>CM022487.1:2983643-3021770 GCA_011952105.1 Coreoperca whiteheadi | reverse complement strand
CACTTCCACCAATCCACACAAGCTTTACACCCTCTGAAAGGGCAGACTCTGCAGAAAACAAAGATACCAACCACGTTGCCGTGTGATGAAATATCAGCGATCTACAGTCATAAATGTAACAAAAAATCATAAACATATAATAAAGCATGTCTTACCTTTGCTGTCTTCTGGTCAAAAGTCATATTCCGATTGAAAAATACGATTCTAGCTTGTTCTCACATGTATTATGGTCCCTTTGAAATCAGTGGCGGCTCCCTGGGTTTTTCCACAAGCACAAACAGTCGGCTCATAGGGGGGAGGGAGCTCACGAACAGAAATCACTGGCTCTGGTCTTATTGCCTTCTGGATGGTGATTGGTGCTGCTAAGCCAACCGTGGGCGGTTTCAATCATTCTATTGGCTCTAACGGTCACAAAGAGGTGTCATTTATGCAGATCGGCCAATGGGCTGCTGATTTGTGAGTGTTTGACAGGCCACACACACCTACAGAGAAATAAATACAGGAGCAGAGAGAGTGCCTAGGTGAATCTGAGCCAGATTATAAGGTCTAAATGACTCAAAAACAGTTGTATTTGATGGAATGAGTTACTATAATGATATATTAGTGAAATGTAATTAGTTTTTACTGCCTGGTACCTAAAAAAGGTCAATGGCACATATGGATCCAAATGCCATATTTGCTGGTTCCGCCTGGAAATATCTGCGATAAAATGTGTGTTAAACTGCTTAGGTTCACTTTTTTAGCATCTACTTTTGCACAGTTACTTAGCAAATATTATTTTAATCATTCCTACAAAGTTTAGGCTTATTCCTTGATGATTCTAATGTGTTTTCACTATAAATGAGGTGTTTTTTTTTAGGCGGAGGTAGAAATTTCAATTTTCTACTGCTTTCCAGATGCATATTATCTGACAGAGTATAGATACCTGAATCCCTACACTTCTATTGTACTCTCACAGGTCTTAGCTTTCTTTTGAGACCAAGATTATGCATATAGGCTTTGTGGTTGTTAAGATATACTCAATCTATTTTGGCATGTAATTTCGGAAAAATAGTTGGAAAAATGGGCTTAGGGATGATCAGGTTTTAATTTACCCCTTTCACCTTCTTGTTGTCTCCCTTGTTACAGGTACTCTATCGACCGTCGTACTGACATGGACCGCCTATTCAACATACATCCAGGGAATGGATCTGTGTTCCTGCTCAAAAGCCTGGACAGAGAGGAGACTGTCTGGCATAATATTTCAATCATAGCCACTGAGTTCAGTAAGTCGAGTAGGGACCAGGACTATTTGCAGAGATGATGTGATGAATTGATGTAGAGTAGAAATGTATGGACTCGTATCAGTCACAGCTACTTATCATAGAGGGAATTGAATGACCAGTAGTATACAACTAAATATAGTATTCAGGACTGGCTGATTGGGAAACAGTAAAATGTCAGTTCATCCCAATTTACAAAATGAAATGTTTCCGTTTTTTGGTTACTTTTAAGCCATGTAGATAGTTTCATTCCAGGTTTAAGATATCTGACTCTTAGATTTTTGCTGGAATTTCATTTGTGATCCTCAGACTGTCTACAAATGACATTTTACAGCAACTTGTCTTTCCAGAAACAATGTCCCAGTTACTCTGGATAATCCACAGACCTCAACATGAACAGTTTTGATAGTTCGTATTAAATGTTTCCACATTAAGGTCTGTAGATTGTCTGACTAGCAGGGACACTGTTTTGGGAAAGATTTTCAAATGTCATTTTCAATTATATAAGGGGCAGAAACAAAATTCCAGTCATCTCCACTGTATTGGGGTGGAGGCACATATTTCAAAAGTGGATATCTCAAAACCTTACAACATAAAGTACATACTTGGCCAAACACCACCAGCAGTCATATTTTTGGTTTTCTATCCTAAATGATTTACTGATTCTCATTCATCAGCAGGGATTACTTATTTCTGGTAAAGTTTCAAAATCAAATCGTTATACAGAGATCTGCTATGATGCTGAAATATTAAAATTTGCTATGGTGAAGAGAATCTAAGCTCAAAAGTCAATTTACTAATGATTCATGCACAAATTGAACAGTCTGTGTGAACTGTTTTTAGATCATGATCTCTTCACTCAAGGTTCAAGTTTCACGGTTTATTCATTGATCATTTTACAAAAAAACAAAAAAAACACATTTTATATACAAAAGATATACAGTAGATTGATGAATAAATAAGTCATAAAAATTAAACTATTGACATGGTGGAGTGCTGGGGATTACTTTAGCAGTCTCACAGCCTGAGGGAAGAAACTGCTCTGAAGTCTGGTGGACCGGCAGCAGATACATCTGTAACTCTTGCCTTACTGCAGCAGGGTGTACAGGCTGTGGCTGGAGTGGGTGCTATCCTTTAGAATCCTTTGGTCTCTGCGCAGGCACCTCACCTCTCTGATTCTCGGTAGGTTGGTGCCAATGATCTTCTGAGTGATTTTAATCACTCGCTGCAGAGCCCTCTGGTACTGGGCCATGCACATCCCATGCCAGTTGGTGTTGTTTCCAGTCAGGATGCTTTCTATTGCTCCTCTGTAAACATGACCGTAACTTGGCACAAGCATTTTGCCTGTTCCTTAAGAAATACAGCTATTTCTGAGCCTTCTTTACCAGCGTGGAGATGTGTGATGTCCATGATTGTTTCTCTGTGATGCTGATTCCCAGGACCCTAAAACTGTTTACCTGCTCCACCTCAGCTCCACTGATGTAGACATGGGTGTGTGTCTCTGCCTCCTTTTTTTGAAAACCAACAATCACCTCCTTGGTTTTGATGAAACTGAGCAGTAAGTTATCTGTGTACCACGAAGAAAGATTGTTGATTTCCTCTTGATATGATATCTCATTGCTGTTTGAAATCTGGCCGATGATGGTGGTGTTATCCGCAAACTTGGTACTCAAGCCCAGAGTGTTAAGTATTCCAATCAGTTTCATGCACTTCATCAGAATGGGGGTGAGAGCCAAAGAGCAGTAGCCATGTAGACTAGACACTGCAGACTTTTTAAGTACAAGGACGATGGTGGCTGTCTTGAAGCAGGTGGGAACACTCTCCTGTGACAGTGATGTGTTAAAAATGGTAGTAATAACATCAGCTCATTTCTTAGTACACAGCCAGGGATGTTATCAAACCCAGCAGCTTTACTCATTCACTCTCAGCAGGATTCTTCTCACATCCACTGGATACTGACAGTGCCCAATACTCTACTTCTTTATCAAAAGGAGAAGAGGAAGAAACCAGACCATAGACACCTCTGAGACACTTTATTTTGATATGGAATCATTCTGCTCATCATGCAGCTCCCTTTACTTCCTGATGAGAAACTGAATGCACAGAGTATAGGGAGATGACTAATATAAGGCTACATACACAACTGTCATTTAAGCTTCTTGCTTATCATTTTCCCTCTACAGCCAATGCAAAGAAACATAAATATGTCATTAACTAGCTGTGGCCATGAATATGAAGCAGAGCGACCCATCAGTACTATTTTATACAAACAATTTGACCCTGGCACAAGTGTGAAAAGGAAGCCTGATTGGTTTCCTGGCTTGAACTGAGACATGCTATGAAACTACTGATAGAAGCTAAAAAAAATGGCATTTTTATGTATTCCATCTTAAAAATTTATTTTGTTTACTTTCACATTCACTTTTTTCATCTTTTATGTTTATGTTTGAGGTCAGAGGTTAAAGACAAGTGTGACAAGCGGTTTCATCCTTCTGACCAGGATGAAAAATGTGGCTAAGGAAAGTGTATGACAAGATCCCCTTAATTAAGCAAGGCTCATGTAGCTTGAGCTGCTCAGTGGTAGCTTTCAGTAGAATGGTTGAGGTTGTACCAGGTAACGTACAGTTTGAATGAATGGCAGAGTGTGAAAGTGGACAAGTTTGTTAATTTATTTAAAAGTCTTTTCTGTGTGTGCCTTCCAGATAATCCCCGTCAGAGCAGCCATGTTCCAGTCTACATCCGCCTGCTGGACATCAACGACAACGCTCCCACCTTTGCCACTGTGTATGAAACCTTTGTCTGTGAGAGGACAAAGGCCGGTCAGGTACTACAGCTTTATCAGTTCACGATTTTGGAAAGCAGAAATATTATCCTGTATAGCTTAGATATATCGGCAGGTGGAGTGATGAATACATTTTTTTATCAAGTCACTATCTACTGAGGTACAGTATATGTTGTCCTTTTGGAAGTTAAGCACCCAGATTTGGGGCCGCTCTGGCTTGGTGGAAGAGCGGGTCGTCCACCAATCGGAAGGTTGGTGGTTCAATCCTGGCTTCCCCCTGCCCATGTGTCGAAGTGTCCTTGAACAAGACACTGAACACAGAGACTGTAACTTCAGTTTGTGTGTGAATGATTAGTTTACTTTGTACTGATGTGCAGTTAGCTCCTACCCATGTGAATGTGATATTTAATGTGAAAGTGCTTTGAGTGGTCGGAAAGATGCTATACAAGTACAGTCCATTTACCAAATGTAATCAGGATTGTGAAGCATTTGGATTGGTTATTCAACAAATCAGAGCCTAGGGTCGGGGTTCAATAGTATCTTCTAAATTGAGCAGTGTGACATCAAGTGACATCAAATGTATTGAATCCCTTATACAATCCATTTAGGTTAATTGTTTAAAAATATTTTGTTGGATGAAAAGGTGAACCTAATTAATGTTCACATGTTGAGGAGCAGAAGCTATAAAGTGTTTAGTTATGTATCTGACACTGAAGTAATAGCTGGAGCCTACTAACATTAGAGTAGGTTCTGAGGTTCTGATTCAAAACTATGAAGTTGATAAGCTAAAATTAATAATATCATATGCATGAAGATGTATGAAGACTCCAGAGAATGACGTGAAGCAATCAGTGAAATCATTTTGGCAGAGAAGACTCACCACTTTGCTGGTTTTGCTGAACGGCAGAGTGGTGGTTCTTTCTCTAGCAAACAATCGTTAGCTGAGTGCAGACTGGCTTGCAGAGAGCACATTAACCAAACAGCCAAGTTTTGGTCTTCTTTGTCAAGTTACTCGGAGATTTAACGTTAATTAGTGACATCTAATGTAATCTGCCACCAGCTACATTTGTCATTTTAACCAGCAAAGCAACGGTCAGAGCTTTCTATGCTGAGAATCCTGCCACGTGAATTTCTCGTTTCAAATATGAAAAAGCACAGAGATAAAAGGTTAAATTTGTTACCCTCACAGCTTAGCAAATCCATGTATTTTACCTGGAACTAGATCCAAAACACCTATGATGGCTTCACTGCAGGCCTGCAGGCAAAAAAAGGAATGACAAGAAGTAATTTCATTACATCCCATCTTAAACGCAGGTTATTTCCTCAGCAATCACCTGATTCATTTCACTGTAGCTGCAGAGGAAATGTGGAGAAGCTGCTTATTATTTCTTCACCTTAGCCAGAATGGGCTGTCTGTGGAGAGAAATGACAGACAGACCACGGAGTGGTTCCTGCTACAAAAACAGTTAATTCGTCTTCAATCATAGCAGTCAGCACAATGGCAAATGCTGTATAATGCATTACCCTATTGGGTGCTCTTGCTGTAAGACTCTTTAAGTTGTACTTGGACTTGAGGTAGAGTATGAGTAGAGACCTTTATGTGGAATTGCATACATGTTTTGCCTCCTTTCAGTTTATAGGCCTAGAAAGAGGCAGATTTGGTGTGGAAGGTGGGGATGATCAACATTAATGGATAATCCTGGTTTGTTGCAACTTGGGCTAGGATTAGATTTATTTTCATGGTTGTGGCCATCATTTCTATCAGTTATAATAACAATTACATTTCATTCACCAAGGTAACTCTTGAGGTCTGAGAACATGTCAACCACACTAAACAGGTGTAGAACAGGTGAAGAAACACAAGCATCAGACAATTAGACAGTTCCCTTTCAAGGGAACTCGCACTGTGTCATCAAGATGACACTTTCGGGAACGCCCCTGGCGTAGCGTGTCTGAAGTGAGAATGAAAACAGGCCAATCTTGATTGCTGATACATGCCAAAATCGTATGTGACAGCATACCCGGAAGGCATAAAGGGATACCGGAACATAGCACCGTTAGCTTTTTGCTCTTCAGCTAGCGCTCTGTGTGTGGTTAAGAGGTGATTATGGCCAGCGAGCAGTTCCAGCAGTGTGTGCACGCCCAGGCCGCTCTTGAGGGAGTGGCCTGCGGTGCGTGTGAGCCGCTGCCGCTGACCGGTGTTTGATAGCACAGGTCAGCCTCGCGGCTCTGGGCCCGCGGCTGCTGAGGCAGCGTGGCACCGCAGGAGGTGGGGCTCGCAGCTGGATCTGTCTGCGGGGCAGGGGACTGCTTACGCACTTTCCTCATCCTCGGCTGACGATCCGGATATCCTCCCGCCGCTGGACTGGTGCTCAGGCTATCGGCCTCTGAGAGACGTCCAGGTTGGTGGGCAGGGCTTACGGTGCGGCAGGTCAAGCTAGTGGTTGTCTGCATACCCTAGCGGTGCTGCAGGCAAACCAAGCCGACCTCCTGCAGGAGCTTGACGAGGGGGAGGGCCCTGCACCGGAGGGAGCTGTGGAAGGCCACGGATTTGTCCCTCCGAATCACAAAGGAGGCGGCCCATGCTGTTGGCCGCTCCATGGCAGGCATGGTTTGTGCGGAGAGGCACCTTTGGCTGACTTTTTTGGGGATCAAGGAGAGGGATAAGCACTTCCTCCTTGATTCCCCGATCTCTCCTGTGGGCCTGTTTGGCAACGCGATAACCACTGTGGTGGACCGCTTTCAGGAGGTGCGGAAGCAGTCAGCTGCCTTCCAGCAGTTCCTTCCGCGGCGTTCAGGCTCCTTGGGCCGAGGCTCGAGTGAGCGGTCTCAGTCCTCCATCTCGTCGCACCGGGAGGTGCAGAAGCGGAGTGTCACCTCCCGCGCCCCTCCCAAGGGAGTCTGGCAGAGGAGATGGCGCTCTCGCGGGGCCTCTTCCTAGTCGAAGGCCGACCTGAGGGAGGTCAATCAGGCTAGGAGGACACACGAAGAGAGAGAGCTGTCCCCCACGGGGTGGAGCCTCCCCCCGAAGCTCTCGGGGAAGCGATGCTGCGCTCCAGCTGTCTGGTACGCTTCGGGCCACATCGCTTCCCCGCGTACGCACGCTGCTCCTGCCGCCTCTTGTAAGACCTGTGGCAGAGCAGCGACTGCGTGTGTGCACCGAAATCCTTCTTCGGCTAGGCCCTGCCACTTCAGGGAGTTGGAGAGGGGTCTTGGTTGATACCCGTGGCTCTTGGGGCCCCAAGAGGCTGGTTCCCTTAGCAGATTATCTCGATGCATGGTCATGCCTCCCGAATATATCTGCGTGGGCCCTGCGTACTGTAGAGCGGGGGGTACAGCCTTCAGGTCAGTCCCCCCCTGCCCCCCCCGAATATCAGTGGACTGATATTCGGCCCCGGCCGGCTAATGGAACAGGAAGTATGCTCCCTGTTGGTCAAGGGGGCTATCGAACGTATTCCTCCGCCGGACAGGGAGTCCGGGTTCTACAGCCGGTACTTCGTCGTTCCCAAGACGGATGGTGGGCTGCGCCCTATCATAGATCTCAGGTCTTTGAACCGGTCTCTGAGGAGATACAGGTTCAAGATGCTCACCATTCCGAGCATAATGAGTCACATCCAGTTCAAGGACTGGTTCGTCACAATAGACCTGCAGGACGAGTACTTCCATGTCTCTATCCTTCCGTGTCACAGGAAGTTCCTTTCCCCTCGCACCTTCACAAAGTGCATGGATGGCTCTGCTGAGGCTCCAGGGCATCCGTGTACTCAACTACATCTACGACTGGCTCCTCATTCTGGCAACATCATACTATTTAGCGGTGCGGCATCGAGATGCTGTACTAGCTCATATGAGGTGCTTGGGGCTGAGACTCAATACCAAGAAAAGCGTGTTGATGCCCTCCCAGTGGACTACATTCCTGGGGGTCGTATGGGACTCGACTACGATGCGGGCACAACTGTCCCCCGGATGTATCGAGTCCATATGGGTGGCGGTCTCCAGGGTGAAGCTAGGCCTTGGCCACATCTGTGCCCTGGCATCCAGCAGGGCACAGATGTGCTTGAGGGGTTGGCCCTTGGAGCCACTGGAGTCAGCTGAGGCTAAGAACCTGACCCTCAAGGTGGCCTTTCTCCTGGCCATCACTTCTCTGAGGAGAGTGGAAGACCTCCAGGCCTTGGCGGTTTCGCCAACATGCTTGGAGTTTGCTCCTGGCGGAGTCAGGTCTGTCTTGCACCCGGGCCCTGGCTACATGCCCAAGGTACCGGCTAATGGGGCTCAATCTGTGGTTCTACAGGCCTTTCATCCTCCACCTCATGTGACGGCGCAAGAGGGCAGACTGAATCTCCTCTGCCTGGTTCGGGCATTGAGGATTTACTTAGGTCTGCGCAGTGGAGGATGTCAGATCAGTTGTTGGTGTGTTTTGGCCCACCCAGGAAGGGGCTGCCTGCTTCAAAGCCGACAATCAGTAATTGGTTCGTCCAGGCTATAGCCACAGCATATCAGGTGCGCAATTTGCCTTCACCGATAGCTATGAGGGCTCATACCACTAGGAGCATGGCCCCCTCGGTGGCCCTCCTATCGGGAGCCTCATTGCAAGACATCTGTGAGGCTGCGGGGTGGTTGATTAACAGCAGTGTTATGATGTGTAAAGCGGCAGCACAGAAAAAAAGGATAAAGAATAAATGCATAATATGTATATCAAAAACCTGACATATAGTAAGTTAAGTATTCAAATATTTTGTATCATTGAATTGGTTCAATTCAATTCAATTCAATTCAATTTTATTTATATAGCCCAGTATCACAAATCACATTTGCCTCAAAGGGCTTCACAATCTGTAACATACGACACCCTCTGTCCTTAGACCCTCGATTCGATTAAGGAAAAACTACCCAAAAAAAAACCCTTTTAATAGGGGAAAAAAAACGATAGAAACCTCAGGAAGAGCAACAGAGGAGGGATCCCTCTCCCAGGACGGACAGACATGCAATAGATGTCGTAAGTACAGAATAGATTTATAGCATCAAAACTATAACATAAATAGCCATGATGGCAAAACTGTTGTATATACATACACATTATTACGTTAGAAATGTTTAGGTGGCAAAACACAAGGGAAGATGATGGGTCCAGACGGACAGCCGAGCAGCTCCAGTTGAAGGCCAACGAGCAGGACCTGAGCCACTCGTCCCCTGCACCATAGACACAGCAGCACTGCCCCAGCAGGTCGCCATAGTCACCGATCCAGATACATCTCCGGACACTGAAATACCTGCTGAAAGTGACACTAAGAAAGAATAGACGGACGACAAAGCACAAAACTCCGGGAGAGGGAAGAAGTCAAGTTAGTGACATGCATTTATGGGATGCGAATGCATACGGATGGAGAGGAGGACAGAGGTGAAGAGAGAGAGGTGCATCATGGGAAGTCCCCCGACAGTCTAGGCCTATAGCAGCATAACTAAGGGATGGTTCAGGACTCTCCTGAGCCAGCCCTAACTATAAGCTTTATCAAAGAGAAAAGTCTTTAGCCTACTCTTAAATGTGGAGATGGTGTCTGCCTCCCGAACCCGAACTGGGATCTGATTCCACAGGAGAGGAGCTTGATAGCTAAAGGCTCTGGCTCCCATTCTACTTTTGGAGACTCTAGGAACCACAAGAAACCCTGCATTCTGAGAGCGCAGTGTTCTAGTGGGGTGATAAGGTACTATGAGCTCTGTAAGATACGACGGTGCCTGACCATTAAGAGCTTTATAGGTGAGGAGAAGGATTTTAAATTCTATTCTGGATTTCACAGGGAGCCAGTGCAGAGAAGATAGTATTGGAGTAATATGATCTCTTTTCCTAGTTCCTGTCAGTACACGTGCTGCAGCGTTCTGAATCAACTGGAGAATTTTAAGTGACTTTTTCGGGCTGCCTGATAATATGGAATTGCAGTAATCCAGCCTTGAAGTAACAAATGCATGGATTAATTTTTCTGCATCACTTCGAGACAGGAAGTGCCTGATTTTGGCAATGTTACGTAGGTGAAAAAAGGCTGTCCGTGAGGTTTGCTTCATGTGGGAGTCGAAGGATAGATCCTGATCAAAGATAACTCCTAGGTTCCTCACAGAGGTGCTGGAGGCCAGGGCAATGCCCTCTAGAGCAATTAGGTCTGCCGACAGCGAGTCTCGGAGGCGTTCGGGGCCAAGTACAATAACTTCAGTTTTGTCCGAGTTTAGCATCAGAAAATTTCTGGTCATCCAGGTTTTTATGTCCTTAAGGCATGATTGAAGGTTAACTAACTGATCAGTTTCATCCGGCTTAATCGATAAATATAACTGGGTATCATCTGCGTAACAATGAAACTTTATGGAGTGCTTTCTAA
Source organism: Coreoperca whiteheadi (assembly GCA_011952105.1). Lineage (NCBI taxonomy): Eukaryota > Metazoa > Chordata > Actinopteri > Centrarchiformes > Sinipercidae > Coreoperca > Coreoperca whiteheadi. Next base: position 3,011,364 of record CM022487.1, on the reverse strand, counting down.
TAATATTGCCCAAAGGAAGCATATATAAAGTAAATAGAAGTGGTCCAAGCACAGAACCTTGCGGAACTCCGTGACTAACTTTGGTGTGCTTCGATGAGTCATCGTTAACATAAACAAACTGAGATCGGTCTGATAGATAGGATTTAAACCAGCTTAACGCGGTTGCTTTAATTCCAATTAAATGTTCCAGTCTCTGTAATAGAATTTGATGGTCAATGGTATCGAATGCAGCACTAAGATCTAGCAAGACAAGTACAGAGACAAGTCCATTGTCTGATGCAATTAAGAGGTCATTTGTAATTTTCACCAGTGCTGTTTCTGTGCTATGATGCACTCTGAAACCTGACTGGAAATCCTCAAATATACTATTGTTATTTAGAAAGTCACATAACTGATTAGCAACAGTTTTTTCAAGGATCTTAGAGATAAAGGGAAGGTTAGATATAGGTCTATAGTTGGCTAAAACCCCTGGATCCAGTGTGGGCTTTTTAAGGAGAGGTTTAATAACAGCTACTTTAAAAGACTGTGGTACATAACCTGTCAGTAAAGACAAATTGATCATATCTACAAAAGATGAACTAACTAATGGTAGAACATCTTTAAGCAGCCTAGTTGGAATTGGGTCTAAGAGACAGGTCGATGGCTTAGATGAAGAAATTGTCGACGTTAGTTGAATAAAGTCGACAGGAGAGAAGCAGTCCAAGTACACATCAGGTTTCACAGCTCCCTCCAACGCCTCTATGCTTGCAGATCGGTTGGCACCAGCTGAGGGCAGGACGTAATTAATTTTCTCTCTAATAGTCAAAATTTTATCATTAAAGAAGCGCATGAAGTCGTTACTGCTGAGGGCTACAGGAATACATGGCTCAATGGAGCTGTGGCTCTCTGTCAGCCTGGCTACAGTGCTGAAAAGAAACCTGGGGTTGTTCTTATTTTCCTCTATTAGTGATGAGTAGTAGGCTGCTCTGGCATTACGGAGGGCCTTCTTATATATTTTAAGACTATCTTGCCAGGCTAAACAAGATTCTCCTAGATAGTTGGAACGCCATTTTCTTTCAAGTTTTCGTGATGTTTGCTTTAATTTGCGGGTTTCAGCGTTATACCATGGAGCTAGCCTTTTTTGTTTTATTATCTTCTTTTTAAGAGGAGCAACAGAATCAAGTGTCGTTTGCAGTGAACCTGCAGCACTATCAACAAGATGATCAATTTGGGACGGACTGAAATTTGCATAAGAGTCCTCTGTTATGTTAAGACATAGCATTGAGTGAAATTCAGATTTAATTTCTTCCTTAAATTTAGCTACAGCACTATCAGATAGACATCTACTGTAGTAGTATTTGACTGCTGGTGTGTACTCCAGTAATAGGAGTTCAAAAGTTATTAAATAATGGTCTGATAGTGAAGGATTCTGTGGAAAGACTGTTAGATGTTCAATTTCAATGCCGTATACCAGAACAAGGTCGAGGGTGTGGCCAAAATAGTGAGTGGGTTTATGTACACACTGACAGAAGCCAATCGAGTCTAATAATGAGATAAACGCAGTACTAAGGCTATCATTTTCAACGCCCACATGAATATTAAAATCACCTACAATAATTGCTTTATCTGTTTTAAGGACTAAACCTGATAGAAATTCTGAGAATTCAGATAAAAACTCTGAATAGGGACCAGGAGCGCGGTACACTATAACAAATAGGATTGGCTGTCGTGTTTTCCAGGTTGGATGTGAAAGACTTAGAACAAGGCTTTCAAATGAGTTATAATTTAGTTTAGGTTTAGGATTGATTAATAGGCTTGAGTCGAAGATGGCTGCAACTCCACCTCCTCGCCCGGTGCCTCGAGGAATGTGAGTATTAATATGACTGGGCGGAGTGGATTCATTTAGGCTAACATATTCTTCATGACCCAGCCAGGTTTCAGTGAGACAAAATAAATCAATGTGATAATCTGATATCAGATCATTTACTAGTACAGCTTTAGATGACAGAGATTGTTGTTGTGCGTGATTCAAACCAGCTACAATGTTTAGTGTTTACTAATATATTATTGAGTTGTGTTGTTGAGAGCTATATTGATGGCTTATATAGCACATACACTAGTGATCTTGGTAATATCCAAGCTGTTCTGTTGGCAACTTTACAGCACAGCCAGCAGTAAGGATAGCAGTGTGTACTGTTACTGTGAATGGAACATCTAACCCTGCAAATCTTTTTACACTCATTGACTGCTCTTAATTCTCTTAACTCCATTGGGATGTCATGTTGGTTGTTTGTGTCTCTGACAGCGGATCCAGACAGTGAGTGCAATCGATGCTGATGAGCCATCAACGGGACACAAGTTCTTCTTTAGCCTGGCTACTGAGGGGACCCACCGCAGCAACTTCACTGTCCGAGACAATGGAGGTAGGTAACACTTGACCAGCCACAGGCTTACTGAAATTTGAGTGTCTGAAATGTATCACATAAATGACATGAAACAGGTATTTAAAAAATGCAGTTACCTAATGTGAGATCCTTCAGCAACATTCAAATTGGAATAGCAGGTTATTTTGTAAAAGGAAAAAGAAAATAACAAGTCATTGTAAAAAAGAAAAAACAATCAGTCAAATCAAGTCCTCCCTCAACCAACTAATGCATTGGCTGCAGCATTGTTTAAAGTACCTGCAATTATAAGCATCATCATTCATACACACAAAACCTGGCAGACTACAGACAAACTAAAGCCATTCTGTTTACACAATCGTTATTGTGATATTACAAATGTATTGATTATGATCCAGCCGCTTGTGACTTTGATATACAGTAGGGTGGGTCGATATGGTAAAAAAATGGTATCACTGTTTTTTTTATATATTGTTTAGTAATTTAGTCATTTTGCATACGCTTTTATCCAAAGCGACTTACATATGAGGAAGACAATGGAAGCAATTATAACACAAGGTAACAAAAAGCATAAGTGCATCAAAAAAACTAGTCTGTTAAAGCCCAGCACAGTATGCAAAGCTAACGATAGTAAAGGGTTTTTTTGTTGTTTTTTTTCTCTTTTCTTTATGAAAAGAAATAGAGAGGAAGAAGAAGTTAGTGATTGTCAAGATAGGTGTTGACGGAGCAGGTACGTTTTCAGGTGCTTTTTAAAGGTGGTTACAGAATCTGCTGATCTTGTAGGAGCAGGCAGATCTTTACAGCAATGTGGAACGGATCCAGAGAAGGTGCGCGTGAGTGATTTTTTTTTTTCCCTTTTTGGCATGGTACCACCAGACATTCGTTTGCAGAGCATAGGGATCTGGCAGGAACATAGGTCTGTTTTAGCAAGCGAAGATATGATGCAGAACCAGTGGTGGTCTTGTAGGCCAAGAGCATCGCTTTGAACTTGTTAAGGGTGACAACAGAGAGCCAGTGTAACCTAATGAAGAGAGGAGTTACGTGCGCTCTCTTCAGTTCATTGAAGACCATTCTTGGGTCATCTGCAGAGGTTTGGTTGTGCAAGCAGGGAGTCCAGCCAGCAGCATGTTGCTATAGTCCAGTTTGGACAAGACAAGAGCCTGGACTAGGACTTGTGTAGACGGCTCAGCTAGGAAAGGTCTGATTTTCCTGATGTTGTAGGGGATGAATCTACAGGACCGGGTGGTGCTGGCAACATGGCTTTTGAAGTTTAACTGATCATCAATTACCACCCCCGCGGGATGTCATGTGGATGAAGAAAAGGAACAAGGTCCAAGAACTGAGCCCCCTATATTGAGATGTTGGGACTCAGAGACCTCGTCTCTCCAGGATACTCTGAATGACCTACCCGAGAGGTACGATTTGAACCACTGCAGCGCGATTCCAGACACACCCATAGCATTGACAGTGGACAGGAGGACGTGGTGATTAACTGTGTCAAAGGCCGCAGATAGATCCAGTAAGATAAGTACAGATGACTTGGATGTCGCCTTTGCCAGTCTCAGGGCTTCGACAATTGAGGGCAGCGCGGTCTCCGTGGAATGGCCGCTCTTGAAACCAGACTGATTGCGGAGGAGTCCAGCAGACTGCTGATCCAGGAGATTGTTACATTTACATTTAGTCATTTAGCAGACACTATTCAAAGCGACTTACATATGAGAACATTCACAAAGCTTCTGGAGCATTTTGCGGTTTGGCATCTTGCTCAAGGATACTTTTACACATGGCTGGGGGATCGAACCAGCGACCTTCCGATTGGCAGGCGACCGCTCTGCCACCAAGCCACAGCCACCCCTTGTTCTGTGTGAGAAAGGAGTGTGGCTTTCTTCAGTAGCGGTGTGATGCGGGCTTCTTTGAAAGCTGTGGGAACGACCCAGTGGTGAGGGATGAGTTGATGATGTGGGTCAGAGCAAGGACAACAGGCGGAGAGATGGCCTGAAGGAGATGGGTGGGAATAGGATCCAGCGGGTAGGTGGTAGGGTGGTTAGAATGAAACACCTTGGAAACGTCAGCTTCAGATAGAGGAGAGAAAGAGGTGAGCAGACACGTATCTGGGATGCGTGCGAGGTTGACAGGTGGCAACGCAGAGAATTGACTGCTAATGGAGGTTGTTTTCTTTACAAAGAAAGACGCAAAGTCATCAGCTGTTAAATCCGATGAAGGTGGGGGAGCAGGCGGAGAAAGGAAAGCAGAGAACTTTTTAAAGTGTGTGATTCAGGTGAGTTGTTGATCTTTGATCAGTAGTAGTCCGTTTTTGCAGAGGTGACATCAGCTGAGAAATTAGAGAGAAGAGACTGGTAGAGACAGAGGTGAGCAGGATCTTTTGATTTACGCCATTTTCTCTCAGCTGACCGGAGTAGTAATTTGCATAGAACATTAGATAACCAAGGGGCAGACGAGGATGTATGGGCTGGTTTAGATGTGAGAGGGCAGAAGTTGTTCAAGCATGATGTGAGTGTGGAACACAGAGTGTCATTGGCTCTGTCGGTATTCAAGAGAGAGAGGTCCTCTGAGGGAGGGAGCGCCGGGGAGACAGCAGAGGAAAACGGGAGGGAGCGAGCATATGCAGGTTGCTTTGGAAAGTGACCAGCGGTAGAACACTTGCAGCGTCTGGAGAAGTTAGGTCGAGAGTGACAAAGAAATGATCAGACGTATGCAGTGGGGTGACCTGAGCATGATGAGTGGAGCAGTACCATGTGTAGATACGATCTAGTTGATTATCAGACTTGTGGGTTGCTGATGTGGAAACTCGCTTGAGGTCAAATGATGCAGCCAGGTTGTTGATGTCCGCAGCCTGTGGTTTTCCAAGGTGGATGTTCAAGTCCCCAAGTACCACCAGAGGAGTGCCATCTTCAGGGAAGGATGAAAGGAGCATTATTGTATAACTTTTACATATATATATATATATATATATGTGTGTGTGTGTGTGTGAGACCCATAACGGAAACCAGGGACACAAGTCGGCAGCACAACTTTCGAGCAAAATGAGAAAGAAGTTTTTTTTTTCAAAATCGGTGATTTTTGCTTTTTTGCTGAATCTGTTAGTTGAGATCACGAAGAAGCCTCTCCGTGTGTGAGATAGCAGTATTGGTATATTTAAAAGCCTACATTTTAACTTTGCAAATGGCTTGTTTTTCGGAGATTCTAGCATGTAGGAGGGGCGTGTCATTGTCTGTGTGTATTTCCATGCTGGATAAGCCTGCTTTGTTTTTCTGTTATTGCCCCGCCCTCCAAGGGAAGCATGGCTACTTATTATGCAGCGCTCTGGCTGGCTCTAGCTGATATGAAAATTCAATGAAGATGGATGCCACAACGATTATCGCAGACGAGCTGAACCGTGGCCGTTACACCGAAAATATTTTGAAGTACTTCTTCGACAAGCCCTATGCTTACGAAAACAAGTGCTCACTGGCAGGATATGCAAATTATTGGACATTTAGAGGCAAACAGACGCACAGTGCAAACTGTGGAGATGGTTACATCGACAAAGAAGACCCCAACAAAGAGAAAGTGTGCCCGAACGACTTATTTCATTGGTGGCAGCGAGATCTGCAAGAATAATTTTCTGTAACTTATGGGGTGAGTTTCCATAAACATCAAAGTTTATCGTTTTGGGCTTTTAGATGGTAATGTTAGCATCTGCTATTAATTTGAATAAAACTTATATTATCTTGCTTGAATTGACTGGTGTGAATGACTTAGTAAACCTGCTGTCAGCATTCTTGAATTGAATATGATGCTAATAATAATGCAACCATGCAGCTTTACAGGGAGTATGGCTTATCTAAATGAGATGTAAATGAGCCCTATTGTCACTCCAAGCAGGTGAGAACAGGTGAGAACTGCACAATCTTTAGAGGCCATTTTCTCCCTTTTGAGCTTTTTTGACTGCCTACCTTCAAATGGCCACAACTTCTCCAAATATTATCAGATTTCCATGTGTTACACATCGTTGGAAAGCTTGGAGAGTACACTTTCAGAATGAAAATGCCCCAAATGACTTGTGTCCCTACTTTCCGTGACTGGTCACATGTATATTGATGCAATTTTTCACAATATAAATCAAGTAAATATTTCTGTGGATTGCATTATAGTTCAACATTTCTGGCCAAGAGTTAGATGAGAAGATGGATACAACTTTCATGTCTGTCAATTAAATATGAAACTACATCCAGCAGCCAGTTAGCTTATCTTAGCATAAAGACTGGAAACAACTAGTCTGGCTCCGCCCATGTGCTATTTCTTGGCCGGGTGCAGTGACTTCCTGGTGTCTTGCTGTCACCGTGAGGCTGACAGGCAACCAGCAGCCCAGGAAGACACATCACCTTACCAAGAAATAGCGTGTTACCTTTGGACGGAGACAGGTTGGCTATTTCCATACCTGTGCTAAGATAAGCTAACGAGTTGCTGGCTGTAGTTTCACTACACTGGAGAGATATGAGAGTGGTATCAATCTTCTCATTTTAATCTGCAAGAAAATGAATATGTATATTTCCCAGAATGTTAAGCTATTCCTTTAACCTTAAAATTCTCTAGTAGTCATTTTTTCAGCCTGAACCTAAGTTTTGAGCTACAATTATTTATTTCAGTAAATAAACTGTCCAAAAATCAGTATAACGCTCAAAATTTCATATTTTTGTAGCCATGGAGCTCAAAATGTGGGTCATTACGCCAATCAGTGTACTCGTCTCTTTCTTTCTATCTGACAAACACTCCACAATAGCATATGGAGTGTTTGGCTGACTCAAGTGGGCTGTTTATTCCCAAGTAACTTAACACTAAATGCACGTTTTTGAATCAGTATGTGTGCTTTTGTTATGCTGTCAACTGAGCCTGGCCCCAGTCTATAGTGATCATTTCAAAGGCAGTTCTTTGCCTTTTTCTAGTTTGGGGGGGGGGGGGGGGAAATGTTCAGTTTATTGTGGGCCACATCCCTCTATCAAGCCATATAATAACAGAAATCAATTCTTGAGGGTGTTTCATTCTTCATGATCAGTACAGATAATGGAAATCCAGGTATTACATACCAAGTCTGGCTGTTATCCAGTATTCATAGAACCATGGTTGCATACTCTTGATTGGGGTTGTAATTTGAAAATAGATTTGAAATATTTGATGTCAGATTTGAAAGTGACTCCTTTACACAACATTGGTAAGAAATTGCTTTTTTTCTGCTATATAATAGGCTGTTTGCATGTTATTAAGCAAATCACCATATCAGCAGATCATCCCCAAGTTATAAAACAAATTAATCCCCATGCTTTGTCTCAGTGACATAGAATGAATGACTTCTGCGATGTTGGACCCACATTTTTCTTTCCAACCTGGTAATACAGTGATTACTGCATCTCTGCTGTGTGACAAAGTGTCAGACACACCATGCACTGCATTCTGTGCTACAATGATATTCTAAACAAACTTTCTCTTACTCAGATAACACTGCTGGCATCCTGACATGCCGAGCCAGCTACAGCCGCCTTCACCAGAGCATCTACATGGTTCCCGTAGTGATCACCGACAGTGACTATCCCATGCAGAGCAGCACAGGCACCCTTACTGTGAGGGTTTGCACCTGTGACCATGAAGGCAACATGGAATTATGTAATGCAGAGGCTCTGAGCAGCTTTCCTGGTCTCAGCATCGGAGCTCTCATCGCCATCCTCCTGTGTGCCATTATTCTGCTGAGTAAGTATGGGAAGATTGATACAATGTTTGTTTGTGTGTATCAGTATTGAGCACAGTGCTCTGTTCAACCAGTACAGGCATACACCAATATTAAAAATGATTAGACTAAAATATGGGACCTAAAAGTGAGCTAAGACTCTGATCATAGTCTAGATAAAAATATATTCTATATCAGAGCTGACAATTAATAGATTAGTCGATCGACAGAAAAATAATTAGCAACTAATTTGATAAGCTGTTAGGTGTTTCATACATTTGATTTTTCAAGATATTGCCAAACATGGAGGATCAGAGGATTTAGTGCTTTACATTGCCATAATTCACCGTACCGTGTACCGATCCGATACCAGTATTTCCTTTTTTCAAAATTAAAATGTATCTACCTCCCTGCATTGGAATAATTTTTATGGAACATGAGGCCAGAGATTTCTACGGCAGAGTTGGCAGCCCACCATGGCTGAATGAATGTAAGTGATACAGTTGCCGAATTCCATAATCCGTATTTTGGTAATTATTTCCTAAAAATAGTATGTTAAAAAAAAAATATTAAAAAAATTTGATTAAAAAACAAAATTGGTGTTATATAACTCTACAATCAGGAGTTGAAAACTGGTCTATACTTTAAGTGGTGTGTTGTGAACAAAGGTTGGCATCATCTCGCCAGCAGAACTGAACGGCTATGGCTCGGTTGCCTGCCAATCGGAAGGTCAGCGGTTCGATCCCCCGGCCATGCATCGAAGCATCCTTGAGCAAGATACTGAACCCCAAAATGCTCCCGAAGCTGCGCCTTCGGTTTGTGAATGTTCTCATGTGTAAGTCGCTTTGGATAAAAGCGTCTGCTAAATGACTAAATGTAAATGTAAATGTAAATGAACAGTTTCGCACGTACAGTAGGTCCTGTCATTCTTCACTCTGTGGGCAAGGGTGTTAAAACCTACATAAATGCAACACTTACTACAGTCAATCCTGTGTTTCAATACAGGTTGCACTTTCAAAGCACAGAGGACTGGCCTGACCAATATGGTAATAGAATGGCAATAATAAGGAGGGGTGCTCCAGTTAGATAGCCTACCTGTCAAAGCCATTCCTTACACCATAAGAAAAGAAGCAGAAACTAAATTAGGATCTGAGCTCACAAACTATTAACCCTTATGCTTTAAAACGTGATATGTATTAGCAAGAGTGAAGTGAGGAGGACGTTGAAGAGGATGACGAGTGGAAAGGCAGATGGTCCTGATGACATACCTGTGGAGGTATGGAAGTGTCTAGGAGAGATGGCAGTTGAGTTTCTGACTAGTTTGTTCAACAAGATCTTGGAGAATGAGAGGATGCCCGAGGAATGGAGGAGAAGTGTACTGGTGCCAATTTTCAAGAACAAGGGAGATGTGCAGAGCTGTGGCAACTACAGAGGAATAAAGCTGATGAGTCATACAATGAAGTTGTGGGAAAGAGTAGTGGAAGCTAGGCTAAGGGCAGAGGTGAGCATTTGTGAGCAGCAATATGGTTTCATGCCTAGAAAGAGCACAACAGATGCAGTATTTGCTTTGAGGATGCTGATGGAGAAGTACAGAGAAGGTCATAAGGAGTTGCATTGTGTCTTTGTAGATTCAGAGAAAGCGTATGACAGGGTGCCGAGAGAGGAGCTGTTGTATTGTATGAGGAAGTCTGGAGTGGCAGAGAAGTATGTTAGAGTGGTGCAGGACATGTATGAGAGCTGTAAGACCATGGTGAGGTGTGCTGTAGGTGCGACAGAGGAGTTCAAGGTGGAGTGGGTCTGCATCAAGGATCGGCTCTGAGCCCCTTCTTGTTTGCTCTGGTGATGGACAGGCTGACAGATGAGGTTAGACAGGAATCTCCATGGACTATGATGTTTGTGGATGACATTGTTATTTGTAGTGAGAGCAGGGAGCAGGTGGAGGAGAATCTAGAGAGAGGAATGAAGCTTAGCTGCAGTAAGACAGAATACATGTGTGTCAATGAGAGGGACCCACGTGAAACGGTGAGGTTACAGGGAGCAGAGGTGAAGAAGGTGCAGGACTTTAAGTACTTAGGGTCAACGGTTCAGAGCAATGGAGACTGTGGAAAAGAGGTGAAGAGGCGAGTGCAAGCAGGTTGGAACGGGTGGAGAAAAGTGTCAGGTGTGTTGTGTGATAAAAGAGTATCAGCAAGAATGAAAGGAAAGGTGTTCAAGACGGTGGTGAGACCAGCGATGTTGTACAGCTTAGAGACAGTGGCACTGAAGAAAAGACAAGAGGCAGAGCTGGAGGTGGCAGAGCTTAAGATGTTGAGGTTCTCTTTGGGAGTGACGAGGATGGACAGGATCAGGAACGAGTACATCAGAGACACAGCTCATGTTAGATGTTTTGGAGATAAAGCCAGAGAGGCCAGATTGAGGTGGTTTGGACATGTTCAGAGGAGAGACTGTGAATATATTGGTAGAAGGATGCTGAGGTTGGAGCTGCCAGGCAGGAGGTCTAGAGGAAGACCAAAGAGGATATTTATGGATGTGGTGAGAGAGGACATGAAGTTACGAGGAAGTTCAGGAGTGTATACAGAGAAGGAGGTTACCAAAGAAGAAGTGGAGAGGTGGCAGTAGAGTTTCTGACTAGTTTGTTTAACAAGATCTTGGAGAGTGAGAGGATGCCCAAGGAATGGAGGAGAAGTGTACTGGTGCCAATTTTTAAGAACAAGGGAGATGTGTAGAGCTGTGGCAACTACAGAGGAATAAAGCTGATGAGTCACACAATGAAGTTGCGGGAAAGAGTAGTGGAAGCTAGGCTAAGGGCAGAGGTGAGCATTTGTGAGCAATAGGCTTGTGGAACTGTCTGCGGTGAACAAAGCTGATTTCATCACGGCTTTTGTTAATCATTATGGTCTTTCAATTGTAGTTTTACTGAAACGTGGTTAAAACCTGAGGATTCTGCCACTCCTGCAGCCCTCTCCCATAATCACACTTTCTCCCACAGTCCTCGCATCGTGAGAAGAGATGGTGGAATCGGCCTGCTTATCCCTAATGACTGGAAGTTCAAACAGCAATCATCCCTGTGTGACAACAGCTCTTTCGAGTTTCATGCTGTTACTATCACCCATCCTGTTAAAAGTCACTTCGTAGTCATCTATCGCCCCCCAGGTTAGCTTGATCATTTCTTGGAGGAGTTGGATGTGCTTCTCTCATCCTTCCCTGAAGATGGCACTCCTTTGGTGGTACTTGGGGACTTCAACATCCACCTTGGAAAGCCACAGGCTGCATCATTTGACCTCGAGCGGGTTTCCACATCAGCAACCCACACGTCTGGTAATCAACTAGATCTTATCTACACACGATACTGCTCCACTCATCATGCTCAGGTCACCCCGCTGCACGCATCGAATAATTTCTTTGTCACTCTCGACCTCGACCTAACACCTCCAGACGCTGCAAGTGATCTACCACTGGTCACCTTCCGACGCAACCTGCGTACGCTGGCTCCCTCGCGCTTTTCCTCTGCTGTCTCGTCGGCACTCCCTCCCTCTGAGGAGCTCTCTCTTGAACACCGATAGCGCCACTGACACTCTGTGTTCCACTCTTAAATCCTGCCTGGACAACTTCTGCCCTCTCACATCTAAACCAGCCCACACATCCTCGTCTGCCCCCTGTTTATCTGATGTTCTACGTGAGCATCGCGCCAGCCTCCGGTCAGCTGAGAGAAAATGGCGTAAATCAAAAGATCCCCCTGACCTATGTCTCTACCAGTCTCTCCTCTCTAATTTCAACTGTTTCTGCTCGCATCTCATCATGCCTGAGTGACATCGCGCTTTGGACGAAGGACCATCACCTGCAGCTGAACCTGGACAAAACGGACCTGCTTGTGATACTGGCCAACCCAAAGATTCACCACGACCTCTCCATTTAACTGGGCTCAACGACTGTTACTCCGTCCAGCACGGACGTGGGGGTGGTAATTGATGATCAACTAAACTTCAAAAGCCATGTCGCCAGCACCACCCGGTCCTGTAGATTCATCCTCTACAACATCAGGAAAATCAGACCTTTCCTATCGGAGCAGTCTACACAAGTCCTAGTCCAGGCTCTTGTCCTGTCCAAACTGGACTATTGCAATGCACTGCTGGCTGGTCTCCCTGCTTGCACAACCAAACCTCTGCAGATGATCCAGAACGCGGCGGCGAGAGTGGTCTTCAATGAGCCGAAGAAAGCGCACGTAACCCCTCTCTTCATTAGGTTACACTGGCCAGACCACCACTGGTTCTGCACCAACATATCTTTGCTTGTTCATACAGACCTATGCTCCTGCCAGGTCCCTGCGCTCTGCAAACGAACAACGTCTGGTGGTACCATGCCAAAAAAAAATAAAATCACTCTCGCGCAACTTCTCTGGATCCGTTCCACATTGGTGGAATGATCTGCCTGCCTCTACAAGATCAGAAGATTCTGTAGCCACCTTTAAAAAGCACTTGAAAACGCATCTCTTCCGTCAACACCTAACTGACAATCACTAACTCTTCTTCCTTTCTACCTCTGCTCAAAAAAAAAAACCCCTTCCTAACCTTAGCTTTGTATACTGTGCTAGGCTTTAATCAGACTCGTTGTTTGATGCACTTATGCTTTTTGTTACGTTGTGTTGTTATATTGCTTCCATTGTCTTCCTCAAATGTAAGTCACTTTGGATAAAAGCGTCTACTAAATGACTAAATGTAAATGTAAATGTGAGACTGTGAATATATTGGTAGAAGGATGCTGAGGTTGGAGCTCCCAGGCAGGAGGTCTAGAGGAAGACCAAAGAGGAGATTTATGGATCTAGTGAGAGAGGACATGAAGTTAATTTGTGTGAGTGAAGAGGATGCAGAGGACAGGGTTAGATGGAGGCACTTGATTCGCTATGGCGTCTCCTGAAAGGAACAGCCGAAAGGAAAAGAAGAAGAAGCTTTAAAACGTGATATGTCCAATGTTTTGCGCACAGAATACATTTTCAGAAGTTTCTGCTCTGACGTTTTCATTGGCAAAAATATTCACGGTGGTAAACAGGCTGTAAACAAATTTGTATTTTGCTATTGAAATAATAATAGCGGGAATACTATTGTGAAGAAATTAAATGTAGGTGCGCACAACATGTAACATGTATGATCTCACTTCCATTGTTCCATTTTTACAATATCGTAAACAAAAACAGTCGTTGTGCTTTCTCATTTGCTGAAATAGAAAACAATGTTGGTTTAGAGCTCCAGTCTGCTGCTGCTCTTCAGTATCAAACCACACGAAATGAATGCTTCTCATCTGCCACCACATCCCCACTTATCCTCTTATTCATGCAGTGGACACAGTCCAGTGGGCTGCTGGGAAAATGAATACATATTTATGCCTCTGAAGGTGGACTCATTGCAGACTTAGTGGCCACACAACAGGGATGCTGGAAGACAATCAGACTTGGGGCTGCTGAGTGAAAGTCAGTCTATATAATGACATCATACTAAATGTCACACAACATTCATGGTTTTTGCATTAATATGAACGGCCAGGATAATTTTTATCTAATAGTTATTAACAACACCAAAATACTTTAAGTCAAAGAAGCCATATCAAGTGCACTGCAGTCAAGCATGACAACTGCAAGGAGAGGAGGAGTAAGTGAGGCAGCGCATGCATGTGGGAGAAATATGTAGCCCATGACCAGTTCATCATACAGTAGCTTATAATAATGCAGGGCAGTGTGGATACACCCAAGTCATACAAGAGATACACATTCGTCACTCTGTTTTTATTTTTTGGGCTTTTCTGCCTTTGATTGTGACAGCCAAAGAGAAACAGGAAATGCGGGAGAGAGAGGGGGGGATGACATGCAGCAAAGGGCCACAGGTTGCAGTGAGGACTACAGCCTTGTACATGGGGTACACGCTCTAGCATATAAGCTAACTGCGCCCCAGCAGTCACTCTGTCACTGTTAGCAGAGACTCTCGTCTCTGTTTTTGTTTCATGTCTCCACTTCCGTCTATGGTTGCATGCTCCCATCCCCCACCCCCTCTACATACTATACTACACTCTAGCTGTATGTGAGTTCAGGGGGTAGGCAGTGTTATACTTACATGAGTGCAGAGAGATGATAGCAGCCAGGAATCAACAGCCTCCACTCACTCACACACACATTCAAATTCACGCATACCCAGAGCAAGTTTACATGCAAAGTAATAGCTCTCTTAACCTGCTTTATCGACTCTGTGACTTTCGGGGTAACACATCACGGGATTGTGGGAGAAAAGGGAATACAGTCCTTTTAACAAAGGTCAGTTAAAATTTCCCACATGAATGAACTCATCCGCTGAGTCCCAACACTAAACAAGTGTAGATTCAAAACATACATGATTCAATTGTAAAGCTGTCACAACTCAATACATTCTCATTTAAACAATAAAAATTCCATTTTGAAGTTATTACATGACACTTGAAAATATAATATTTGAGAGTTTTAAGAGCATTAATGGACAGTAACACATTAACACTAAATTGGAACTGCTTTGTAATGATAAAAACAAACAGATGTGGTGAAAAATGCAGGCGATATAGCTTAATCACCAGAGTTCAATTCAGTACAAGTCATATAATCATGTACAGTATCACATGGTGCATTACAGTATGACACAGTACAACACAATAAATGGACTTGACAATGACACATTTATTTATTTCATGGGACTATTCCGTAATGACACATTTATTTATTTCATGGGACTATTTCGTAATGACACATTTATTTATTTCATGGGACTATTTCATAATGACTATTTATTTATTTCATGGGACTATTTCATAATGACTATTTCATGGGAATATTTCATAATGACACATTTCCCTGTCTTATATTCAAATGAAGAAGGCGTGGTTATCTCACAGAGCTGCAGAAGCAGGCTCAGAGAAGACAGAGGCCAGTTTGCAGTTTGACAACAAGACAGGGAATCACACAGTAGTTAAGTACCAGGTGGTTTTCTTGCGGGGTTTGGCTCATGGCACTCTGCTCTACCTCAACAGTTGGTGATTTATGGAGTTTCCTGATGTACAGATAGCTTTAATGTTACTTGTTGCTAAAAAGTAACCGCTAACTCCGTTAGCTTATTAGCGGTGACGTCATTATGTCATTATGAAATAGTCCCATGAAATATATAAATGTGTCATTATGTGTGCCTATTCATTTTCGATTTATGCCTGCCTACTACCTGTTTATCTGCCTGCCTGCCAGTTACCTGTTTACAGCTTGTCTGCCTGCCCGGTAATCAGATAATAAAAAAACCTTCCTATCCTTAGCTTTGTATACTGTGCTAGGCTTTAATCAGACTAGTTTTTTTGATGCACTTATGCTTTTTGTTACGTTGTGTTGTTATATTGTTATATTATATTGCATCTGCTAAATGTAAATGTATGTGTTAAACATTTCATTAGATGGTGCCATAAGCTAAGCAGACCACAATACATTTTCTATGGCTGAATGAATTAACATTAGCTACCAACTATCGCAAAATTATGAATAGTCAAGATGGTATTTTTATCTGTCTTTTTTTACCTTGTTTATAAAAAAAATTACAATCAAACAGTTACTGAGTACTTGAGTACACCGAATACTTATTTATTTTTACTTGAGTAATATTTTGAATGACTACTTTTTACTTCTACTTAAGTAAAATTATTTTGAAGTAACTCTACTCTTGAGTACAATTTTAGGCTACTTTACCCACCTTTGACGATATGACAAGACAGAACACAACACGGTCTGTAACCATGTCTTAAACGACATGGTACAATACCATACAATGTTTCCATGTTGGATTTCCATGACAGCATATATTGTCAAGGAACAAAAAAAGGGTGAGTCCTCACCAAAAAGGTTGAGATCAGTTCATTCTTTGGATAGGTCACTACTGAAATGAAGGTGGTACAGAATCACCACACTTATGTGTGAGTGTCAGTCGTCCCCCAGAACTGGGCTTTATTAGTACCAGTTATTCCCACCGAATGCCCCCAAATTTTTTTATGTAAGGAAATAGAGGTGGACATATATTAGCCCGCAGTTCTAAAATACACTGAAAGTGAACTGCAGTGCAGACTGCTGCTCATATTCAGCTACAATAGTTCTTCAAGTGCTCTCAAATGGAATAAACACAACGTCATACTCAAGTCATGTAATCTGATTACTAAATCCTGGTGTGCTTGTACCTGTGCAGGGTGGACCCGAACCAAGTACAAAAATAAAGATTTTAAACTAATCTTCTCACCAAACAAAATACATTCTAGGTGTTATAACTCTCTAAGAACACTGCCTTTAAGAAAATGTGTGATAACACATGTAGATGTAAATTATACAAAGAAAGACATGTATTTATACCCAAAAAAGAAGAGCAAATGATGAAACAAGTTCTCAGTCTGGTTTCTTAGAAAAGTCACATTGTGTCAAATTATATTTAATACGGTAAAACACAGCCTTAGGCTGTAGTATTTTAGTTACACTGATATGTATATGGCTGTATTCATCGTCATTTAAACCATCGCATCACTATTTTATTTTTGTTCTTCTCTGCTTATGTTTATCTATCTTCCACCAGACATCTTTGGCTCCCCCTCCCCTGTAAATTACTGTACAGTAACTGCCTACTTTATATTAACAAATGTTTCTCATTTTGTAGTTCTACTCTAAGTATCTGATTCACATCACAGCTCACGCTGTCCTGCTCCTTTTCAGACATTTCATGCTGTGATTTGCAGTGCTACTGTATATGCATTATCAGTTATTCCATTTCCTGGCCTTAACTCCGTTTCTGCTCTTTGTTGTTGCCACTGTGGTCTCACTTGATTTAAATTCAAACTGACCTATATGATCTTGGCAAATCAAATTTTATGCATGATTACTTATGTTTGAGCCCTCTCTAAATTCAAAAGCTGCTGTCCATTTTCTCTGTTCTGATGTTTTTACACTAATTTGTGGATATAATGCATCTACACATTGTTTTTTAGAGTACCATGTATTGGTCTGAATCAAGATGTGGTGGTGCTTCCCAAGCGAGCAGCCATCCACCACACTGTGGAAAAAAATTCCACAAGTGAAAAATTTTTCACTTGTCCGCATGCAGTTTCCTTGTAGCAGGGGCTCTAGAGAGTAAGATGGTCTCAACTACCTTGGTAGAGAGACCGGCAGCTTGGAGGTGGTCCCCCTCAGGGGCCAGACCCACAGCTTTAATTTCCCCGGCTGGGGATGGAAAATTTTGCCTTGGCCCTGCGACATCAGGTCCCTCCTGACGGGAATCTCCCACGGGGGATCCAGGAGGGCTACCAGGCCCGAGAACCAGATTCTGGCGGGCCAGAATGGGGCCACGAGCAGCAGCTGGGCCCCTGTTCCGCGATCTTTCTCTTTAAACGCCGGGAGCAGAGCAATCGGGGGGAAAGCGTACAGCCGTAGCCTCGGCCACGGCTGTGCCATGGCATCCAGCCCCAGGGGCACTGGATACACAAGGGAGAACCAGAGGGGGCAGTGAGCGTTGTCTGAGGACGCGAACAGGTCCACTTATGCCCTGCCGAATCTCCTCTTTATCATCTGCACCGTCTCGGGGTGCAGTCTCCATTCCCCTGGCCTCGGCACCTGCCTCAACAGGATGTCTGCTCCCACATTGAGGTACCCAGGTATGAAAAGTGCTCTGAGAGAGAGCAGCTTCCCCTGGGACCACAAAAATGATCTGGCGCACCAGTCTGCACAGAGGGCGCGACCTCAGACCGCCTTGTCGATTTAAGTAGGAGACCACCGCTGTGTTGTCGGCTCTCAGCGGACAAGCACGTGGTGGCCCCTGAGGTCTGGAAGAAAGTGCCGTAAGGCCAACAAGACTGCTCGCATCTCCAGGCAATTTATGTGCCATAGATGTGGGGTCAACCACAGACCTCGGGCTGTGCGGCCTTCCAAAACCGCGCCCCATCCGGTGCTGGAGGCGTCCGTCAAAAGTGTGCAACGGTGATACACCATTCCCAGCACTGGGCCCTGGGTCAGGAACACCCGTTGTCTCCACCTGTCTAAGGCACGCATGCACCTGCGTGTAACCTTGATCAGGCAAAAAGGATTGCCCCTCGGGGAAAATCCGGCGTCCCTGAGCCACCACTGCAGCTGCCTCATGTGCAGCAATCCAAGCGGAATCACGGTGGACGCTGCAGCCATGAGGCCTAACAGTCTCTGAAACTGAAGTACAGTTAGATGTTGGCCTAGCTGCACCCTGAGTACCATACTCAGGATTGACTCGATGCGTGCGGGAGACAGTTGTGCCCGCAACGTGACTGAGTCCCACACTACTCCTAGGAACGTTAATCCTTTGTGTTGGAGTGAGAGTGCTCTTGCTCGTGTTGAGCCTGCACCTCAAGTGCGCAAGTACGACATCTCAATGCCGTACCGCGTGAGACGAGACTGAGATAAAATTAACCAGTCGTCCAAAAAAATTGAGGATGCGGATCCACTGGAGTCTGAGAAGAGCCGGGGCAGAGTCCATACACTGCGAGGGGAGAGTGCTAGGCCGAAGGGAAGCACCCGATATTGGTAAGCTTTGCCTTCGAAAGCGAACCGCAGGAACTTCTAGTGTCCCGGAATGATAGAGACGTGGACGTACGCGTCCTTTAGATCGATTGTGACGAACCAGTCCTCGGACTGAATCAGACTCATAATCATAGGGATCGTCAGCATCCGGAACCTAAGTCTCCTCAGAGAATGGTTCAGGTGATGAAGATCTAAAATGGGACGCAAACCACCGTCTCTCTCGGGACTATGAAGTACCGGCTGTAGAACCCGGTATGCATCCCTCAGGTGGGGATTTGTTTTATGGTCCCATTGTACAAGAGAGAATGTATTTCTTGCTCCATCACCTGTGCTTGTACTTGGTCGACCCCTATTTCCAAGATTCCTCGGAATCATGGGGGTGTGGACTGGAACCGAAGCTTGTAACCTTGTTAGACAGTGCGCAAACTCAGTGCGACACGCCGGGTCAAGCTTCTCAAGCGGGCAGAAGAGTCCCTCAGGGAACCAACCGCTCGAGGCTGGTGCCTGGGGGACCTGGAGTGGCGGCCTCGGTTACCCGAAGCGCTGCAGCGGCGGGAAATCCATGCCCAAGGATCGGCATATACATGCCTGACCGCCCCCTGAACCTGCAATGTGAGAGCTGCGGTACCCCGAAGCGATGGAACCGGAAAGGAACGTCTACAGGCCTCAGTAGAGGACGCAACTCTGGCCTGACTGCTGCATAGCCGTGCAGGGCTAAAGGCAGCGGTTGGATGGAACTCGCCATGCTCCGAAGCGCCACCGGCGGCAGGGTTAAGAGGCTGAGCTCCCGAGGGCACAATGGGGGAGCAGCCATGTGCTCAACCCTGATAGGGGGGGCACCCTCTGAGGCCCGACGCTCGAGTCAGGGCCTCTTCTGTGAGGCCTGCTGGGCGAGAAGCACGACCGTCTTCCCCCTCTCAGGTCCTCTCCGAGCAGGCTGGAGCGAGCCCCTAGGCCGCTAGGGAGGGGCACGCTGGGCCACACTCGCTTTCTGAGCCAGCATGTAATAGCTGCGAGATTTTGAAGGCTGAGGTGGTCCACCCTTAGCTCAAGCCCGAGACCTCTGGCGACGGGGATTAAACCGTCGTCGTAGCATGTGGAGCTCCGTCCATCCTCGGATGTGAGGGCTGCGCCAAAGTCGAGGTCCTAAGCAGGTCAGCTGGGCACACCATGCCCCGCCTGACCCACTGCCCTGTATGCCTTGCCCACTAAAGTCAATGTAGTGTGACAAGGCCTACTAGGCAACATCGGGGTCTTAAGGGAGGATGCGGCCTGGGCGATAACGCCGCCAGCGTCTCCCCGCCCTAGCCGTTCTCCTTGCACCCACTGATCGACGGAGACCAGTGACCAGTCGGGCTAGAAGACCTTGCAAAATACGGCCTGGACCAGGATTTTGACACCTCGGTGTGGAGATCCAGAAGAATGGCAGGTCCCAACGTGGGCGTGGAGTTGTGGCTAGAAGGAAACACTCACCGAGCTACTCCGGCGATGAGTGTCCTGCTGCTCCACTGGCCAGGCGATATTGAGCCTAACCACCATTTTCCTCTCTTGGGAAAATCACCTCCAGCAGCTCCTCTTGCTGCAGTGACTGGGCTGACGAGCCACCCACATCACCACCTTCCACACTCAGGACATCCAGGTCCTCGGAACTGGATCCTCTCTGCGCGGGCTCCACATCCAGGGCGGAACACGCTGCAGGCTCAGCCTGGCTTCCGGATCCCGAATGCGGGTAGATTGTTTCAACAAACAACAAACAGTCAGTCGAGAGCAGAGCGTCTTATCTCTCCTCAGAGAGGGCACTTACCTTGCTCACAGTCACCCCTCAGGGCTGACAGAGCCTGTTCTCCGTGCAGACAGCAGACACAAGTGTGTGGCCTCTGAACACGTCCCCCGTTCCGGTCGGAAGAAGCCGCAATCCGGGCTTCCGGTCCCAAAAACGGGTGGGAATTAGCGGATGAGCCGTGTCTCTCCCGTTTGGCAGCCGCGGAACCCGCACCAAGCGGAGCGAGCTCCCAAGGAGACGCTCACACTGCTCGCGGTCAACCTGGAGGGCTGACAGAGCGAGGTCTCAACCCAAAACAGCCAACCAAAACATGTGAGTTGCCGGTGGGGATAATTCGCGGGCAGGGAGGAAGCACTGCAAAAACCGCTTCACACTCATCATTTCCACAGAGACCCAGCGCTATCTGAAGATCAGAAGACTGACGACAACAGTGAAGCCGTCTCCCCTTATACTTCCGGTTCCGCCGGTGTACGTCACGTGTTGACGTTAAACCCAATTAAGATTGGTCTAAGTTGATACAGAGATTCAGAGGCAGTCACGCTGAAGGCGTTCCCCATAGCGTCAGCTGACGCAGCGTTGAAATTCCCTTGAAAGGGAACTAAAAATTTCCTTTTATTTTATCTGTTCTCATTGGCTGTACATTCCAATCAGTGCTGTTCACTGTAATATTGTCTAATCCCATGTATTTTTGGCTGTTTTCTCCTGCAGTGATCGTGGTTCTGTTCACAGCGTTGAAACGCCAAAGAAAGCAGGAACCTCTCATCATCTCCAAGGAGGATGTCCGGGACAACGTGGTGAGCTACAATGACGAGGGTGGAGGCGAGGAGGACACCCAGGCTTTTGACATTGGAGCACTGCGACACCCGGATGGTGCCGCTGCCTTGGAGGAGTCTGCCAAACAAAGGCGCGACATCATCCCCACTGACACCCTGCTGTACCGACAACACCACTGCCCTGCCCCGCCCACCTCACGCCTCATCATGCCACCAATCAGCATGGCGTCACGGGATAACGGGGACGTACGCACGTTCATCAGTGAGAGAGTGCTGGAGAATGACTGTAACCCAACAGCACCGCCATACGACTCGCTGGCCACCTATGCCTACGAGGGAGCAGGCTCAGTGGCCGAGTCACTGAGCTCACTGGGCTCAGTGTCATCTGAGGCGGAGCAGGACTACCACTACCTGATTGACTGGGGGCCCAGATTTAGGAAACTAGCTGACCTTTACGTGGCTGAGGACAATAACTTCTACTAACAAAGATACCACAAACACATACACTCACTTCCATTTCAAAGAGAGATTCAGGAAAGGTTTTGACCAATGTAGTGCCAAGGACAGAAACATCTAACTGCCACATTAGAGACTGTGAACATTGCTGACGAGCTTTAAGAAAATGTGAGAACTTTTAAAAATGCAGATTACACACACTCCACACGATGAACCAACAGATCTGATGGCAGATGTTAATTCTATTTAACGGGACAACACTTACCTCTGCTGATATGAAGTTAAGAGTGTGGGGAAGGCAAGTTTTTGTTATTTTTGATTAAGTGCCCTTCTGCTGCCCGTTGAGCTGAACTGTGGACGCCTGTAGGTTGGAAGGGGGCTAATGACTCTTACAGAATTGCTTTTTGTCTTTTTTTTTCTGGCTTGTACAAAAGTACCAGAGGAGCTGTTCAGAAGGATCCTCGCTTAAAAATTGCCTTTTTCAGGACACAGAGTAAAAAGACAACATCTCATGACTAAATGCACTGATTTCTCTATGTTTTACGCAGGTTTAAATATACGTTTTGGTTGATTTTTTTTTTTTGTGTTCTTGATTAAGTGTATTTTGTAAATGGTAAATGGACTGTACTTGTATAGCGCTTTTCTAGTCTTTCTGACTACTCAAAGCGCTTTTTACACTACATCACATTCACCCCATTCACACACATTCACACGCTGATGGCAGGAGCTAACTGCCCATCAGTACAACTTAAACTAATCATTCACACTCACTCAGACACCGAAGGCGCAGCTTCGGGAGCAGTTCAGGGTTCAGTATCTTGCTCAAGGATACTTCGACACATGGCCGGGGGAAGCCGGGATCGAACCGCCAACCTTCCGATTGGTGGACGACCGCTCTGCCACCAAGCCACAGCCGCCCCAGGAATGTGGTTGAGCCAAGGTTATATTAATAGTATACTAAGTTCTATAAATGTTTTCTTTTTTCTATAACAAAATACAACTTCAGATATCATACAGTTGTTGAACAATGTTAAAGTATTTTCATTGAGAATATCCTTTATATTTACATGAGGGGCATGGGGAAGCTCCCTTTTATTAAAACATTCTGACTACTGTTCGCGCGTGAATGACCTTACCAAATTACCTATGTTTAAGCACATCAAGCCATTTAGCTTCAGCTCATTGTTTTGGTTTTCAGTAATGAATTTTACTGTTTTGATTGAGAGTTAGCAACTGTTTTCAGCAGCACACGGCACACAGACACAGTTAGCAAATTATTGGTAAACATAGCACATGTAAGAGCCAGATATTTGTCTCAGCAGTTGGTGGAGACTAAACCAGAACTAAAAGGACAGGGAGTATTAGACTTTCATTCATCAAGTGGTGACAAACGTAATCAAAATGGATCCTAATCCATGTGCTAATGTTACTTATCTGCTGGACAGATAGCAACTGTTTGCTAACATGCTAGCCATAGCAAGAATATTGTGATAATATGTCAATGTTTTATTAGATCAATAGTTCAACATTTTGGGAGTTAGGCTTACTTGCTTTCTTGAAGGGAGTTAGATGAAAAAAATGTTAATATCCGTATGGTAAATATAAAGCTATGGTAAGCAGCTGCTTAGCTTAGCATAGAGAATGAAAAGGGGAAACAGCTAGACTGGCTCTGTCCAAAGGTGACAAAATCCACTTACCAGCACCTCTAAAAATCACTAATTAACATGAATCTCATTATTTCAATACAAAAAAAAAAGTGTAAAAATGATATGTTGTTCTTCTTCAAACTTGACCATGTTGGAAAAGTGACAGCCCTACTTCACAGCCAGTATTGCAACTTGAATGTCTTTCAACGATGGTCCAAAACACCATCCAGCTTCACTGTTTTTTAATGTAATTTTGAAGGTGTGGGCAGTCTACCGTCAGTATATGACGTATTATCAAGTTCTAAAATTTTATCAAAGTAAACTTTTACAGTGAAAGTGTTGGTCTTTCTTGGATGACAAACAGAACGAGAAGGAAAAGTACAGGAAATAACACATTCTTCTGCTCCTCCAGTTATTTCTTCCAACTCCAAAAGCATAAAAAAGATCAGGTCCAACGTATTTCCCATGCATCTTGTTAAAGCTTCAAAGGGAAGTTGGGACTAACATGTTACATTCAGTTAATCTCCAATAAATATGAGGATTCAGTGGCTTCAGGTTCAACTTGTTGATCCCACTGGTTTGCGGTTAATCTGACCCTGCATGTGACAGATGTTTATGTGCCCCTGCCTTCTTCCCAATGCATGCTGGGACAGGCTCCAACCCCATGACTAAGAATGAACAAGAAGAAACTAAAAGCTAATCTACAACACTTTGAAAAAGTCAGAATAGGTGTGCTGCTCACACAAGATATTTCTATCCCAGACTGTCATGTTTACATGGTGGTGCATATGAACGTACACAACTGATCTCAAATGAGGTGTACTGATTCTTTGGATTGGAGAGATCTAAAACTGGAGTGAATGATTGTGATATTGAACAAAAACACGAGAAGTCATTGTGTGTGTGTGTGTGTGTGTGCGCATGTGCGTGTGTCCACCACCTGATTCCTGATATCCTGTTGCACTCTGTTTGGATACTGTTCCGTCTCCTGTCTCAGAATGGTCTTCAAGGTTGATTTAAAACTGTTAGAACAAGTGTCATTCTGTGCAGACAAAGGTTTTTGTTAAAGAACCCAAAAAATGAGTTTGGGACAGGGAAATTGTGGGGAAATATGTGTAGTCTTGATGAGGCTTAAAGCTGTGTCTCAGTTCCATACTACATATTAGGGTTTAAGTTTAAGTGTATTTATACTGGAAAAGTGATTAATTTAGTAATTATAAATAGTAAATTCACTTGTCTTTTGAGTATGCTGTTTGTTTTTTTTACAATCGCTAGAACACATTTCTCAATACTTAGGTTACTTTTTCAAAAGTCTTCCCACAGTTGTCTCCTAACCAACTTTCACAGCAGTTATCTTCACATTCAAAATGCACTAAAACTACCAAAACACTTCATTCATGTCTCAAATTAACTCTTTCTTCCATAACACTGTCACTCATAAAACAATGACCTAAAAAAACACTAACAACAGGTAGCATTATACAATGATATCTTCTGTAAAACAACTCTATGGTTTAGAATTCACTGCAATATGTGTGACTAGAATGAAGCAGACATAATGCAGTATGATTCAATATATTTTATGTCTCTCTTTTTTTTTTGGAGTAATTCCAAAATACAATTACTTGTATACACATCATCCACTGATACATATACAATAAAAATAATTTCAAAGAAAGGAGTCCGTGTATGACACGTTTTGATAGTTTTTTGTTTCGATTGAACCAAAAAACAAAGAAATGGAAATCGTTTTGTACAAAAATGAAAAAACAAAGCAATTTTTTGTTTTTTGTTGTCTGAATCCAAAAACTAAAAATCAAAAAAACAAATTCAAATAATCGTCCAACTTTCATTTTTGTAAATTCTTTTTCTTTGTCATCATGAAAATGTTGTTATGTTAGCATTAGCATTTAGCTTAAAGCACCACTGCGAGAGTACAGAGTACAGCCCCGAAGCTCCTAACACTGACTGTAGACTCTTACACATTAAGGTCTGGTCCCTAAATCAAACCAACGTGAGGTTGATACATTATTAAAATGTTTGAACTCGTCCATTTTGCGCTTTTACAAAGGCAAATTTCAAACAGTACAGAAATTGTAAACAAAAGCCATGTGGTGGAAATGTCTTTGATTGTTGGTCATGCAGAGTGCGGGTAAAAATACAGGAAATCCCTCCAAGTAAGACAGCTGGTATTAAATAATTTAATAATGCAGGCATTTCGACGAAGACCCTCTGCCATTAGATGGTCTTATCACAGAAGATGGCTGATTCTCTTGAGATCACCAGAAATGAACCACTACAGTGTTTACTTGACAGCAGTCCGAGACCACCCCTTCGAGGCAGACCAGGGAGCGGTTGTTTGGTCCACAACAGAGTTCGAGTCCTGTGTTCTCACCAATCCAAATGAACCACACCTATGAGGAAACGCTCCAGGTTCAGTTCAACTAGACTAAAGAAGACTGGTGTGAACCCGCCCATAGTCTTGTTACTTTATTAAGTTATTTGTTGCGACCAACATCACCCTGACTGTTTGAATAGGTACCATTTACACCTGACTGATCTGTGGCTTTGTGGCAGAGCGGGTCGTCCACTAATCGGAAGGCTGGCGGATCGATCCTGGAACAGCTGTAAGTACTGAAATTCCATATTATCAGGCAGCCCGAAAAAGTCCCTTAAGATTCTCCAGATGATCCAGAATACCACTGTGTACTGGCAAGAAATAGGAAAAGAGATGATATTTCTCCCATATTAGCTTCTCTGCACTGGCTCACTGTGTATAATGTAAAATCCTTGTCACCTACAATGCTCTTAATGGTCAGGCACCTTCTTATCTTAAAGAGCTCATAATATATCATTACCCCACTAGAGCACTGCAATCTCAGAATGCAGGGTTACTTGTGGTTCCTAGAGTCTCCAAAAGTAGAATGGGGGCCAGAGCGTTCAACTATCAAGCTCTTCTCCTGTAGAATCAGATCCCAGGTTGGGTTTGGGAGGCAGACACCATGTACATATTTAAGAGTAGGCTTAAAACTTTCCTCTTAAGCCTAGAATGCCGGGAGACTTCTCATGATGCACCTCTCTTCTCCTCTTCCTCTCCGTCTGTATGTATTTTTGTCCCATAAATGCATGTTACTAACTCGATATCTTCTCTCTCCCATAGTTTAGTGCTTTCTCGTCTCTCTCCATTCTCTTATAATTCTCTCAATTTTCTGCTATGAATGTATTCTGTACATATGACATATATTGCATGTCTGTCCGTCCTGGGAGAGGGATCCCTCCTTTGTTGCTCTTCCTGAGGTTTCTATCACTTTTTTCCCTGATAAAAGAGTTTTTTTGGGTAGTTTTTCTTAGTCGAATCGAGGGTCTAAGGACAGAGGGTGTTGAATGTTGTACAGATTGTAAAGCCCTTTGAGGCAAATTGTGATTTGTGATATTGGGATATGTTGCGAACTCAGACTCAATGAGTAAGTAACAAGGATTGGAGACCACATAGAATATAATAGTTCGATAACATTTATTAAACCATAAATATGCGTGAAGGTGTAAATCAGTCTGAGTGCCGTGTTGGGTGCATGTAATGTGTGAGCATGAAGATGAATTCAAAGAATGAAGGACAGCCGGTAACCAGGGCAGAGGAGCAGACTCTCCCAAGCTATTGTCTCAGGCCCTCTTAAAGGCCTGTTCCAGGTGGGGCCTGATTAACAACGCCCATCACTTCCTGATACACAGGAACAAGACAACCCACAGACAAGGCTTCAAAATAAGGCCATGCAGGCCGTCACAGATATATAAATAAAATTTAATTGATAATGTTGGGAATTGTCACCTTATTTTAAGAGGAGAATGATAAGGATGAAAAAGCTATTGGAAAAGTCAAATAAGGGGTTTTGTACCTTGAGCATCCGGTGACTGGAGTCTCACTTTTGGATTTTTTTAATACAATGGGGCTGTGGAGGTATATATATATGCAAACTGAGGATGGCTGTTCAAGAAGTGTTCATGGACTCAGCAGAGAGTCTAGTTTATAGTAAACTATCATAGTCACTTCTCCATGGGAATAGCACAAAGCCAAACATCATGAATGCATCAGAAAGCCTAGTGACTACTTTTCAACAGCCTTGGAATATGATATTGATATATCATATCACATACTTTGAGGTTTGACTGATGCTCTTTTAAGTACATCATCATGTTGTGTCCTCTTCTTCTGCAAAGCTTTAATAGCACCCGAATTAATTCATATTTTCTTTTTCAGATTGTCTTGAAATTCGGTTAAAGATGGCTCTATATTTGGTTGAAAATTCAATTCAATTCAATTCAATTCAATTTTATTTATATAGCCCAGTATCACAAATCACATTTGCCTCAAAGGGCTTCACAATCTGTAACT
>CM022487.1:2957230-2982483 GCA_011952105.1 Coreoperca whiteheadi | reverse complement strand
CATCACTGGTCAGATTTGGGAGGGGCCCAGAGAAAACTACGGAGTCCGACATCGTCTTTGCATATATACATCGTCTTTGCATAACTATAGTTCTATGGACTATATATCCTATAGTTTAAAACTAAATAATAGCATCAGTACAAAGTTATCACAGCAGATAATCACTTGACATTATTACAGGTATGAAACACAAACACACTCAGCTGATACTACAGTTCAATAAAGATTAGTGTTTCTGTAGCGCTCGCCTAAAGAAAGGTGTCTGATGAATGGCATCGTGGCCAGTGTGGATATGGAAACTTTAACTGTGTGAGTACGACGGATAGCTTGTATTGTTGACAAGATATATGTCTCTGTATATGTCTGAGTCCTGCCACATCTCATAACAATAGCTGTGACGGCATAATGGAAGGTAACAAACTGAAGGTTAAGATAAGAGGGAGTGGGAGAAGGGTTAGACCAAGGCTGAAAGGAACAGAGGCATGCCGAGATAACAAGCTACGTAAAGTACTGAAAATGTGTGACGGGGGAAGGGTAGAATATAACCAAGGGTTTTGGTGTCTTAGCTTCAGACATAACGTAGGCATCACGGGGAACAGAAGCCTGAGGTGGTTGCGTTGTGCCTCCAGATTAATCTGTACGTACTATGCTGTGAAATAAACTGGCTTGGATTTTAAAAGTCTCTGGTGAATCTCTTCTCATCAACCAACTCGGAGAGGGGTGAGGCTGCAGCCTACCTCGACACCAGCAATGTGAAAATAGCCAAGCCAACATCAATGAATTTCAACCTAAATTAAGTTCTATAACTAGATTCGGGAACAAAGACCATGCCTAGAACTCATCCAATTTCCAAACACAAAGTACTTAAGCACACCTCATCCATTCACTTCCCCTTTGACTCAGTTTTTACCTGACCTGTGACAGACTATCTCAACAAAAAAAATGTTTAACAACCCGTTTAACAACTCAACCCATCTGTGTCATGTGTGATGGCAAACAGAGAGAGAGAAAGGACCCAAACGCAGACAGCGCAACAGAGGATGATAACTGGTGTTAGCCTGATCTTTTCTTGCAGGATTAAAAAAAACTAGAGACTTCATCTTCCTTTTAAGATTATTTACTTTTCCATTAGAATAACAAATATACATGTATATGGGGTCTCTCTCTTCAGGGACTCACAGGACAGGCCACCCACAGGTAGGCACATTCTGTAACTCATCCAAAAGAGAAGAACACTAATTTAAGGATTATACAAAGTATATATGAGAATTACTAGTATCTAATTGGTCAGAAAGTTGGGGGAGGAGGCTTGGTTTAGACTTGCTTTCCCCTGTTGAATCACAACCTGATGATGTCATCTCCACCAGCATCTGCACCAAGGCCCTGGGAATTTACACATCTCTTTCATAGATCATAATGGGGCCTCCTCCCTTAGTAACTGATTTACTGCCTTTTCTGACAAAGTTACTCAATGTTAGTTCTATTTACTTGCAGTCTCACTGCAATGAGACTCACTGTTATCATTATCAGAATCAGAATCAGAAATACTTTATTGATCCTTGAGGGGAAAGTCTTTGTAGCTCACTATCATGTCAGTGCACACAAGTACTAAGCAAAAAAGTATAATACACTATAATACAGGTCAGATAAATGAAGTACCAAATGGGTATAATTATAAGATTTTAAAATTAAATAAGGGTGAAATAAGGTTGATGGTAATATTGCAGTATAAAGTAATAGTGCATGAACTGTCAAGTTACGTGTAGCTTATGAAGAATATGAGATGGAGAATATTGCACAGCAGTACTAGAAGTATAATTAAATATCAATAAATTTAACTGAGACAGGATATAATGCACAGTAGTATCAACACAGAATATTGCACAATTATGTCAAGTATTGCAGTGATGTTAATGATCAATGTCCAGTTTAGTGACTTAGGGTCATATAGACAAACACTTAGAGGGAGGAGTTATAGAGTTTAATGGCCACAGGCAGGAATGACTTTCTGTGGCACTCTGTTGTGCTTTTTGGGAGGATGAGTCTTCCGCTGAAGGTATTCCTTTGTTTGAAATGGGATGGGTGGGAGACACTGTCCAAGATGGCATGTA
The DNA here is from genome assembly GCA_011952105.1 of Coreoperca whiteheadi. Lineage (NCBI taxonomy): Eukaryota > Metazoa > Chordata > Actinopteri > Centrarchiformes > Sinipercidae > Coreoperca > Coreoperca whiteheadi. The sequence goes on along the minus strand of CM022487.1, from coordinate 2,980,372 downwards.
GTTTGGCCAGCATCCTCCTCTCTGACACCACCGACAGAGAGTCCAGCTCCACCCCAACAATGTCACTGGCCTTACGAATCAGTTTATTGAGTCTGTTAGCGTCCGCTACCCTCAACCTGCTGTCCCAGCATGCAACAGCATACAGGATAGCACTGGCCACCACAGACTCATAAAACATCCTCAGCATTGTCCGGCAGATGTTGAAGGACCTCAGCCTCCTCAGAAAATCTACAACCAGCTCCTTAGACTTTGTCGCATTGAGCTGCAGATGGTTCTGATCGCACCATGAGACAAAGTTACCCACCACAGCCCTGTACTCAGTCTCATCACCACCACTGATACATCCCACCACAGCAGAGTCATCAGAAAACTTCTGACAGTGGCAGGACTCTGAAGTCCTGGCTGAAGTCTGTGGTGTAGATGGTGAAGAGGAAGGGAGAGAGGACAGTCCCCTGAGGGGTCCCAGTGTTGCTGACCACAGTGCTGACACACAGTGCTGCAGACGCACATACTGTGGTCTGCCAGACAGGCAGTCAACAATCCAGGACACGAGGGGGATATCCACCTGCCTCCCTACCAGCTTCTCACTGAGCAGGGCTGGCCGGATGGTGTTGAAAGCACTGGAGAAGTAAAAAAACATGATCCTCACTGTGCTTGCCGGCTTGTCCAGTGGGTCTGAATGCAGTTCAGCAGGAAGATGATGGCATCCACAACTCCCAGCCCGGGCTGGTAGGCGAACTGAAGGGGATCCAGGAGGGGTCTGACCATGGGCCGCAGCTGTCCCAGTACCAGTCTCTCGAGGGTCTTCATTATGTGGGAGGTCAGTTCCACCGGTCTGTAGTCCTTGGAGCCACTGGGACCAGGTGTTTTCAGCACAGGAACGAGGCAAGATGTCTTCCATAGAACAGGGACCCTTTGAATACTCAGGCTCAGGTTTAAGACATGTTGAAGAACTCCACATAGCTAGGGGGCACAGGCTTTTAGCACCCGGGGGCTAACTCCATCGGGGCCAGCAGCCCTGTTTGAGTGGAGTTTCATCAGGTGTTCTCTCACCTGGTCAGTAGTCAGGCACACAGCAGAGGTTACAGGAAGGGGAAGGTGGGAGTCATCAATGTGAAGAGGGTTGTTAGCCTGAGAACCGGTTGAGGGGGGAGGACGAAGGGGGAGGGGGAAGCAGTTGACTCACAGGGGTATGAGGGCAGACAGCAGCTGAGTTAGAGGGGGGATGAGCAGGAGCCGGTGTGTCGAATCTGTTAAAGAACAGATTAAGTTCGTTGGTCCTTTCCAAGCTGCATTGAACTCCTCTGCTGCCGATCAGTCTGAAACCAGTGATGCTCTTCATGCCCCTCCAGATCTCTCTCATGTTGTTCTGCTGGAGTTTCCACTCAAGCTTTCTCCTATACTTCTCCTTGGCCTGAGCTGTATGCGTCCTTAATGTTAGCATACAGCAGGTCCAGTGTCCTCTCCTCTCTAGTAGGACAACTCACATACTGGGTGAAATTAGTCAGTGTTATTGAAACACTGACGTGGTTGAAGTCGCCCGAGATTAATATGACTGCACTCGGGTGTTGAGTCTGAAGTTGTGCTATGGCGGTGTGAATGGCGTTGCACGCTTATTCACCAGTGATCTCATGTTACCCATTACAAGAGAAGACAGACATGGCTTAAATCTCTTGTTCTTAAGTGTCTTTTGTCTGCACCCCTCTCTCTTCCCTCTGTGTGTTCTCCTCCAGATCTCAGTGGAGACATCGGTTCTCCTGGGCGCCATGCCGCTCAGCTTCAGCGCAATCAGCTGTTCCTTGGTGTAAACAATGCAGCCAAACAGCTGATCTGCAGCGGTGCCCTGACCGAGTAGCAGGAGCAGAAGTTCCATGGCGAAAAAATTTACTAAAACACTTTCTACTCTCATTTTCATAAAGAGTGTAGTTTAAAATTATACTTACACAAAAGTTTCAGAGAAAAAGGAAAGCTAAAAGTTGGAAAAAGTAAGACAATGAGACGGAGCTACAGCAACAGGCAGCCTGCATGGTGGCGCCTGCGCACATAAAAGATCTGTTTTTTATTTAGGTTTCACAACCCCCCAGACACAGACACAAGGGTGGGGGGGGTTATCACCCTTACACACACAAAGGGGAGTTAGCTACAGCCTGTCACACACAGAAAAATGACCATTACTAAAGAATATATTAAAAGTATCTAAACGTCAGTTATTCCACCTCAACAATCCCTCCTTTTACACCTTATTAGGTGTAAACACACCTATCTGAATTTCTACTGGGATTAGGTCTTATTGTCTTTGTTTTTATCCAATTCACACTTTTATTTATTGTTAACTGTGACGGCCCTCCCATATGAGCAGGGCCTGCTGTGTGCTCTCCCTTCTGTGTTGCTTGCTTCCCTCAGGTCTTGGTGGGTGGAGTTAATTAAGGCAACTGGGAGCACCTGGCCGTAATCCATGGGCCTTTAAGACATGGCTGGACTCAGTCACGGGAGTGGCTTCTTCCCTGCAGCATTATGTTGTTGTTTGGTTGGCTTCGGCCTTGTTACTTGTTTTAGTTTAAACACTATACAACACCTTCATTTCATATTCTACCACTCACTCATCTGCTGAAACCCTGATGTCACTGATTAACACACCTCATTATGTTAGTATGGTTTTGTTGAGTTTGTATGGTTAAGTAATACATTTTTGAATGTTTTCAGTTTAACACCGTGTCTCTCCCATCTTTGTCATGGTTCATGAGCCGGGCCAACTCTTGCAGGGGCCTGTACAACCCACTTACAAACTTGATTTCACTGTTCTGTAGTCATGCTGACATCTTTCAACACACCAGTCTAACAGCTCAGGTTGACTCTCTGTCCACTGTGAGAAGCATGCATAATTTCCTGATAAGCAAGTGTTTGTGAAGATTCCTCTACTGGTGGAAACAATACATTTAATGTTTTAATATTTTTTCAGGCTTCCTGATTTTGTCAGAGAATAAGGACATATTGCAGTCCTTTTGGATTGGCCATTTAGTTAGTTTAAAAGGAGCTGTATCTAGCAAAGGTTTGGCAGTAGATTTTCCTATGTGCTTTAACAGTATACTTTATCTAATTCAACCATTGCTTTCTATCTGCTTATCTCTCAGAATTCCTTCAGTGGGTTTGTATTAATTTACTCTGCAATTGTCTCATATCATCAGCTAATGTCGGTTCTTTTTCTCCCTCTGGTCTGTCAAATGGTTTTAATTGTGGGAAGAGAAGTTAGACCAGGGGTGTATTCCAGAAAGCATGGTTAACTTACCATCTGGTAAACTCTGAACTCTCGGTTGATCAACTCAAAACCTGTTTACTCTGACTATGTCTGTTCCAAAACCTAAAAAAAGTTAGTTCAATCGACCTCCTCTTGGTAAACGAGAGTTACTGCACGTGCACGTGGCTTCTTGTTTAATAAGATGTAATCCTTCTGGAGCCAGAAGAACTCTGTCCCAAGTCAAAATGAAACACAAAAACATTGTGGTATTATTGAAATAAAATAAATACTGGAGTTATGTAGGCATATTAAGTCATTTTTAGCACATTTTGACTGTCATGTAGCTAATAGAAAGAAGGCTGCGGCCCGTCTAACTGGTGGGGGGCCACCACCACCTCCCCTCACCCCAGCTGAGGAGCTAGCTCTGTCCCTTAATAAAGGGCGACCCGTGGTCGATGGCATTCCTGGGGGCACTTCATCAGTCTACCCCCATTTTTTGTGTTTTGCAGCACTCAGACCACAACACACAATCACTGTAGTTATGCATGTAAAACAGAAGAAAATAGACTTGAAGAAACGTGGCGACACTTTCTGTGCAAATATGTGGTAAATTCAATTAAGTACATTTTATTATTCCTCAGGAGATGGAGTTTGTCCAGTAGTCAACTGTAAATTATATATGTTCAAATTTCCAGTATTTCTGAGCACTTTACCTTTATAAATCTTTAGATCTTTATATATAACCTTTAATATAACAAAAGGTTTGCTAGGCCTACATAAAGTAACGATTCTTTTGAAAAACTGTAAGTCTCTATCAAATATTCGTTTGGCTATGAAAACAAATTGATACATGGCATTATCACCCTCTCACGGTGAAAAAAGCCTCGTATAATCTGTGCTTCTACGTCCACAGGATCCTCATCAAATGGGCACGCCATGCTCAGTAACCTCAAACAAACAACAAACTAACCTCCGGAGCAGGTTATGTTCACAGAGCAAGTTGCTATGGTTACTTACATACCCTGAAAGTTACTTCCGTTTTTGGAACCAAAAGTTGAGGTTATCAGCTAACTTACCCTTAAACTTACCCGGGTTTGTCACACTACCTGCTTTCTGGAATACACACCTGTGGTTTAGACACCTATTCAACACTACCAAGGGTAATATAGAGCCAGTTTTTCCTATTTTCCTCCATAGCCTTTTCAACTTTGATCTGATGATTCAATTAAATCTTTCCTACTTATCTTGCAGATTGTTTATATTGTTTCCCATTATCACTATATATTTTCACTTGAATACCATAATTTGTAGCTATTCCCTTTACTTATTACTTTTAACATCTTTGATTGTCATCTAGAGGTACACACAAAAATACTAACCTATACTATTACTAAATACCCATTAAGTATACACTCCTATAATCACTAGGTAACATCTCTGCTTTTAACTCTCATTTAGTTCTAACAAATTCATGCAAATATGTAGGAGGGATTTAAAGTTTGAAATTGTCTTCTTTTTTTGTCTTTTATTACCTTGAACTGTGCTCTAAATGTCTTATTTAAATTTTTTATCATATAAGCCCTCCTTTTGAGTCAGGACAAAGTCCTTAGCTCAATAATGCAGCCTATTTTAAGTAGCCCTGTGACAAATATTTTTTCAATTAACACAGAAATAGTATCTTCCTCTTCCTTAGAGAGTAAACAATATCTTAAAAAAGTATCACTCCCTGACCTATTGACCTTTCTTATCACCTGCCTGACAACAGGATCTTACTCAGTTGCAAAATGAAACAGTTTGTTTCAGTTTTTCGCTACGGGTCTGTGATAATACAGATTTCATTTGCCCTCCTTTCAGTCAACAATCTGGACAATTCTTCTGCATACTCTAATAGTCTCAATATTACTACGTTCACTAATAATTGTTTTCATTTTTAGAAAATGTTTTATAAATGTTTTTCCAGTGCTGCCAAGTTTTGTGCATCCTGCCTGTCCTCCATTTCACACAACACAAAATCTCTGAGCTGTCCTGTATTCTTTTTCTCTTTTATTTGAAGTTAATTTATTATTATTTATATGATCCAGAACACAGCGGCAAGAGTGGTCTTCAGTGATCCGAAGAGAGCGCACGTAACTTCTCTCTTTATTAGGTTACACTGGCTCCCTGTTGTCGCCCGCATCAAGTTCAAAGCGATGCTCTTGGCCTACAAGATCACCACTGGTTCTGCACCATCATATCTTCACTTGCTAATACAGACCTAATACTTATAAATTTGGCCAACATGACTTTCCTCTCTCTCTTCACTCACAAAATTTAGCAGTGTCCAATATGCAGAATTCGATTTAACAAACAGCTTCTGCTTACCTTCTTATTTTTGTGAGAGCTCTAGTGAGTAGGGAGTTCTGGGCCGGTTCTGGTGAAAATATTCAATCCGGAGTTCCGCCAACCGAAGAGAGCGCACGTAACTCCTCTCTTCATTAGATTACACTGGCTCCTTGTTGTCACCCGCATCAAGTTCAAAGCGATGTTCCCTTTCAAAAGCTTCACTCGATCCTGCAGGCAGTATGCATGTGGGAACGTCTTTGCGTGACTGGCTGTGAAAAGTGTGTTTAAAATGTCAATGTCTTTGAGTCAAGTGAAACTATAGCCTCGGCAGGTGACGTCACCGACGCACCTGTTGCCCAAGGCTATAAGTTGATGAGCTCCAGCTGCAGTGCCTCGTCGGCTCATGTGGGGGACAATGAGGAAGTCTTTTCCCTTGGGTCTGCGGATCTTGAGCAGGTGTTTGTCCCATCAACGTCGACATTCTCGACTATCGTGGGGGCATCAGTACGCGGGTATATGGAGATGCCGCTATCATGCCTCCCGGCCATGATTGTGGAAGGATGTTTAGTGTTTGCTTGGGATGTGTCTGTGTTTTTGCTTTTCTCCCTCTCTTTGCTTTGCTCCGCTGTCTTCCACCTCTCTCTGGCTATAGCAGGTATGGGGGTGTGTCCCGGGCACGGGGAGCGGACCTGCAGCTAATTCAACCAGTCTCACATGCGGAATTATTTGCATTTTGCAGCATTTAAGCCATGGCCAGACTCTCAGTCCCCTCCGGATCATAACGTAGCACTCGTATGCCTTGTTCTCCGTCACTTCTATCAAGAGCAATTACTCTGCTTGCCTAGCCTGACTAATCCCGACTCTGTGTTTAGGAACCCTGTCTGATCCCCGGCCCAGCCTCGGAGTTTCCGTCGAGAGCGACCTCCCGACCATTGATCCGCAGCCTGCGCCCCGTCGCCCACCTGACGCCAAAAGGAGTTCACCTTTAGTTTTTGTTCAATAAAGACTTTTTGCCTACCCACTGTCTCCGGTCTGCTCCTGCGACCCCCTCAAGGACCTGAGTGAGAGAGGAACCATTGACAGTGAAGTCTTGGCTGAGCAACGGACCTGTCTCTCCGTGCCACCAAGCTAACGGCTTGTCAGCTTTGGTGAGCACGGTGAGGCACCTGTGGCTTAACCTTTCGGGGATTAACAGGGAGAGGGCCTTCCTGTTGGACTCCCCAGTCACCCCCAAGGGCCTGTTTGGCAAAGTGGTGGACTCCATGGTAGCAAAATTCAGAGAGGCCAAGAAGCAGGAGGAAGCATTCTCCCAGTTTCTTCCTCACCACACCCTCCAGGGGGGGGCCCAGCCTTCTCCAGGCCCCTCGAGACCTAGGGAGGTACAGAAGCAGAGCATGGTGAGCCGAGCTCAACCTCGGCAAGATTGGGGATCGGCTCGCTGCCGTCAACGACCTTCCCGACCATCACTAATAAGAAACGGTCCTGATGGTCTTGTGCCCACTCTGATGGGGGTTTCCCCCCACGGGGTGGGGGGCGTTATACATCTGCTTACTCCGTCCCGCAACCCTCACGGAACCTCTCCACTTCCGCCTCCTTTGGTGTTTCGGGGGGCAGTAGGTTCCAGTGACAGGTTGTATGCCCTGTGTATAAATCCTGTTATGTTGTTATGTCCCCTCTACTTCTCTCTCACTCTCCCAGCTCCGCTGGGTATAGATGCGATGGCTCATACATGACCCAGGATGTGCCTGTATGCCTTCCCTCCGGTTGCTCTGATCCTGGGAGTGCTAACCAGGGTTCGCCAACAAGGGTCCGACCTCTTATTGATAGCACCTTGTTGGCCGAACAGTGTGGTTTTTGGACAAAGTGTCTCTTTTTAACGGCTCGCCGTGGGTGATTCCAGCGAGGAGGGACCTCCTGACCCAGGCGGAGGGCCCAATATTCCATCCCAGGCCCGACGTGTGGAATCTTCATGTCTGGCCCCTGAAGGGTACCAGCTGAGAAACACTGGACTTGTGCCTGTGCTTATAGAAACGATTCTGAGTGCTAGGGCTCCCTCTACCAGGAAGCTGTATGCCAGTAAGTGGGGTATGTTTGTCAGATGGTGCATGATAACTCAGGTGGATCCAGTTGACTGCCAGGTTGTGTCAATTCTGGATTTTAAGCAGAATAAATTGCTCATAGGCAATTGCCCCTCCACTCTCAGGGTTTATGTGGCTGCTCTTTCGACTTGCCATGCCCCAGTTGATGCCGCTTTTTTCGCGGGGCCAGGCAGTTCAGGCCTCCCGTCAGAACCAAGATTCCTTCGTGGGACTTAGCTTTAGTTCTAGAGGGTCTTGGTGGAGATCCAGTTTGAACCTCTAGAGTCAGCATCGGACAAGCTTCTGACTCTTTTTCTGATGGCAATAACTTCTCTGAGGAGAATCGGGGACAAACAGGCTCTGTCAGTGTCATCACCCTGCTGAGACTTTGCCCCAGGTTGGGGTAAAGTAATCTTGCATCCTCATCCTGACTACCTGCCTAAGGTTCCTTTTTCGACTGCACATCCTGTCATTCTGGAAACCTTCTGCCCTCTATTGTTTGTTACGCCGGACCAGCTGTTTGTTTGTCATGGGGGCCGTAACAGAGGTTCTGCCGCCACCGAGCAAACCATGTCACACTGGGTCAGGGATGCCATTGCTCTTGCCTTAAGGACCCACTCCACCAGGGGGGTTGCCTCCTCTACTGCTTACAGAGTGTCTTTGATGTGGCGGGTTGGTCCTCTCCGCACACATTCATACGTTTTTATAGTTTGGATGCGCATTTGACTCCGGGCTCCCGTGTCCTTGAGTCGGCATCCCAAGCTACTGTCTGAGGCCTCCTGCGCTTTGTGCACACCTACACATTGTAGGGGTCCGGACACCATCAGCAAGGTGGCATGGGTATTCTGTTCCCATATGTGTACTACATGCAGCATCGAGTGAAGCTTTTGAATAGGAACTCTCGGGGTTACTTGATTGTAACCCTGTTCCCTGATAAAGGGGAACGAGATGCTGCATTGCAGTGCCGTGCTGATGCTGCCCCAGGACCGGTCTTCAAACAAAAGGGACCTGAAGGCTGGCAGCTGGAGCTCATCTACTTATAGCCTCGGGTAACAGGTGCCTATGTTCCTGCCAGATCCCTGTGCTCTGCAAATGAACAACGTCTGTTGGTACCATGCCAAAAAGGAAAAAAAAAATCACTCTCGCGCACTTTCTCTGGATCCATTCCACATTGGTGGAATGATCTGCCTGCTCCTACAAGATCAGCAGATTCTGTAACCACCTTTAAAAAGCACCTGAAAATGCATCTCTTCCATCAACACCTAACTGACAATCACTAACTTCTGAGTGAAAAAAAACCCCTTCCTATCCTTAGCTTTGTATACTGTGCTAGGCTTTAACAGACTAGTTTCTGGTGCACTTATGCTTTTTGTTACCTTTTGTTGTTATAATTGCTTCCATTGTCTTCCTCATATGTAAGTCGCTTTGGAAAAAAGCAACTGTTAAATGGCTAAATGGAAATTTAAATGCTCCCCAGGCTGCGTTCCGGCTGACTCCTGCTCCCCAGGCGGCGGCCAAGCTGACTCCTGCTCCTTGGCTCCGGTCAGTGATCCAGTCAACACCTGTTCCTGAGCTGCAGCAGTTCCCTGAACTCTCTGTGCTGCAGCACACTCGTGAATCTCCATAACTGCAGCAATGTCCACTGGCTGGCCTGCATTTCTGCCTTCCAATCGTCGGCGTCCAGCCCTGCTTTCCGTTCACAGCTCGTATTTCCAGTGATTGGACCACGTTTCTGATCTCGAGCTACACCACTGGCTTTCAGAGGGGTTCCACCTCTACCACCCGCCTCCAGAGGTCTTCTGTCTTTGCTGCTGGCATCCTGTCTGGCCTCCTGAGGTCTTCGGTCATTGTTGCTGGCATACTGTCGGACCCCCGGAGCGATTTTGTCTTCATCAACCACATCCTGAGTTGCTCTGTGCATCTGCTCATCCTCCGGACCTGCTCAGCCTTTTGGCCCTGCCTTCTGGTCGCCCCCTGATATGCTTTAGTCTCCTGTCCAGCCTTCAGGCTGTCCAACTGAGGTCCCAGCCTTATTTCTGTCATGCCCCCAGGCCATCCATCTTAGGTCTTCCACTTGGTCCTTGAATGAAAAACTTAGAAATTTTTAAGCAAGTTGCATATCTGGCCGCTCTGGCCTTGTGACCACTAAAAGTAACATCTGCTGTGACATCACTGAGTGATTTGACTGCAATGATTTGGTCCACTCCTCACCTACTACTCATTCCCTCATCAGCATTTCACTATATATAATGTGTGGCAATATGACTACTTTTTTAATATGAATAATTAAGATGGAATAAACACTTTAATTCACTCATACAGGGCACCACCCAAGTTTGAAAGCTCTTGAGAAATTCATTTCAGATCATTAAACTGATCAGTGTCTAAGAAGGATTGAAATATTTTCAAAAGTTTATTTTCAATAGTGAAGAGAGATGCTCCTAGGGTGATGAGCTCTGTCACTCGAGAGGAGCTCAGAGTAGAGCTGCTGCTCCTCCACATCGAGAAGAGCCAGCTGAGGTGGCTCGGGTATCTGTTCCAGGTGCCTCTTGGACGCCTCCCTGGGGAGGTGTTCCAGGCATGTCCAACAGGGGAAGACCTAGGACACGCTGGAGGGACTATGTCTCTCGGCTGGCCTGAGAACATCTCGGTATTCCCCCGGAAGAGCTGGAGGAAGTGTGTAAGGAGAGGGAAATCTGGGCATCCCTGCTTAGACTGCTGCCCCTGCGACCCTGGATAAGCGGAAGAAGATGGATGAAGAGAGGTGTGAGCTGATTATAAAAACAACTGCAAAGATGCTGACATAATGCTAGGGCAGATAACTTATCTAAAAGGCATTAATTATATTTTATTCGATATGTTTGTCACAACAAAACCGAGGTTAGCATACTGTGAAGCGCTGGCAAAGATGAGGTGTTTCCGCTGGCTTTCCAATGTAGCATGCAGTGTTGAATCCACTGTGCAGAGGATGGGTGTCGGTGAGGCCGCTCCAAGGTGACTCGGTGTCACAAAGCTGATGAGCCCTCCTGGCTGGTCTCTGGGGACCATCTGCGATGGCCTGGTTTGACTCGTTGCTGGCACAGTTCTGATGCAGGATTAAAAGTTTCTTTGTTTGTAATCCTTGTGTTAGAACCCAGATGTTGTAGCCTACTTATTTCTTTTACAAAGTTCTTTCTTTCAAAGTTAGGTGGCTTCCAGCGGGTTTTGTGAAGTCTGTACTGTCGTGACTTGTCGAATACAGTATCTCTTGCTAGGCTTGAATTACTTAAGAGAAAAATAGAAAGTTGCAAAAATTGCAAAGCTAAGTTCACAATAAAGATAAAGTAAAAAAAGCCTCTTCAGTGATACTGAGGCAATAAAACTTCATTTGTGAATGGATTTCTGGTGAGGAAAAGAAAACTTAAAGAAATACGCATTTAGAAAATGCTCAGGTTGTGAGGGCCAACTTACCAGTTGTTATGTCGGTCACTAGTTTTGTTTGTTTGACAAAGGAGGAGGGCTTTAGCTGTGAACTATTCCTCTTAAACTTTGAATACAGTTCATATTGTCCTAATTAGTGAATTTAATTTAAGGTTTATTCACAAACATGTCACATACTCAAACATCACTATGGCCATACAATCATGAATTGAGACATAAATAAAAATATAGTTATCATGAAGCATTCAGGGAAAAATTATTCAACCAGTTATCCGAGGCTCTTCATTAATAAGTGGCAAACTATCACACAGGTGCTAGCAATATAGCAGGAACACACAGTGGATTGGACCCAAGATGCAGAAACAAAAGGCAGAGCTGATGCAGTTTAAATGATTCATTGTAACAGGCAGGCAAACAAACTCCAAATGGCAGGCAAACATAACCAACACAGCAATGAGGGAACAAGTCCAAAACGAGAAACACTGGAAACAAGGGCTAGTACTCAAGGGACAGAAACCAAGACATACTAACCAAGAACAAAGGAATCACAGAGACAATATACATACACGAGGGCCACATCAAGGGCCAAGCCAAATACCTCAGGCGGATGGCCCTGGGGGCAGGACAGCAACTTCCTGAAGCCTCCCGAGGGGTACCTCCTTCGCCGGGCTACCTCCTGAAGCGGCGATGGGGACCTCAGGTGGATGGCCTGGGGCCAGGACGGGTGAGCAGAGCAGGTTGGGGGGCCAACCGGGAGGCAGGACTGAAGGAATGAACAGGTCCGGAGGATGATCAGATGTGCGGGACAGCTCAGACGGGTCGACAGCAAAGACCGAAGACCTCGGAAGGCAGGATAAAGTGCCAGAGGCGAAAACAGAAGCCATCTGGAGGCTGGACCTCAGGAGGCTTGCGGCGAAGGAGGTACCGCTCAGGAGGCTGGCAGTGACCCTCTGAAAGCTGATGGTGAGGCTGGAGATCAGGGCTGGAGACCGATGACAAGACAGCTGGACTTGGCTGCAGCATTTTTTGTTAAATCTATACTGCCGGTGGAAAACTACCATACCATGGACACAACTTCTAATAACATCTTAAACAACTGGGTCGACAAGAAGTTGTACTGGCATGAGCAAGTGCAAACAAACAAGGTTAATGGCGTTTTGGGGTACGGAGAGTACACCTTGGCTGTTACACTTGCAGCTTCAAATCGCTACCATCAAAGAAGAAAACGCAAAGAGACATCTTGTAAGAAATCAACAAACAATGCTATGATAATATGCCTCTGCCTACTTTTGTCGGGTGATATCCACAGGTGCCCTGGTCCAACTGACCAAACAGCCTGAGTAAACCTTCCGGATGCTCCTGCCTATGGCTCCGGTGTGTTTGTGGTGGTGGTGCCCCCTAGGGGTGTATGCAGAGATTTGGCGTTGGCTCGCGCTCCCTGTGTTGGGCTGGATGGACCGGTGGTGTTGGCTTCTGTGTGGATGGTGGGCTGGAGCTTCAGCGTGGTTCACCGGGGGGCAACGGTTCGCGGAGGGTACGCCGGCGGCGTCCATTGTCAGCCCTGGGATTGGTGGTGGTTCTGTGCGGCGCTTGGGTCTGGACGGTCCGGGACTTCGCCGCGGTTCGCTGGGTGGACGTCCTGTGGCGACGGGAGCGGCTGCCGTGTGTGTGGACGGCGGCAGTCTTCATGGGGCCTGTGTGGTGAGCACCGCTAACATCCACAAACTCTTTGTAGTCAATAAAGCAATGCGCATGAACAGGAAGTGGAAGGTTGTTCACGTTGTAAATAATGCACGCATAATCTGGGATCAAAAAGTCAAACCAAGAGGTGTCCTTGGCGGACATCTAAATATCCGAAGCTTAAAATCAAAAAGTGATCAAATTATCCACATGATGACTGAATCAAACCTGTATTATTTTTGCCTATCCCGAAACTTGGTTGCATAAAAACTCCCCTACTGCTGCACTTGATCTAGAATGTGTTGGGGTAAACTTAGTTCTTGCACCTCAGATGTCTCTGACACTAATAGTTTTATATCGACCACCATCTGCTAACAAAGACTTTTATGGTATGTTAAAGGAAATGTTAAAGCAGTGTGATTTTAAAAAGGAGGTTATAGTGATGGGCAATTTTAATTTACACTGGGGTGATAACAGTACAAGGAAAAAACTACAGCAAATTATGGATGGATTTAATCTTGTCCAGATGTGTAAAGGGCCAACACGGATTACAAACAATTGTAGCACCTTAATTGATTTAATCTTCACCAATCATCCGGAACGGATCACAAAATCATACAATTTGTTAACTGGTCTCTCAGATCACAACATGGTGCTGATACTAAGGAGATTAACCAGAAAGGGATTTGTAGAGTATTCTGGAAAAATGGAGTTCATCGGCATTCCGAGGAGCAAACTGGAAGAATTTCATACAGCAGTAAGAAACATGAACTGGGATACTCTATTACTGGACAATGATTTGGAAATAATTAGTCAAAAATTCACTGAATGCTTATGAACAAAAATTACAGAATTTGCAGTGACAATTAAATTCAAAAATAGAAAGTGTTGTCTTCCCTGGCTCAGTGATGATATCAGAAAATTAATGAAAGATAGAGACAATGCCTTCAAAAAAGCCATAAAATCAAAACTATCTTGTGAGAGACAAAAATTTGCTTTGTTTCGGAATAAAGTGACAAGACAAATACGGAAAGCAAAGGCAGACTTTTTTATCACAATCATTAAAAACTGTCATGGAAACTCAAAAGCTATTTGGGAACAGATCAATAAATTAACAGGTAAAACTTCTTCTAGTAATAATTCAACACAGTTAAAGAATAATGGTATGCTTTTGCAGGATCCATTTGCTGTGGCACAGACAATAAATAAGTGTTTTTTTGATTCTGTTGATAACATAGCCAAAAGTTTTCCTGTGAAATGTAACAACTTATCTGACATGAGTTCAGGTTTGTTAACTGAGCCCCCACTATATCCAAAAACTGTATCCATATTTGATGTTGAAAAGGCAATTATACAGCTTAAGTCTTCAAGAGCAAAAGACGTGTATGGGATGGACACACTCATGCTTAAACAAATAGGTCAGTCAATTATGGGTCCACTAACACATATTATTAATGTGTCACTAGATCAAGGGAATTTTCCTGAGTCGTGGAAATTCGTGTTATTCCTTTATTTAAAGGTGCTGACGCCCTTCTTACATCTAATTACCGACCTATTAGTATTTTGCCAACAGTATCTAAAGTTTTTGAAAAGTTGGTTGCTAAACAAATCACCAATCATCTTAATTATAGCTCTTTCCCGTTACATTCAATGCAGTTTGGCTTTAGGCCTAATTATTCTACAGAGACAGCAACATGTTATTTTTTGGAAAAGGTTAAATCGAATATGGATAAAGGAGGTTTTACTGTACAAACTTCATGCATTTAATTTCTCTTTTAAATTCATTAGCGTCATTAATCCATCCATCCATCCATTTTCTACCTCTTATCCAGGACCAGGTCGCGGGGTCAGCAGTCTAAGCAGAGACACTCAGACTTCCCTCTCCCCAGACACTTCCTCCAGCTCTTCCGGGGGAATACCGAGGTGTTCCCAGGCCAGCTGAGAGACATAGTCCCTCCAGCGTGTCCTAGGTCTTCCCTGGGGCCTCCTCCCAGTTGGACATGCCCGGAACACCTCCCCAGGGAGGCGTCCAGGAGGCATCCGGGACAGATGCCTGAGCCACCTCAGCTGACTCCTCTCGATGTGGAGGAGCAGCGGGTCTACTCTGAGCTCCTCCCGAGTGACCGAGCTCCTCACCCTATCTCTAAGGGAGTGCCCAGCCACCCTGCGGAAACACCCTGTATCCGGGATCTTGTCCTTTCGGTCATGACCCAAAGCTCATGACCATAGGTGTGAGTAGGAACGTAGATCGACTGGTAAAAAGAGAGCTTTGCCTTGCAGCTCAGCTCCTCCTCCACCATCGACCGCATCACTGCAGAGGATGCACCGATCCGCCTGTCGATCTCCCACTCCGTCCTTCCCTCACTCGTGAACAAGACCCCAAGATACTTAAACTCCTCCACTTGAGCCAGGAGCTCTCCACCAACCTGAAGGGGACAAGCCACCCTTTTCCGGCTGAGAACCATGGCCTCGGACTTGGAGGTGCTGATTCCCATCCCCGCCGCTTCACACTCGGCTGCAAACCGTCCCAGTGCACGCTGAAGGTCCTGATTTGAAGAAGCCAACAGGACAACATCATCTGTAAAAAGCAGAGACGAAATCCTGTGGTCCCCAAACCGGACTCCCTCCGGCCCCCGACTGCGCCTAGAAATCCTGTCCATATAAACAATGAACAGGACCGGTGACAAAGGGCAGCCTTGCCGGAGTCCAACATGCACCGGGAACAGATCTGACTTACTGCCGGCAATGCGAACCAAACTCCTGCTCCGGTCATATAGGGACCGGACAGCCCTTAGCAGAGGGCCCCGGACCCCATACTCCCAGAGCACCCCCCACAGGTCGCCGCGAGGGACACAGTCGAATGCCTTCTCCAGATCCACAAAGCACATGTGAACTGGTTGGGCAAACTCCCATGAACCCTCCAGCAACCTGGAGAGGGTATAGAGATGGTCCAGTGTTCCACGACAGGGACGAAAACCGCATTGTTCCTCCTGAATCCGAGGTTCGACTATTGGCCGAATTCTCCTCTCCAGTACCCTGGCATAGACTTTTCCGGGGAGGCTGAGGAGTGTGATCCCCCTGTAGTTGGAACACACCCTCTGGTCCCCGTTTTTAAACAGAGGGACCACCACCCCATTCTTCCAGTCCAGAGGCACTGTCCCCAGCAGCCACGCGATGCTGCAGAGGCGTGTCAACCAAGACAGCCCCACAACATCCAGAGACTTGAGGTACTCAGGGCGGATCTCATCCACCCCCGGTGCCCTGCCACCGAGGAGCTTCTCAACTACCTCAGTGACCTCAGCCCGGGAGATCGACGAGTCCGCAACCGAGCCCTCAGCCTCTGCTTCTGCAATGGAAGACTTGCCGGTGGGGTTGAGGAGATCCTCGAAGTACTCCTTCCACCGTCCAAGGATGTCCCCAGTCGAAGTCAGCAGATTCCCACCCCCACTGTAAACAGTGTGTGCAGACCCTCTCGTTCACCGGGGTGAACTCCAACACATGGCGGCTGAGCTGGGGGGCTATAAGCAAGCCCACACCAGCCCGCCGCCTCTCACCGCGGGCAACTCCAGAGTAGTAGAGAGTCCAGCCTCTCTCAAGGAGTTGGGTTCCAGAGCCCAAGCTGTGCGTGGAGGCGAGCCCGACTATCTCTAGTCGGTATCTCTCAACCTCCCACACCAGCTCAGGCTCCTTCCCCCCCAGCGAGGTGACATTCCATGTCCCTAGAGCCAGATTCCGTGTCCGGGGATTGGGTCGCCGAGGCCCCTGCCTTCGACTGCCACCCAATCCACAAAGCACCGGCCCCCTACGGTTCCTCCTGCAGGTGGTGGGCCCACGGGAGATCGGCCCCACATCGCTCGTTCAGGCTGAGCAAGACCCGGCCACCAGGCTCTCGTATTCGAGCCCCAACCCCGGGCCTGGCTCCATGGTGTGTACATATACACACACACACACACACACTCACACACATCTCAAATGACCCAGATAGCGTGGTAGCATAACTAGCTATGCTCCATGCCATCTCAAGGACAAAAAGAGCATGTCCTCCATTTCAGCTCTCTCCTCTGTTTTGTGGGCCTGCTTGCCATTTTGGATCTGTGTGAGACAACCACCCATGTGGTCACATCCGCCATCTTCCTTGCACCCACCCTCTCTGTTGTCCAACACACACATCCTATGTGCTTGCTGATTGTTGTATGCTTATTGTGTTTAGCATAGAGGATAGTGGTTATTGGCTGATGTTATTGATTTTTGATCAGTGCTAAGGTAAAAATAAATCCTACTGTACCTTTTAAAACCTGTGGTTATTTTGTGTATGTGTTGTAATAACAGCTGGTTGCGACAGTCAGTGCTCGGATTCACCCTTCCCTGTCCACTGTTATTAATGTAAGATAGTACTTTAAATATCAGTATGTGTTTTTCAAGTTTGGTTATTGGTCCACCCCCTTGCCTTAATAATTTTGAGAATAATAATTCCATAATATCTTTGCTAATAACCAAACCTACCCCAACTGAATCCAAACATTTTCAATTGAGTTATGGCATCACACAAACATCTGAGTTATGGTGCTTTTCCTCTACACAGTACCAGCTCGACTCAACTTTGTTTGGTTTTCCACTGTGTAAAAGATGTACCTGTACCTGCTTCCAGGTACTTTTTTTCATATCACCTCCGGCGAGGTTCTGAGCAAGCTGAGGCGATACTAAAATGTCACTTTAAAACACGGCAGACTGCAGATTGGTCAGAGAGAATCATCACTATTCACTGAGTCATCATTGCACGCGCAAGAAGCAGTATCCTGAATAACCCCGCTATTTTTAAATAGTTTGGCCAGAGATTGCGTGATATACCGATTACTATTATGGCAACTTGGAAGAATACGCCATGGTCAAACAAAACAACATTTGTCTTCTTGCTGTGAGAAACAGCCACATCCCGAGGATCAAAAACAGCATACACTCGATTTCCTACATTGTCCTGTGTGTGTGTGTATGTAGTGGGTGTGTGTATTCAACAGTGCTGCTCTGTCTATGGTGGAGGGGACGAGTGGTTTGAGTCCTGTTTGTTGGACTCCACCTGGAGCTGCTCGGTTGTCCGTCTGTACCCATCCTCTTCCCTTATGTTTTACATTCTACAGTTTTCATCATAACTATATATATATATACTACAATTTCACATAATCATAATTGTATGTACTATGATTATCTGCAATTAATCTATTCTGTACATATGACATCTATTGCATGTTTGTCCGTCCTGGGAGAGGGATCCCTCCTATGTTGCTCTTCCTGAGGTTTCTATCATTTTTTTCCCCGTTCAAAGGGTTTTTTTGGGTAGGTTATCCTTACTTGAATTGAGTGTCTAAAGAGAGAGGTTGTCGTATGTTACAGATTGTAACATAGGCCTTTGAGGCAAAATTGTGATTTGTGATGTTGGGCTATATAAATAAAATTGAATTGACATTGTTGGGCCTTCCTAAGGCTGGCAGGGCATCACTGCCATGTGGGCTCACACAAAGAGATATGGGCCTGTAGGCAAAAGACAGGTCTGTTTGTTCACACTCAGGTGTACAAGAACAAGACCTGACCCGGAACCAAAGCAGCCCTCAGTTGACCCCAAGTTTCCAGGCTGGGATTGGCTGTGAGGCGTAAGACTTCAACAGGAAATTTCCGAATTGACTTTGTTGTTTTGGATTGGTTCATCAAAGCTTAAAGGGAAGGGTTGGGCTCTGGATGGGATTAGATTCCTGTAACACAAACATCTGATGTTTGTGCCCCACTAAACTGTCCAGTCACACCCGTTTGGCTGTGAAATCAGTCGTGTTCAGATGTATTTGTTTTAAATACGTTGCTACTCGAGGACACATCAGTCTCTCTCCGGTAACGCCACGTTACCTCGAGACGACGCTTCACTTGATTTTAAAATTTCCCTAGGAAGGACAGATTGCTCGCTGGTTTGAGTTAACAGACTGTCAGTGTTTCGAGGAAACACTTTTGGATCCCCCGCCATTCATCCGAACGCCGTGCCTGTAGAAGAAGTCGCCTCATCACGAGCTCCGCACTTAAGGAAGTGCAACGCCAGAGCTGCCAGAGAGAGCTAGTGCTGCCCGCCTTCCCCGATGTCGGCTGCGTATCCCTCGGTCTCACCAAAAGGAGCCCCTCGCCGGTTAAAACAGACTGATTACCATCCCTTGGACAAAGCGATCCCCCAAGTAAGGCTATCTGTGTCTGGGCAGTTAGATGTGAAATGTGTGTCACCGTCGGGAATATAGCGTGGGCAGGGATACACGCACTGCCGAAACCACTTCACACTCGCCATTTCTCAGAGACCCAGAGCGCTTGCTGAAGATCAGAAGACTGATGACAACAGTGAAGCCGGATCCCTTTATACCTCCGGTTCTGCCGGCATGCGTCATGTGTTGACGTTAAACCCAATCAAGATTGGTCTAAGTTGATACAGAGATTCAGAGGCAGTCACCCTGAAGGTGTTCCCCATAGCGTCAGCTGACGCAGCGTTGAAGTTCCCTTGAAAGGGAACTGCTCTGATTAATTCGAATTGAGTTTTGTCTGAATAGGTGCAGTTGGCCAAACCTGATGCAACCAGCTGAGACTCCAGTCCAAGGTAGAAGGACTTTGTACGAATGAGGGTTCACATGATATTGACCTGATTCCAGGTGATTGGACTACGAAGTAACTGAGGCAACTTTCATGCAGTCTAGATAAATTAAAAGCTGGAGCAAATTGGCAACACCTGATACATTGTGTATCTGTCCTCACCATCCTTGCAATTGAGCAGGGTTAGACCTATTTGAAAACGTGTGAGGGCTCACAAAAATTAAGTAGTATTTGGCTTTAAACAAACAGCCCTGAAAAGAAAGAATCTCAAAGAAAACCTTGATATTCTTTCTGGTTTTCACAAAAGCCTGGCCAGAGGTTTTTGTGGCCTCTGGAGGCACAGAATGTGCTCTCATTACAGCTGCAGTTGTTGTTTAGTTAGTGGCCCCAGTCGTAAAAATACAGAATGGGAGCTAGATTTACCTGAGGAATGTGTGTGATTGCATGGGTGTCCAATTCTATCTGAAAAGTGCATGTTTGATTATTTAAAAATAATTTCCTTGATTGTATTGAGTGTGTTGTGTTTAAAGCCCAAGAGAGAAAACGACACAGCAGATGCACTGGACTCTGGGTTAAAATTAATTTTTATTTTACTTTGGTTTTGTTTTGTTTTGTTTTGAGTGGAAGATTGATGAATGTAAACTCAGATTGTGCAGATGTGAAAGATTTTGAGATACAGACATGAACAGCTCTGAGTGAAAGTGTGAGTGAATGTCTCTTAATCATTTTAATTTCATAAAGTAGGAAGTATGTTCAAAGTAAGTTCAAATGTGACAGAATCTGGAAAACTAAATAGACAGGAAAACATGCTTTAGACTTGAACAATCAGACAGAAAAAGTAGTGAAAGTGAAGTTTTGAAGGACCTACATTTTTATGCAGTACAGAATTGAATGGTGTGAATGAGATCACATGTGTGAGTGTGTAAGAATAAGATCGAATGAGAAAAGGGTCTACAGGAGAAAAGAAACAGGAGTCAAATCAGAAGAATAATTAATTAGTAGATTGGAATAGTTTAAAAAAGCAGGTTTAGACAAATCACTACCCTAATCAGAAATTAGTAGGAGGTAGAACTTACTTAAAATGCTGAAGCCGGCTTCCGGTTTGAGCATGTAGCGAGCAGACATGTGAGAAGTGGCTCCCAAATAACTTTTTATTTTCTGCCTTGTTTTTTTTCAGCATAAAGTTTGGCACCCCTTGAGTTTATTACGTGTACATTAAGACTTAACTTTGCACAACTAAATGGGACCGAAGAGACGTGACTGAGGGCAAAAAACGACTGAAATGGACTAAGATACCACAAGTGAAGACAACATGGCTAACGTTAACGTTACACAAGCTAGCCCAAGCTCGGAGTTACCTGCTGATCTTGCTACGTGGTGCTTCTGTCCAACCTCGCACAGTAAACAGACTCCCTCCTGAAAAAAGCACTCGGCGAGACACTGGAACCAATTTCGGCATCCCTAGAACTGGTAAAATCATCTCTTGACTCCCACGAAGAACGTATTCATGACATGGAGGAAGGGCTAAATGGCCACAGCGACAGGATCGAGGCTATCGAAACAACATGCACCGCACTTCTAGCTGACAACGAGAGGCTGAAAAACAAATTGGAGAATTTGGAAAATCGCTCCCGTAGGTCCAATCTGCAAGTCGTCGGTATCCCGGAGCATATGGAGGGGCTGGACACAGTCAAGTTCATGACTGAAACTCCTTGGTAAAGATTTCTTTCCACACCCCCTCATTATCTCCCGCGCGCACTGAGTGGGACCCAAGCCGACCGCTGACGCCGGTGCTAGCTCCGAACGGCAGAGGATGTTCCTCATTCTCTTCCACGCCTTCCAAAACAAACACTATATTATACACTACAATAACGAGGAAACAAGAGCAGCTGTTCTTCAGGGGCCATACGGTATTTTTCCATGAGGATGTCAGCGTGGAACTAGGCAAGAAACAAGCCGCCTTTAAAGAAGTGAAATCCCTCCTGTACAAGAAGAACGTCAGATTCGATCTTATCTACCCCGCCTGGCTCCGCGTACTTCACGACGGACAGACGCTGTTCTTCGAGACTCCGGAGAAGGCCAGAGAGTTTTACGATCTTCATTGGAGAGAGTAAATTACCGGTATGCTGGAGCACAGACTATCTACAAGAAGGTGAAAGTAAGCCTGACATTCGTCACTTTGATTTTGGGACTATTTGTTTGCTTGACTAATATATAGACGGAAAATAATAAGAACAATTTTACTTTCTTTTTCAAGTAAATGTCAAGCCTACATGGTAATACTGGTAATGTGGTTTTCACACGCAAATCAGGGATATTTTATTCTTTCAATTTTATTTGTTGACTTAGTTTGGTCCCTGTTTTCTGTTTTCTCAAGGTGAGCCAAATAGATAATCGTATATAGGTAGAATACAAATCACTTACTGAGAGAGGAGCCACCCTCAGGATAGGTGTTATAGATAACGCTGGATGTTTTGGAAGTTTTTCATTTGGGAATTCCTGCGGTTTTCTTCGTTTGGGGAAGAAAATCTAGGTTTGGGGTGTTCAGGTTTTTTTTTAAATTTATTTTTCTCTCTTTTCCTTCCATTCCAACTTAAGTTTAATGAGAACTGGGGAACATTTTATTTACATGACAACACTATCTTAAGGATGCACACAGCTATGTTAAACTGTATTTTTAGTTCATTATTATTACTGTTTTATTTTTCCCCTACACAATTCCACACAGTGTGCGTTGACATCACTTATGACCACAAATGCACTTCTGTAATGTGATTCAGGCTAATCATATACATTTTAGATGTCTTCTATGATAAATAATGCAGGCGGTGCAAGCCCAGTATGGGGAGCTGCAGTTAGGTTTCTGTCCTGGAATGTTAATTAAATGGTCCTGTGAAACGTACTAGGATTTTTTCCCATCTTAAACAATTGAAAACTGATATTTTGTTTTTGTAGGAGACACATTTACGGTTAGATCACACCAGACTACATAAAGCATGGGTTAATCATATCTACCATTCCAAATTTAATTACTAGATCACGAGGTGTGGCAATTTTGATTCATAAACAAATTCAATTCTCACTAAATGCAGACCCCAATGGTCGATATGTCATTGTCTCGGGCCTCCTATTTCAAACACCAGTTCTTTTTGTAAATGTGTATGCCCCTAACTGGGATGATACTGAATTTGCCAATAAGCTTGTCATCTCTCCCTAACTTAGATACACATAGGTTGATCCTTGCAGGGGATCTTAATTTTACCTTTGACCCATTGCTTGATGATTCTAGCCCTAAATTTGGCTCACAATCTGTAATGTCAAGGGTCTTCTCAGGCTTTATGAGACGTAATCGCTGCCTAGACCCATGGAGGTTTCAAAATCCGACCTCAAAACAATTCTCTCTCTTTTCTCAAGAATAGGTTATTTTTTATAGATAGCGCTATCATCCCCGCAGTGAAATCAGTTAAATATTTGGCCATCATCATTTCAGATCATGCACCTGTTAAGGTTTGGACGGCGAGGTAAGAAGGACGCAGATGCAGACAGTACTGAGGAGCAGAGTCTTTATTGTCGCTTACCATACGGTGGACAGGCGAACTCGAAAAAACAGGCAGGAAAACCAAGATGCACGGGGGAAAAAAATTCTATGGGAAGAAGTAGCGAAACCACAGAGGGAAAACACTTGGGAAGGCTGGGACGGCAGACAAGGCAACACGCAAACATACCTACAACACCGACAATGATCAATGATGATAGGATTGGAAAAAACATAAGGCGCTAGGAGAAACAAGGTGA
>CM022487.1:2884570-2943297 GCA_011952105.1 Coreoperca whiteheadi | reverse complement strand
AACATTTACAAGGTAACGCTTGCTCTGGCGACGAGTGTCCTGCTCTTCCAGGCGATATTGAGCCTAGCCACTGCATGGGAAACCACCTCCAGCAGCTCCTCATGCTGCGGAGACACCCATACTGTGACACCCATGTCACCGCCTTCTGCACCGAGGACATCCAGCTCCTCGGAACTAGAGTGCCTCTGGGCGGGCTCCACATCCAGGGCGGAAGAAGCCGCGGACTCACCGCGGGCTCCCGGATCCCGGAAGTGGAAAAAAGAACCAGCGGACGACGGCTGAGAAAAGGCAGACGCACTCTGACAATGATCGTCCCCTAGGTCCACCTGCGACCCCTTACCTTGTGGCGTGCAGAGCTGGCCGCCTTCCTCAAAAAGCGCCAGCTAAAGCAGAGCTTCCTCACGGGGAGATGCTCACAATGCGCACAGCCAGCCCCCTCAAGGGCTGCTAATGCATGCTCTCTCCCCAGGCAGCTAACACACATCTCGTGTGCATCACCATCTGGGGTGTAGGGATACTGTTGAGATACGTCGACCTCTCTCCGAGTTTGTCGATGAGAAGGGATCCACGTGAGACCTCCCAATGTCTTTCAAGCTGTATTTAGTTCCACACAAACAAACAATACAGACATATCTGGGGAAACACACAATACAGATATGTCTCAAGACACAACCTACAGCGCTTACCATCTTAACGCCACGGCTCCCCCAGTTGTGTTTGAAGTTAAAGGGACAAAGGAGTTGGTTATACAGTATGTTAAAACCACACCCTGTCCAACACTCAGTATTTTCCACAGCTCTTTGTCTCAGCACATGTTCACCTCTGACCTTGGTTTGACCCTTCCCCCACTTCCTCTTAACTATCTGTCCATTAGTTACAGTCTAGGGGGGTTAAAGCTTCTGGTATATCATGTTGCATGAGGCAGACTTTTAAAAGAGGAAAACATCTTAGTGTGTACGGAATAAACTATCCATCATAATAACACAGCTCAAGTTTTCATATCCACATTTCCCCCTTTTGATCTCTCCTAAGAGAGATCACTCACTGGGCCATCAGCTCCAGTTCCATCTCTTGACTGGAACTTTTCTATAACCTTGTACTGAAACAGCAACCTCTATCTCAGGAGATTGAAAACTTCTATCTTATTTCACAGTCTTTTCCTTCTGGATGTGACGCCATTCTCAACTTCTGGCTGGGAATTGTTTGTCCAATCCGCTCTTCTACGACCTAGGCGAACGGTTATTAGCCCTTCTTCATGCAGCTAACAATATCTTTTTGTCGCTGATTTCTCTCGGGGGTACAGGGGTTGACTTCCCCGTCCCTTTTGACCACAGACCAGAGGATTATTCTGCTTCTTTCGTTAGGGTCTGGGTTTACTCCGACTCAGCCGGGCCGGTGTTCTCTGCTTGTAGTGGCTGTAGATCTGCTAGGAACGGATGCCACCCATGGCACAAATTCCTGTTCACCCCTACATGCTCCAAGCCATGTGCTTCTCTCAGGGCTCTTGCCCTGGCACCTGGTGGGAGGACCAATTTGCTCTGTAGCTCCTCCTGTAGCATCCAGACAGCTTTTTCTTGGGCCGCCGCCCCCTTTTGATATTCTTTGACTGCCTCTGCAGTGAGTTTGGGTTGTAACTCAGTCTCCTCACTGGTTATCATTTGGTACATCTGGAAATACCCTGCTGGCCTTTGTGATATTATTCATGTTTAGTTCTATTTACTCATGCAATGACGCCCTCTGTTATCCTTAAATGATCACCTCTCTGTCCTAGAGGGTAATAAGTCTCACAACACCGCGTTTGAAACTGATGATCAGAATTGAAAACGAATTTTCTAAACGATTCCAATGGCATCGTTATTTTTTAAACTGTTCCAAGTTAGAACCGGTTCTCGATGCCCAACCCTACCCTTGGTCACACAAAAGAATGTAGCTGCAGCCTGACACACATATACAGCACAATGATTATTAGACACAATTAGTGATTATTTCTAAAGAATATATTTAAAGCATCTTAACATAAATATAACAAATTATTCCACCCCATCAATCATCCCTCCTTATCAGGTGTAAACCCACCTATCTTAATTTCTACTGGGATTATCTCTTATTGCCTAATTTTAAGGGAATTTATTAGATAGGGAAATCAAACAGCCAAAATCTTTGTGCGGCACCCAATGCTGTATATTACACAATTCTCTGTTGATTATATTAAAAGCATTTTTATCCAATTCACATTTATATTATTGTTAACCACCAGAACAGGAAGTATTCAATTCCAACAATAATTTGATTTCTTGCTTTCAAATTCATCAGGCCCTCCTTTGGGAATACTTATAGCCTAAGTTGGCCTTTTGTGATCAGTGTCTCCCTGAAGTCATTCCTCCTGGATCTGTGGAGGCTGGGGTATTCATGGAGTTTATCAGCCAAGTCCTTACAGTCACCTGTAGAAATAGCTGAAAAGACATATCAGTACAAAGCTTTCTGTCCATATCCGGATGGTAGCTCAGTCTTTCTTTCATATCGCCACACATTCAGAGGTCAACTCTCGCAGTGGTTTGTACCACAAACCCACTTACAAACTTGATTTCACTGTTTTGTGGTCATGCTGACATCTTTCAACACACCAGTCTAACAGCTCAGGTTGACTCTCTGTCCCCTACGTGAGGAGCACGCATAATTTCCTGATAAGCAAGTGTTTGTGAAGATTCCTTTACTGGTGGAAACAATACAATTAATGTTTTATAATTTTTCTCAGGCTCAGTCTTCCTGATTTTGTCAGAGACTAAGGACATTGTAGTCCTTTTGGATTGAACACATTGTTAGTTTCAAAGGAGTTGTATCTAGCAAAGGTTTGGCAGTGGATTTTCCTATGTGCTTTAACAGTATACTTTCCAATTCAACCATTCATTTCTATCCGCTTATACTGTTTTTTAACACTTTTCGCAATTCAAATTTCTCTTCAAATGT
Source organism: Coreoperca whiteheadi (assembly GCA_011952105.1). Classification (NCBI taxonomy): domain Eukaryota; kingdom Metazoa; phylum Chordata; class Actinopteri; order Centrarchiformes; family Sinipercidae; genus Coreoperca; species Coreoperca whiteheadi. The sequence continues at coordinate 2,940,330 of CM022487.1, read as the reverse complement.
TCAAAAATGTCAAAGATGACTCTTCTTTGTGTTAACTTTCTATCTATTCGGGCCGTCCAGGAGGGCTACCCAAGAACCAGATTCTGGCGGGCCAGAACGGGGCCACGAGCAGCAGCTGGGCCCCTGTTCGGCAAACTTTCTCTAGAACCCCTGGGAGCAGAGCAATTGGGGGAAAAGCGTACAGCCGTAGCGTACAGCCGTAGCATCTCGTTCCCCTTTATCAGGGAACAGGGTTACAATCAAGTAACTCCTGAGAGTTCCCTTTTAAAAGCTTCACGCGATGCTGCATGCCGCATGCATATGGGAACGGAATACCCACACCGCCGTGCCGATGGTGTCCGGACCCCCTACGATCTGTAGGTGTGCACAAAGCGTAGGATGCCGACTCAAGGACACAGCCAGTAGTCAAGAAGCATCCAAACTATAAAAACTTATGAATGTGTGGAGAGAGGACCAGCCCGCCGCATCACAGACACTCTGTAAGGGGGCACCCCTAGCTACAGCAGTAGCGTTGTGCGAACAAGCTAGGCACCACTAGCTACAGGAGTAGCGTTGTGCGAACAAGTTTGTTTTCCAGATTTTCCAAATCGACAAATTCGAAACTCTGAAAAATTGTTTGCGCAACATCGTAAAAAACATGTTGCAGTTCTGAAGAAGGAAATCTCAAAAACAACATAATTTTTGCAGAGATATTTTTAGTTTTTTACATTTTGCAAGCTTTCAAATCTTATTTTTCGATCTTACAAAACTTATTTTTGACACAATCCACCCCATTTTCTCTTCATCTTTGCATGAGGAATTGATAGATATGAGGATTGTCAAGATTAGATGATGTATAGTGCATAAAAACTCAAATAACCGCAAAAAAATAAAACAAATGTGACATTGGATCACTGGAACTCCTCCCCTATGGACCCTAATGATATATGTTTTCTAACTTTTGTATTTTTACAGTCTTTAAGATGTCTAAGAATTAAATATTGATGATCACTATTTGAAATATTGTCACATGTTGGTCCAAATAAACATCTCCCATAATAAGGAGTTATATTCAAACCGTTATATTGGTATTATATTTTTTGAAAAAAAACAGAAAACCACTCATATAGTCAAATATGTGTATATATAGGGTATAACAAATCCCCATTATAATAAACTGAAATAGAAAAAAGTGATTTTAATCAAAGGTCAAGGGCAATGATGTCTATTCACCATACAGCATGTCTTCATTATCGATCTCTTGCTCCTCGTCTTCTTCACCATCTCCATCCATCTCCTTGACTATTTCCTCCAGCAAGTCAGTGAGTGAAGTGGGGAGGATAGGTCCACAAGACCACACTGGTTCCAGGGTACCCTCTTCAGTCTTTTCCCAGCCTTTGCCAGGATCATGGAGCTTGGGACACCAGAATATCAGTGTGGCTGCTGTCTTGTAGATGGCCAGATGGTGGTTGACACGGTTTATGTGTGGGACCAGGTTGTCTCTGCAGGGTGGGAGCCGGGACAGATCCACCTTAAATCTGGTGCTAAGTGTCTCATCCTCTCCAATCATTTTTTTCAGCATGATGCTGCGCACGTTGTTCACAGATTTTTTGTGGGCCTGGTCATACATTACACATGTAAATGCCTCGATGTCCTCCACCACATCTGGCTCCACAGACCACTGATCACCAAGTTTTCTGAGGACATAAATAATTATAGTATTACAAAGTCACAATGTATCAGTACCTATGTTCAGCATTATTTGCCATTACATGCTACAGAATATCGGACTAAAAATACTCACTTGAAGGCTGCGTGGGTCTTTGGATTACTCTGCAGTTTTTTCAGAGGCCCAACCATCCCTTTGCCTCTAAAGGTTCTTGCAACGTCTTCCCCTGTGAAGACGTATAGGCCGAGTATTGTTGTGCAGTAGTCTGCCCCCTTACATTCTGCCAGTTCACTGACATTTAGGATCCGCCTGTGCTTTCCAGTCTCATTGTCGACGTAGAAGGTCAGTGATTTGATTGCATGCTATACAAATATGCTGAAATACGGTCAATCAATCAGATTAGGCGTGGTGTAGGAGGATGAAAAAAATGTCTGTGTCTGGAATCCTCACCACAGCCACCTTATGCCCCAGTTGAGCGGCAGAAGGTACAGAACAACCTGGTTGTCTCTTCCTGGGTTGATCTCACATGTGGTCACATGAAACAAGTTATTGAGTAAGGTGTGATAGTATATATTAAGACACCATTTTATCAGTTTCTCATGTATAACTGGGCTTGGTTAAATATTTTCCAAAAGTTTCAAATAGAGAAGAATAGTGAGAAAGACTGTCAAAATACTCACATTGCCACCCGATGACTCCAACTGATTTGCTTTGCCTTCAACGACTACCACTGCTGTTCCACATTTCTCCAGCCGTGATTCAGATGCTTTGCTGCCCCACATCTCAAATAGCAGTTTACAGAGTTGTGTCTTGTTCTCATCACTTGACAGGAAGAGTTTGAAGTCACTCGGCTTCCTTGTTGCAGGACCACCTATGATGTACTGCTGGGACATGCCACGATGCAATCTCTCCTTAGCTTTGACAAACTCATCATGGTAGGAGTCCGTTCAGAAGACAAAATGCTTCTTAGCCACCATATGATCAAGAGACTGGAGACAAATTTTCTCGAACATTGGTGGGAGGTTCTTCAAGGCACGGAAGAGTGCATTGCCATCCTGGATGTAGAAAGCATCCTTCGGATAACCTACATCTTCAGGAGCATCTTCCATCAAGTAGTGAAGCATTGCAGCCTTGGTCTTATTGAAGAACCCATCAGCTGTGCCTAGGCTGGGAGGAACTGGGAAGAGTGAGTACCGCTTCAGCTCGTCAAGGATGAGGGGTTCATCCAGGTTCTGTGACTTGATGAGCAACACATATGTCAACTATATATATATTTCCATATATATATATACGGCAGGAGAAGTATGGGGTCTCATACCTTTCCTTTGGGAGCCAGTGAGCTTGACTGTTTTGTTTGAGGCGTCCATAGTCTTCACGTTCAGCTTCTTGATTGGCTCAAAGAACAGCTCCTCAGAAGAGCCACTCGCAAAGCGATCTTGAATGAAAGCTTCCTTTAACTCCTTACCAGCTGCCTCCGCATGTTGGACATCAAACTCCACCTCCAGGGAAGAAGGGGCACCAGATGCAAGGCTGTAGAGGTGCTCTTTGTCAACCAAGGAGAAAGGATTGGTAAAGTTTTGAATAGCAGAGATGAACTGCTGAACTGCCTCCTCTGATTTCTTGACTTCAGCTCTCTCCAGTTCTCGATGTTTTCCGGCCTTCAAGCTGTCAGGGTCATCCATGAGGTCACAGATCTCAGTGTTGACTTTCTTTTTCCCTAATGTCTTCAAGGCAGCTTCAAACTTGGTAGAGGATTAAATTTTTCAGACTCACCATCGATATCTTCCTTCTCTTTTTTGAGGATGATTACATGCATCGGTTTTATTTTCCCAGATTATCATCAATCATTTTCTGTTTCCCAGATTGTCATCAACGATGGCTGTTGAGAGAAGGTGGGAAGATGGGTTAGCACTAATACAGTTTGGCACTGGATTTCTCCAAACTGCTTTTTTTGTATTTTGGGCTTGCTAAGTCTGGACTTTCTGATGGCCTTCAGTGTTATTGACCACACTTATTGCTCAATCAGTTTCAAATTGATTCAAATCTAACAAAAAAACTTGGCAAACATATTTTAAAGTGGGGAATATGTTTATCAAACACCTAAAGCATTACAAAAATATATAACAGTATAAATGTTCTTTTTTGGTTTTTTGGAAATCCAGGGTGGCAACCAATATAGCCAGAAAAGACATACATGTGACAATATTTCAGGTGGGGATCATCAACATTTGTTTATTAGACATCTTACAGACTGTAAAAATACAAAAGTTTGAAAACATCTATCAATAGGGGGGAGGAGTTCCAGTGATCCAATGTCAACATATTTTTGTTTTTTGTTACATTTTTTGGTGTTTATTTGGGTTTTTATGCACTATACACCATCTAATCATGACAATCCTCATATCTATCAATTCCTCATGCAAAGATGAAGAGAAAATGGGGTGGATTGCGTCTGTTGAATATATTGTTCAGATTCTATGTAGATTTAAAATTTTCATTTTTCACAGCCAAAAATCAAGCACAGACACAAAAGATGATACAAAAAAAAAATCACATATTGGACAATAATTTGGGTGGGGAACATCAAAATTCCGTTAAAAAATATATCTTTCGGGTGCAAGTGAACCCCCCCATACTAATTGAACAATTTCTCATATGTAATGCTCCACAAGCTGCCAAGTTTAATAAACCCAACTCTTATAATTTTATGTCCCCACTTTTCATTCTATTTTATTACCAAATTTAAGTAGCATAACACTACGAACTTTAGTTTTATCCTGACTCTTGTTTCTATCTGGACATAAAAATGAAGCTTGGTGTCATTTCCGGTGCATCGAGGGAGGCGGTCGACGGTCGCGGCAGGATAACGTAGATCATGAAACAGGTGGACGTTCAGCGGTTGTTTGTGAGAGTAACTCTTTCTTTTGAGGGGTCTGCATAAACTGTACCGTGAATGTAACATCATGTCAAATAGTTCAGATAGGGATGAAATGGATTGGATAATGTCAGAATCTACAAGAATGATAAGGGCTTTGAGAGAAAGAAATTGAGGAAAAAGTTGGACAAGTCATGTTTTCAGCATGAGGACAGTTCACGTCACGTGTAATAATACATACCATGTAGCGACACAAACGGAAACAACAATGGAGGGAGGAGAGAGTTGCGAGTTTTCTAGCTGGAAATACAGACAGTATTTTGAGTTTGTGTCAGCTAAAGATGGCAATATTAAAGTTCGTTGTACACTCGGTGCCAGTGGAGACAAAGTGTTATCTAGCTACAAAAACAATACGTCAAATTTAAAGAAACATTTGGAGTCGCAGCACTGCACAGTCAAAGTTACAGAGCGAGGCCCACCAGGTGGTGCGAAGCGGAGAGCAGAAGGCCCCCCACCACCCAAACAACAAAAGCTGGACTTCGGTAAATTCAAGAAACTCTGTCATTATTTTATTTTTTATAAAAACATATTTTTTCAGGAGATAGTTTTTAAGTTCAACTTAAAATGTTTGGAGATACATTGTTGAAATTAGGCTAATGTTAAAAATGCACTTCCAATAAAGTGAGTGTTGGCAAAACAAGCTGTCATTTTTATGTTGAGGCGGCGGGGGTGTTGTCGGCAGAGGCTGAATGTAACTAATAAAGTAACTTGTAATCTAACTTAGTTACTTTGAAAATCAAGTAATCTGTAAAGTAACTAAGTTACTTTTTAAAGGAGTAATCAGTAATTAGATTACTTTTTCAAAGTAACTGTGGCAACACTGGTCCAGGCCATACACAGAATGGTTGTGAACACAAATGTAAAGTTGATGATGATACTTTAATAGTGAAGAAGGTGAACTTTGTGGGTTTCATTTGTCACACTATCAATGTTGCATCACAGTTTAAAACAAAGTGAAAGAATTAGGGCTATAGTTGAGGCAGCAGGAACATTTCTTGACATGAGATGTCAAAGCAGATCAGATACATGCTTTGTTAAAAGTAACTGAAAATGGGAAAAATACACAAGCTTAGGGTTAAGATAATAATTATGGTACTACACATATTACAGTGGAACACCAGACGCTTCATAGCTAATGGTCAAGAATTTAAAAAATTCATTAATGAATTAGGTGTTGTTCCAGATGTAGTATGTGTACAAGAGACTTGGTTAAAAGCACAATTAGATTTTGTGATACCAGGATTTAGTTCTATAAGGTATGACAGACCTAATAATCAAAATGGCGGAAGGTGTATCACTTTCCTTAAGGATGGGTTGGCCTATAGGGAGATTCCCTGCCTAGAAGATATGGAGTGTTTAATAGTTTAGATCTATAGAACAAGGAAAGAGGGAAATATTAAGTTGATTAATTTCTATAATCGATGCAAAAAGTTAGATATTAACATATTAAATGAAATGTATACAGGAAAGAAATACGGTGTGGAGATTTTAATGCGCAAAACAGCTTATGGGGTGGCAAACACACAGACAGCAAGGAATGTAGTAGAGCAGGAATGTAGTAGAGCAGCGAAACAATGCATTTAGAATGTTGAGGAAGAATCTGTCACAAGAGAATGTTATGGAATTTTAAAGAAAAAGAGCAGTGGCACGTAGGATAATTAAATATACCAAAAATATACAAAAAAAAACAAAAAAAAAAACACCTGTCACTTTTTAATCCAAGTTTGATGGATTAGATTGTTATCAGACATATCAAGTCCCGCCCCTTTTGTGGTGTGTGAAAAGCCCAAACAATAAATAGATTAAATTAAACTAGATGAAATTAAACTTTGTATCTTGACTTACTTTGAAGTGCATCTTCGCCACTCTCCCCCCTCCTGTCTCTCTCTCTGTCTCTGCTCAGCTGTCTTTACAATTGGGGAAAAAAACTTTTACTGTACCGAAAGGTTGTTACATTTCAGTGAAGAAGACAAAAGTAAAGCCGGATGGCGACATCACTTCCCCCCCGCCTGTCACAACCGTCGCGGCTGCATCCGCTAAACACTTACAATTTATCAGAAACCGTTATCTTCCATCCAACCGTTACCCCCAGTCTTGCAAGCTTATCTGAAACAAAAGCATCTGTTTTATCAGAACGGGGTGGAGTGAGTTGTGAGCCAATGAGCGAGGGCATGAACCAAAGATAGGATCATGGGATAATAAAAATGCCACATTTTTCAGTCTGAAAGATTTAAAAATCCCTAGACATGGCCAAGAGAACCATGGAGGTGAAGCTAATCACCCAGACATGCGTGACGAGTTATCAAAACTCAATCCCTGTTAAGAGTTTGATGAGGTAAGGAGGACCCAAACGCAGACATCGCTTGGGGAGTAGAGTCTTTATTGGCTTACCAGGAAATAACCAGACTGAATGCAAAAAACATGAACTACACAGACAAATACAAAATAAGGCAAGAACTAACACAAGACGCTAGGAGAACAAGGCAACCTAGGAACAATCAGAAAAAAACAAAACACATCCCCAAAACACACACCATCAGACCCACAACATGACAATCTAAGAAACAGGTGCTGTATTTAACCCGGATTCAGACTCCTCCCCCTGAATCGCTTAACGAGAAGCGGGAGGCATGTGGGGGTATGCGTTCGACTACAACGTAAATTAACTCTGTTCGTATCAGCTGGAAAAGGGGGAATCTTTTGGTCCCCTCTCTGCGAAAGCAACGCTCACATTGACGGACTGGGCTGTGTTGAGTCTGGTGGTTTCACACAACCTCAGAGAAACAGAGGAACCTGCAACAAAAGACAAGCAAATGCAAACATCTGTGCAGATCAAGACGAAATTCCCACCCGTGCCTAAGCCAAAAAAAATTGCATCCTGCTGCGTTTTGGAGACAAAAAGCTCAGCTTCCGGCAGATGGTTCTACCACGCCAGCAGTCAGACAAGCGAAGGAAATGAACCCTCGGACGAATTTGTTTTATAGTATTTCGATACGGAATGCGGGGTGTTTCAGAAGGCATTACGCATCCCCATCAACGTTTGGGCGAAAATGGTGACTGAAAAAGCAGAAAAGCTGAAGGATCTCTTCGTAAAAAATCAGACCTCCAGGGAGATTCTGATGGTGAAAATGACTGACGTTGAAAGATGACTCCTCCCCCTCCGGATCCAAACAATAATCCCCACCCCCTCTTCAAACATATTTAAAGTGGACTACAGCCAAAATCTGAACTCAAACCAACCCTTCCAACCACAAGATGCAGAGAAAAACAAGATCTCTCCCTCTGCTGCTGCTACCACAGAGAAAAGGTTCCTCTCCTACTCCGCCGTCATCACCTGAGAGTTCGACCGGCTACCTCCCACCTTCACCAGAGCCATCCCCAGACTGGCCCTCTTCTTCCTCTTCGACATCCTCACCTCCGACAGCCTCACCACCTGGCTCCTCCCGGGTATTGGTGCAACCTGACGGCTGTCTGTCTGCCTCTTTCTTGGACACGGTGAAAACCTACCTCGGTAGAGAGACCAGCAGCTCGGAGGTGGTCCCCCTCAGGGGCCAGACCCACAGCTTCAATTTCCCCAGCTGGGGATGGAATATTTCGCCTAGGCCCTGCGACAGCAGGTCCCTCCTGACGGGAATGTCCCACGGGGGGCCGTCCATTAGGGCTACCAGGCCCGAGACCCAGATTCTGGCGGGCCAGAACGGGGCAACGAGCAGCAGCTGGGCCCCTGTTTGGCGAACTTTGTCTAGAACCCCCGGGAGCAGAGCAATCGGGGGAAAAGCGTACAGCCATAGCCTCGGCCATGTTGCCATGGCATCTAGCCCCAGAGGCGCTGGATACAGTACTCGGTCGACAAGGTCGACCCTTGTTTCCAGGATTCCTCGGAATCCCGAGGGTCGAGACCGGAACTGAAGCATGTAGCCTTGTCGGACGGTGCGGGTAATGCCGGGTAATGCCTCCCCAGCGGGCAGAAAGTTCCTCAGGGGAACCAACCGCTCGAGGCTGGTGCCTGGGGGACTTGGAGTGGCGACCTCAGTTACCTGAAGCGCTACAGTGGCGGGAAATCTCCGAGGATTGGCATGTACATGCCTGACCGCCCCCCGAACCTGCAATGTGAGAGCTGCGGTATCCCGAAGTGCCAACGCGGCGGGATTTAACCGGAAATAAATGTCTACAGGCCTCTGTAGAGGACGCAACTCTGGCATGACTGCTACACTGCCGTGCAGGTCTAAAGGCAGTGGTTACACGGAACTCGCCACGCCCCAAAGCGCCACCGACGGCGGGGTTAGGAGGCTGAGTACCCGAGGGCCCGATGGGGAAGCATCTATGTGCTCGACCCTGATGGGGGGCACCCTCTGAGGCCCGACGCTCAAGTTAGTTCCTGGAAGCCTGTCGGGCGAGAGGCACGCCCCTCAGGTCCGCCTTCTCCCTTTCAGGTCTCCGTCGAACAGGCGGAAGCGAGCCCCTAGACCGCTGGGGAGGGGCAAGCTGAGCCATGCTCGCTTTCTGGGCCAGCATGTAAGAGCTGCGAGACGTCAAAGGCCTAGGTGGTCAACCCTCAACTTCAGCCCGAGACCTCTCTCAACAAGGGATAAACTGCTGGAAGGCCGCAGCCTGTTGGTGCGCTTCCCCGAAGAGACCAACGGCTGAAAGCGGGGCATCAATAAGGAAGGTCTTATCCCTATCCTTAATACCCGACGGAGTCAGCCTTAAGTGGCGCTCTGTCGCCACCAGCAGGGCCATGGACCGCCCGATAGCTCGGGTCGTATCCTTCATGGCCCTCAGCGACAAATCCATTGCACAGCAAAGCTCATTGACATCCTCACATGCGAGGGGCCCCCCGTCGTCGAGGTCATCCAGCCGATCGGCCTGGTATGCCTGCAAGACCGCCATAGTGTGCAGGCATGCACCGGCCTGACCCGCCACCATGTAAGCCTTGCCGACTAAAGCAGAGGTAGTACGGCAGGGCTTAGTAGGCAACGTCGGGGTTTTCAGGGAGGACGCGGCCTCCGGCAATAAATATGCTGCCAGTGTCTCCTCAATACCTGGCATACCGCCATAACCGTTCTCTTTACGCCCGCTGATCGAAGCACACTGGCGACCAGTAGGGCTAGAAAGCCATGCAGAATACAGCCGGGACCAGGACTTCGACACCTCAGTGTGGAGATCCGGAAAGAACAGTAAATGGGCTGATGAGCCTCCCATGTCACCGCCTTCCGCTCCGAGCACATCCAGTTCCTCGGAACTGGAGTCTCGGTGAGCAGGCTCCCGCTCCAGGACGGAAGAAGCCGCAGACTCGGAGCGGGCTTCCAGACCCCGAAAGCAGGAGAAAGAACCCTCAGAAAGAGCTGTCTCACCTTCGTCGCCAAGGTCCATCTGCGATCCCCAGGAGTGCAGTCGCCGGGATGCCTCAGCAACCGCCGGTGACTTGTCCGGTCCCTTACCTCGTGGGGAGCAGAGCTGGCCGCCTTCCTCAAAAAGCGCCAGCCGAGAGTGGAGTTTCCTAACCGGGAAACGCTCGCAATGCACACAGCCAGCCCCCTAAAGGGCTGCTAGCGCATGCTCTCTTCCCAAGCAGGCTGCACACATCTCATGTGTGTCACCGTCGGGGATTATGGCGTGGGCAGGGATACACGCGCTGCCGAAACCGCTTTTCACTCACCATTTCTCAGAGACCCAGAGCGCTTGCTGAAGATCAGAAGACTGACGACAACAGTGAAGCCAGCTCCCCTTATACCTCCGGTTCCACCGGCGTGCGTGCCGTGTTGACGTCAAACCCAATCAAGATTGGTCTAAGTTGTTACAGAGATTCAGAGGTAGTCACGCTGAAGGCGTTCCCCCATAGCGTCAGCTTACACAGCGTTGAAGTTCCCTTGAAAGGGAACTGAAGCTACAAGATCCCTGTGTGGTATCTAATTCCACGGGTTACACTTATGTTTTTTAAGCTTAAAAAATGCAGTGTTTCAATCTTAAGTGATTAATGCTAAGCTACACATTCTTGTGATGTCTGTATTGTGTAAAAATCCTGAACAGGTTTTCATCTTCAAAAAGAATCGGGTAGCCCTTTGACAAATTTAATCTTTTTATTCATCTTTTGTAGTTCAACTTACATGGGTTGAAAAGAAGTGTAAATCCAGACAATAATATCAGGCTGTACATCCATCGTACGATTACAGTTTTTCAAAACAGACTTTACAAAATAAGTTTTTCCACAACCTGACATGAAAATAGGGTCAAAATCAATTTCGTTTGATGACAACATTTTCTCTTCAATAACCAAAAGGCAATGTTTGACCTTCACTCAACAAACGTCTCTTGTCGTACATTACTCGAAACCTTTTCTGGAATGACGTGTTTCTAAGAAAAAACCCATCTTTATCATGAACAATATTGTGCTGAGGAGTTTCAATTACTCCTCCTTCATTAGGGTTTTGCACATAACCCTCGACCAACTCTTTGACGCTATTAAAGTTAACCCGCTGGCAGCATTCATGCGTTTGTGTGATACCCACGTATTTACGCGTAGCATGACTTTGTTATTCTGAGTTTGGTAAGCATAACTTTTTGGGCTCGCAGCTGCGAATTATTTTATGCTATTTTATGCTGCAAACTTGTCCGTCAGATCACCCAAGCAATGTCCCAGCTTTCCCCCTCTTTTGTGATGTAGATGAGGCTGTCTGTATCACAGTAAAGCACTCTGTCTTGCAGCTGCTCAAAATGACTGTACAACTTTAAACGTCCGTTCGCTGTAGTGAAAGCGGCTATAAAGACATTATCTACCTTGTTTGGCGGCGCAATACAACGTTCGCCGTAAGACCACTGTACCAAAGCCACTTTATCGTTGAGAAACAAGAAGTACTTGACATTATATTTTTCAGTAAACATAAGGTTAAAAAAACTCTTCTGGCTTGCTGTGCGAATTTTCCCCAAAAGCTGTTGAGGCATAATTTAGATACTTGTCTTTTAGCAGGATTGGGCTTAATTTTAGCCAAATCCAGCAAAATATCCTGATTTGTTCGATTTGTTGTTTCTCTGCTTTGCTGATCTACGGCCTTGGTCAGGAAACCTGTTGATTCTTGCTTACCTTTTAGAAAGGTGTGCATGTAGTCGACAAAAATGGAATCGCTCAATCAAACTGCCATACCTCAGTGATCTGTGCTACCCGATACCCCATCTCCAAGGCCTTGTAAAATTCAGGAGTGACTCAGACTCCCATCAATGCTCTGGCCTCGTCAGTGTGCTGACACGGACCCTGCTGAAAATTAAGCTTGGCGCACGCACGACAGAGAACAAGCTAACTCGTTGCAGTTCTGTAGGGCAGGACGGGAAAGTACAACTCTCGAAGAGGACGCCCTGATTAACCCAAAGTAGCTTTTGGGTTCTTTGAAATCTTTGAAGATTATTTTTGGATGGCTGAGGGGGTAAGGAAAGCTACAGTTGACGTAGGGATACAGGGATGTCACGTCAACATAATAAGAGATTGAGGAGCTTTATATCGATTGAGAAAATCCTTGATGAGATTTTTTTATCTCGGTCCACGCATGCTCCCTCAATACGATCACTTTAATGTTTTGGACGCGTGTAATTTCTCCTCTTCAAAGGAGCGACCCGTTAGCGGACAGATGTCATGAGGTTGGAAAAAAGACGGACACCCGTGATAAAAACAGTCCAGAAATTCCCAAGTATGTCACACCTTCGATCTCAGCATAGCCGTCTACAAAATACCGACCCACTTGTTTTTCCCCCTCGTTTAAAGCGTGTCTAATGACGATGCGTTCATTGGATGCCACCCACTCTAGCCACTGGATGCCTGAGCATGAGTACATTTTGAACTTACGTCTGTATCCATCGGGGTCGGGTATCGCAAGGGATTTACGAGGTAGGAAGTTGGTGACAATACACTTTCATACATGCAGAAGCGATTGTGGCTCGGCTGAATGGGTCCACGCCTTTCTCCTCGATATACTCTTTTCTGAACAACTGGCAACCCTCTGCTTTTTCATGAAATTAAACATACCCCCGTGCACCATGTCATACCAACCGTAAAAGTCTTTCTGCTGTACCGTCGTCATGTGCTCGATACCGTAAAACTGAGGCGATGGGTAAGGCCATATGTACATCAAAACCAAGCGCTTTGGGCAGATCAGCTAAGTGTACGGAAAGAAACAAGAGAGAGTCAATGTACCTTTGATTATAATCTGTGTCTGAAAAACTCAAAATTATTGAGCCCTGAACGATTAAAGTTGGATTTAAACCCCGCTCGATCATGGCGTTGGAAATGAGGTAGCTGTAAAAACCTCTAGCGTTGTGAGCGATAAACACATCGTTTTTATGCCTAGGTCGTCTGAAATGCAAGAGAAACTCTTGCACAATCCTCACCCTCAGAGGTCCATCTTTTACCATCTAGCGTTTTTGTACATACCAAAAAAGGCACATGAACTCTTGCTTCAAAATCATAATAAATCAGTTTTTCCACATGTTTTGTTTTCAGAAAAGGTATTAAATCAGTTACAAAGACAGAGGATATTGTGAACTATGGAGGAGATGTTTATAAATTCCCAGGACCCTGGCTGCAGATGCTGGTGGAGAGGACGTCATCAGGCTGTGATTCAATAGGGGAAGCAAGTCTAAACCACACCCCCTCCCCCAACTCATTTCTGACCAATTAGACAGCAGCAAAATTACATATAGTCAGTCATTTTCTACCGCTTGTTCCCGTTCGGGGTCGCGGGTGACTGGAGCCTATCCCAGTGGCTTCGGGCCTTAGGCGGGGTACACCCTGGACAGTGGCCAACTCATCGCAGGGCTGACACTGAGACAGACAACCATTCACGCACACATTCATCCACTAGGGACAATTTTTTAGAGTCACCAATTAACCTAATGCATGTCTTTGGACGGTGGGAGGAAACCGGAGAACCCGGAGAAAACCCACGGTAACACGGGGAGGACATGCAGACTCCACCCAGGGAGGTCGTGGTCTGGTCCGGGATTCGAACCCACGATCTCCTTATTGGGAGGCAGGGGCGCTAACCGCTCTGCCACCGTGCACCCCCTAAAAAAAAATTACATATATACTTTGTATAATCCTTGAGTCTTTGTTCTTCTCGTTTGGATGGGCTACAGGTTAGGTCTACCTGCGAGTAGCACCTGTGCTGTGAGTCCCTGAAGGGAGAGAACCCGTGTACACGTGTATTTTGATATTCTAATTCCAAAGTAAATAATTCAATTCAATTCAATTCAATTTTATTTATATAGCCCAGTATCACAAATCACATTTGCCTCAAAGGGCTTCACAATCTGTAACATACGACACCCTCTGTCCTTAGACCCTCGATTCGATTAAGGAAAAACTACCCAAAAAAAACCCTTTTAATAGGGGAAAAAAAACGATAGAAACCTCAGGAAGAGCAACAGAGGAGGGATCCCTCTCCCAGGACGGACAGACATGCAATAGATGTCGTAAGTACAGAATAGATTTATAGCATCAAAACTATAACATATATAGCCATGATGGCAAAACTGTTGTATATACATACACATTATTACGTTAGAAATGTTTAGGTGGCAAAACACAAGGGAAGATGATGGGTCCAGACGGACAGCCGAGCAGCTCCAGGTGAAGGCCAACGAGCAGGACCTGAGCCACTCGTCCCCTGCACCATAGACACAGCAGCACTGCCCCAGCAGGTCGCCATAGTCACCGATCCAGATACATCTCCGGACACTGAAATACCTGCTGAAAGTGACACTAAGAAAGAATAGACGGACGACAAAGCACAAAACTCCGGGAGAGGGAAGAAGTCAAGTTAGTGACATGCATTTATGGGATGCGAATGCATACGGATGGAGAGGAGGACAGAGGTGAAGAGAGAGAGGTGCATCATGGGAAGTCCCCCGACAGTCTAGGCCTATAGCAGCATAACTAAGGGATGGTTCAGGACTCTCCTGAGCCAGCCCTAACTATAAGCTTTATCAAAGAGAAAAGTCTTTAGCCTACTCTTAAATGTGGAGATGGTGTCTGCCTCCCGAACCCGAACTGGGATCTGATTCCACAGGAGAGGAGCTTGATAGCTAAAGGCTCTGGCTCCCATTCTACTTTTGGAGACTCTAGGAACCACAAGAAACCCTGCATTCTGAGAGCGCAGTGTTCTAGTGGGGTGATAAGGTACTATGAGCTCTGTAAGATACGACGGTGCCTGACCATTAAGAGCTTTATAGGTGAGGAGAAGGATTTTAAATTCTATTCTGGATTTCACAGGGAGCCAGTGCAGAGAAGATAGTATTGGAGTAATATGATCTCTTTTCCTAGTTCCTGTCAGTACACGTGCTGCAGCGTTCTGAATCAACTGGAGAATTTTAAGTGACTTTTTCGGGCTGCCTGATAATATGGAATTGCAGTAATCCAGCCTTGAAGTAACAAATGCATGGAGTCATTTTTCTGCATCACTTCGAGACAGGAAGTGCCTGATTTTGGCAATGTTACGTAGGTGAAAAAAGGCAGTCCGTGAGGTTTGCTTCATGTGGGAGTCGAAGGATAGATCCTGATCAAAGATAACTCCTAGGTTCCTCACAGAGGTGCTCGAGGCCAGGGCAATGCCCTCTAGAGCAATTAGGTCTGCCGAAAGCGAGTCTCGGAGGCGTTCGGGGCCAAGTACAATAACTTCAGTTTTGTCCGAGTTTAGCATCAGAAAATTTCTGGTCATCCAGCTCCCCTGAAGGGAGAGAACCTGTGTACACGTGTATTTTGATATTCTAATTCCAAAGTAAATAATCTTAAAAGGAATATGGAGTCTCTAGTTGTTTTTTTGTCCTGCAAGAAAAGATCACGCTAACAATTTGGTGACCCCGACATGATGCAGGCAATAGTGAATTGTCGGAACTCCAGATTTAATATTTTTCACCGGAACCGGCCCTGAAACTCTGATCTTCTCCTCACTCACGAGCGCTCAACTATAAAAGAAGGTAAGCAGAAGCCTGTTGTTTGTTAAATCGAATTCTGCATATTGGACACTGCTAATTTTTGCGAGTGAAGAGAGAGAAAAGTGTTATGTTGGCCAAATTTATAATTATTGATTAAAACTACATTTTCATTGTATTAGAGAGAAATTAGAATATCAAAAATCTGAAAGTTGACCGGTCTAGAAGTAAAATACATAGATAATGTATTTTAAAAGAATAAAAGGAAAAATGATGGAATAAGAGTTAAATGAAGTGAAAATGAAAAATGATGAAATAAGAAGTGAAATGGAAATCTGAGATGGATTTGTGACGAGAAACTGTCCTCATGCACAATAGGTGGTGAGAACATTTTAATTTGGAAAATCTGGTTAAGTTTCAGCTGTGTGATCAGTAGAACTGTTAGAAAATACTCTATAATTGTGGATTTAGCAGTAGGCTAAGTGAAATTTGTCACATTGCGAAAGGGAATTCAGGTGATGAGCACTTGTACTTAGTACTTAACATCTGTGAGACGTCTCAGGTTAAAAAAAAGTCTGTTTTATTGCGGTCACACATTGAGAAGTGGTTCTTTATGTATCCAAAGTTGGGTCAGTTTATTTCATCTAGTACGAAAAACTTGCTGGAGTCCAGCAGGGAGCCATTGGCCCAGATGAGAGAGTCAGAACGTACTCTGCCCTTGTGAAGATTAGTCTGGGAGCTGATAAGACAGCCAAAAGCGGTTGCACCAGATATGTAGGATTTTCTTTAAAATCTACCATATGCATTGCTGATATGGGTAAAAAAAGTGTCACGGAGGTTAAAAGAAAGTTAGTAGGAATGGAGATGCATTCCACCATAGAGAACTACCCAAATTAAAATGAAAATTATCAAAAGATTGCTTTGGGACAATATCTGTAAAGCTTGAGTTTGTTGAATTACAGTAAAGCAGTGAATCGGAGCAAAGCTGTGGGGAAGGTATGCACGAGCATGTTTGACAGATTAACAAAGTAATTGCCGAATTTGCATGAGTCATTTTCAGTGGGAACTCAAGTAGATTTGTTTGTCATGTATGTGTATGAATGTGAAGCAGACTGTGAAATAGAACGAAGCTAGGTGAAGGCGGAGCCTTTGATGACATGAGTGTTTATAGTCAATGTCTATTTAGAGGAAAAATGGAATTAGACTAAATTGAAACGTGTAGAAAGGAATGTACAAATTCTGAATGATATCTTCTGAGAGATTACAACAGTTGAGAGGTCTGTCAGTGAAGGCGTTAATAAATTTGAGTTTAAATAGTGGAATTTATTTTAGTTTGGGACCCTGGTAAATATTGTTGGTGTCATTTTGATATTTAGAGTCTTACTGATCCTGTTTAAATTAAACAAATAGGATATATGTTAAAATATAACTTCTTTACAGTTAAAACTTGAGATACTTCTGATTCTCTGCTGAGCTAGACTGAACTCTGACCTGGGAAGTTGAATTTGAAATAATGTTGAGGTGAAATAAATTTGTAAACTGAAGTTAAGATACTTTAAATATACTCTTTAGAAATAATCACTAAGTGTGTGTAATAATCATTGTGCTGTGTGTCAGGCTGCAGCTACATTCCTTTTCTTTGTGTAAGGGTGATAACACCCCCGCGCTTGTGCTTTTGTCTGTCTCTGGGGGTGTGAGACTTTTATTGCCCTCTAGGCAAGGATAGAAAGCAGATATTTTAAAGATAACAGTGTGCCTCATTGCATGAGTAAATAGAAATAAACATGAGTAACTTTGTCAGAGAAGGCAGTAAATCAGTTAAAAAGACAGAGGCTATTGTGATATATGGAAGCGATATTTACATATTCCCAGGATATTCCTTGGTGCAGATGTTGGTGGAGAGGGCTGAGGATCAACGGAGAAGCAAGTCTAAACCATGCCCCCTCCCCCATCTAATTTTCTGACAAAATAGACAGTGGCATAATCACATATATACTTTGTAAAATCCTTCTGTTGGCCTGTGCTGTGAGTCCTGGAGGAGAGAATCCGTGTACACGTATTTTGATATTCTAATTGCAAAGTAAAGAATCTTAAAAGGAAGATCAGGTTTCTAGTGTTTTTGTCCTGCAGATAAAAGAACACGCTAACAATAACAATACTATTAATACAAGGAATAAAGATTTACATTTCAAGACTTTCATGATTAAATAATAATAAAATAACTTCAAATAAAAAGGGAAAATATGAATGTGGGACAGGTCAGAGATTTTGTATTGCACGAAATAGAGAATCCGGCTTTAGAGAAAGATTGTGTGAAGGTTTGAACAGCGGCAGAGAAAATGTGGAATAGATTTGTGGACCAAGGCTATCTCAACAGCAACTTTAATGCGCCTGTGCCACCTGTTTCCTCCGTTATGTGCATAGCCACTGCTGCTAAAGCTGCAAGGAGAGAGGCTGATGCAGTTTGGGAGCATTCAGGAGGGAAAAGTTGGGGTTCCGCTAATGCAAGAGATCTAGAGAAAATCATAACATCTATGTTTTCTGATGATTAAAGCTATCAAATCCACAGTAAAGATAAGAAAGTGGAAGAAGGGGCTGAAACTGACTCTAGAGCACCTCAAAGAAGTGGAAAAGCAGCCTCATTGAATCAATCAATTCTCAGTGTTTTACCTGAAATTCCCCCTCCCTATGCTCCTCTTATATCAACCGTACAAGCACTTATGATAGCAGAAAAAGGAGGCACAGTGGGAATTAAAGATGGCTTTTTGAATCTTAGAGATTTACCTTCCCCGGCTAAGAGCTTCCCCTTGAGAGTGGAAACTACAGAAAGAACTGCATATGTCCCATTCGCTCACAGAGACATGGAGGGCCTGCTTGGAAAATTGCCCCCTCTTGCAGCAGGAGCAGCAGAGTGGATTTACACCTTTGAAGATCAAACTATGGGTGAGTCACTTTGTGCTGAAGATATGAGGGCACTCCTGGGAAAACTGGAGGGCAAAATGTCGACTACGAGCCTGCTGAAGGAAGCTGGAGTTACCTCCAGGATTCATTTCACCACCGCTTTAAATCTATTTAGAATCCAGCTTTGGGAAGTCCTCAGGAGAAAATTTCCTACTGACAGATATGTGACAGGAGTAAATGAGATAAAGATAAAAGAGGGAGAGGGGATGCTGGAATATTTGAAGAGAGCAGGACAGCTTTGGAATAGACACACTGGATCCAGGCATGACTCCAGCCAAGCTACACTCATCCTGTAGCGAGTGCAGTGTGTTAAAGGACTCCTTGAGAAAGTTCAAAAGGATCTCACAGAGGTGGTTGGCCTTTCATAAAAATCTAAGAAAATATGGAAGGAATATCTGGAACATTACTTAAAAAGATACCGTGACAGACAGCAACAAGAAGAAGATGAAGTTAAATCTCTCAGCAAAAGGCTCCTGAAACAGCAGGTGACCAAGAAGTATCAGGAAATTAACAAAGCAAAGGGAAGAGTCAAACAAATGGTTACTATTACAGGCCCCTCCCCCATGGTTGAAAGCTGGAAGAATTGCAGAAAATAGTGGCAGAGGTGGCGGCAGCTCAGCTCTCTTTTCAGTTATCCCAGGGTCAAGCCACAGTGCCGGTTTATAATGGAAGACGGGGACGTAAACAGGGACGTACATGGAAGGACATCTGTTATCAGTGTGGACAAGCTGGACACTGGTCTTCAACTTGTTCCCAGAGAGCCCCTCTACGCCAATACAGGGGAAGGGGAGGCCCTAGGCTCCCTTACTCTCATCAGATGCTAGCACAGGCCTGGAGGAATAAAGAAGAGTACTAATGTATCACAGCACAAAACTGAATAACATGGAAAAAGGACAAGCAGGACGGACATGACTTAGCAGCACTGGGAAAAACAATCTCAAACACAAGTCACCAGGTAATGTGCCACAAACTAAAGATAACCACTGAAGAGTTCAAATTACATTACAGATTGTTAAACCTGCAGTGATTATAACCCCAAGAAAACTTACAAGTGTCACATGTAAGACTTCCAGTCGCTGAAGGACTATTACAAGACATCACTAATTATTTAATTGACACTGGAGCTGAAAATAGAACTAAACGCTACAGGTACTTGCTGGTGATGGTAAACTGATTTTGAAGCCATATTATACAAACAGGTAAATGCAAAGATTGTGATAAAATGGTTAAAATAAAATGATTCCTCGTTACAGCTATAAAGATCATACAAGAAAATCAAATTTTGGGAATAGTAGAGAAGGCTAATCAGGTTCTAAAGAGAAAAAATCAGCTAGATATATTATGGCACAGACCAGATCTGGGAGGATTTTTTTTCCTCTGACACGCATGTTAAGTGCTTCACCAGGAGCAAAAACATCAGACTTTCTATGAGTTGCTGATAGGTAAGGCCTATGTTATAGCCAATATACAGAGAAGGAGGTCATATGCCTTCTCTGAAGACTGCCCTAGCTAATTTGAATCGAGTTGTGTCTCCAGGTGCAGTTGGCCAAACCTGATGCAACCAGCTAAGACTCCAGTGGACAAGGTAGAGAGCGAGTACGAATGACGGAGAATAACAGAGTGGCCTGAATCCAGGTGATTGGACATAGGAAGTAACTGAGGTAACTTTGCATGCAGTCCAGATAAAAGAAAAAGCTGGAGCAAATTGGCAACACCTGACACATTGTGTACCTGCCTCACCGCTCCTGCATTTTAGCAGGATTAGAACTGATTTAGAAACTTGTGAGGGCTCACAAAAATTAAGAAATATTTGGCTTTAAAAAAACAACCCCATAGCTAACAAGAAGGAATCTCAAAGACAACCTTGATATTCTTTCTGTCATAGGCTTTTGTAGCCTCTGAGGCACAATATGTGCTCTCTTTACAGCTGCAGTTTTGGTTACTAGTGTGAAGAAAACCCCCTCAAACAAATTGTTTTGTTTAGATAGTGGCCCCAGTCATAAAAACACAGAATGGGAGCTAGATTTACGATCCCGAGAGATGTTTGAGCGTCTGAGAAGTGCATGGTTGATTCTTTGTAAATGATTTTCCTTGTTTTTAGTGACTGTTGTGTTTAAAGGCCTAGAGAGAAAACGAATGGATGCAACAGATGCAATGGACTCTGGTTGAGAATTTATTTTTGTTTTGAATGAAAGATTTGTTATTGTAAACTCAGATTGTGCTGATGCTAAAGACTTTGAGATGCAGACATGAACAGCTCTGAGTGAAAGTGTGAGTGAATGGAATTTACAAGGTCTCTTAATTATCTTTAATTTCATAAAGTAGGATGTAGTATGAAGTCTTATAAGAAGGAGAATTATGAATAGAGAAGGAAATAGGCAGGAAAACAAGCTTTAGTCTTGAGGAATCAGAAAGAAAAAGTAGTGAAAGTGAAGTTTTGAAGGACCTACATTTTTATGCAGTACAAAATTCTGTGTATGTGTGATTGTGTAAAAACAAGAGAAGAGAAAAGAGAGTAAAATGATCTTGATTAACAGATTAATGAATAATTGACTAACACCCACTCAAAGTGTATAATGTTGTTTAAGGGTTTAGTTAAGCTAAGAAAAGATAAGATAGAATGAGAAAAGGATATAAAGAAACAGGAGTAAAATCAGAATAATAATTAATTTCTAGGTTAGAATAGTTTTAAAAAGCAGGTTTAGACAAACCACTACCCTACTCTGAAATTACAGAAGATAATAGATCAAGGAATAGAATTAATAGGAGGTAGAACTTACTTAAAATACTAGAAGATAAGTATAAAAGTTGGGAGCTGATATTTTGCAAGAGTATTTCTTTTATTGTTTTGTGTGTCTACATCCTTAAAATGTACTGTTCAAGTAATTAAATGCTTTTAGGTAAGAATTTATAAAGATTGAACTACCTCAATGACTGAGTTTTGGTTAAAATGATTAGTGGATAGATTGATTAAGAAGACTAAAATAAGAGAAGTGGTTCTTTAAAGAGAAGCAAACAATGCCTTTTTATAAACAATTGCTAAAAATGAAAACAATTACTAGTGAACGTAGTAATAATGAGACTATGAAGAAGCATTGTCCAGATTGTAGACTGCAAGGAGGGCAAATGAAATCTGTATTATCACAGACAAATAGTGAAAAACAGAAACAAACTATTATTACGCAACTAAGTAAGATCCTGTTGTCATGTAGGTGATAAGAAAGGTCAAAAGGACAGGGAGTGATACTGTTTTAAGATAAGTAAGAGGAGGACACTATTTCTGTGTTAATTGACAATCATAGCATGGGAAACAAATATTTTTTACAGAGCTTTTTAAAATATGCTGCATTTTGAGCCATGGACTTTTTCCTGAATCAGAAGGAGGGCTTATATGATAAAAAACCTTTAAAATAAGACATTTACAGCACAATTCAAGGTAATAAAAGACCGAAAAGAAGACAATTTCAAACTTTAAATCCTTCCAACATATTTGCATGAATTTGTTAGAACTAAAGGACGGTTAAAGGTAGAGCTATTGCCTAGTGGTTATAGAAAATGTATACTTAATGGGTAGTTAGTAATAGTATAGGTTAATATTTTTGTTAGTATTTTTGTGTGTAACTCTAGATGACAATCACAGTTGGTAAAAGTAATAAGTTAAGGAAATACTTACAAATTAGTGGATTCAAGTAAAATTATATAGTGAAACACTTTATAAATAATCTGCAAGCTTAGTAGGAAAAAATTGTATTGAATCATCAGATCAAAGTTGAAAAGGCTATGGAGGAAAATATGAAAAACTGTCTGTAATTCCTCTTGGTAGTGTTGATATGCCTAAACCACATGTCTAATTTCTTTTGCTACGATTAAAGCCATTTGACAGACCAGAAGAAGAAAATGAACTGACATTAGCTGATGATATAATACAAATGTAACAAAGAAAGAGTTTTTGTGTGCTAATTCTCTTACAAAGATATATTAAATGCTTAGAGTACCAGCATATAGCCACAGGGGAGTGCAGGTCAGTCAGTCAGTCAGTCAGTCAGTCATTTTCTACCACTTGTTCCTGTTAGGGGTCGCGGGTGACTGGAGCCTATCCCATTGAATTTGGGCCTTAGGCGGGGTACACCCTGGACAGTGGGCAACTCGTCGCAGGGCTGACACAGAGACAGACAACCATTCACACTCAGGAGTGCAGGTCATAAAAGAGAATTAAGGTTGCCGGAAGGAGAGAAAAAACAGAGCTCATAAAACATTAATCCACTAGAAAGTTTGGGGTCAAAGGGAACTCTTAAAATATGTTTAGTGAAGTTGACTCAACCTAGGGAAGAATTTTCAATTTTATTTATATAGCCCAATATCACAAATCACATTTGCCTCAAAGTGCTTTATAATCTGTATAACATACGACACCCTCTGTCCTTGGACCCTCAATTCGAATAAGGAAAAACTACCCAAAAAAACATTTTAACAGGGAAAAAATCCCTCTCCCAGGGCGGACAGACATGCAATAGATGTCGTAAGTACAGAATAGATTCATAGCATAAAAATCATAACATATACAATTATGATGACAATGGCAAAATTTTACCATATATATATAGAATTATGATGAAAAGTGTGGAATGTAAAACATAAGGGAAGATGATGGGTCCAGAAGGACAACCGAGCAGCTCCAGCTGGAGGCCACTGAGCAGGACCTGAGCCACTCGTCCCCTGCACCATAGACACAGCAGCACTGCCCTAGCAGGTCACCATAGTCACAGATCCGGATACATCTCCGGACGCTGAAATACCTGCTGAAAGTGACAGTAAGAAAGAAGAGACGGACGACAAAGCACAAAACTCCGGGAGAGGGAAGAAGTCAAGTTAGTAACATGCATTTATGGGATGAGAATGCATACGGATGGAGAGGAGGACAGAGGTGAAGAGAGAGGTGCATCATGTGAAGTCCCCCGGCAGTCTAGGCCTATAGCAGCATAACTAAGAGATGGCTCAGGTGAACCTGAGCCAGCCCTATCTATAAGCTTTATCAAAGAGGAAAGTCTTAAGCCTACTCTTAAATGTGGAGATGGTTTCTGACTACTGAACCTGAACTGGGATCTGATTCCACAGGAGAGGAGCTTGAGCTTTAACATCAGAAAATGTTTGGTCATCCAGGTTTTTATGTCCTTAAGGCATGCTTGAAGTTTAACTAACTGATCAGTTTCATCCAGCTTAATCAATAAATATAATTGGGTATCATCCGCATAACAAGGAAACTTTATGGAGTGATTTCAAATAATATTGCCCAAAGGAAGCATATATAAAGTAAATAGAATTGATCCAAGCACAGAACCTTTCGGAACTCCGTGACTAACTTTGGTGTGCTCGGATGATTCATCATTTACATATACAAACTGAGATCGGTCCGATAGATAGGATTTAAACCAGTGTAACACGGTTGCTTTAATTACAATTAAATGTTTCAGTCTCTGTAATAGAATTTGATGGTCAATGGTATTGAATGCAGCACTAAGATCTGTTAGGGTAAAAAAATTTGCCTTGTTGTAATTATTAAAATAGTTAAACAAGTTCCTTTATAAGTAGTGATTGCTAAATTGCTTATGCTATGACATTTGTGCTTGTTTGTGTGCTCAAAGAAACAAATATGAAGATGTCCTTGGGCTGACAATGTGGGTTTGTTTCACAGGCGCCTCAGAGATAAGAAAGAAACTTTCAAGGGAGTGAAAGTCAGACAGGATGTTCACATCTAGGGGAAAGGTTATCTTGGGACAGGGCAGTGTAGGTTTGTCTTTTTCTTAGGAGTCATCCTCTGGTTGGAGAAAGATGACACCACCATGCTGAGGACCAATCAGGGAAGCTAAGCTGAGGTCTGTGTGCGCTTCCCTGGACTGATATCGACCAATTAGATAATTGCACATTCCCATTTAAAATCTTGTGTAAAGCTAAGTTAGGTATCTCTCTTGGAGCGGGTTCTGCAGCTAACCAGAGACCACTGGTCTGTGGAGTCCAAACTAATAGAGTCTGTGTACACATATAATTTTGATTTTCTGAGTTGTAATACATCATTGTTAATTTGAGAACAGTCTCATTCCTGTCCTGCATAAAAGAACATGCTTTAAGATCTAACAAGACAAGTACAGAGACAAGTCCATTGTCTGATGCAATTAAAAGGTCATTTGTAATCTTCACCAGTGCTGCTTCTGTGCTATGATGCACTCTAAAACCTGACTAAAAATCCTAAAATGTACCATTGTAATTTAGAAAGTCGCATAACTGATTAGCAACAGTTTTTTCAAGGATCTTAGAGATAAAGGGAAGGTTAGATATAGGTCTATAGTAAAACCCCTGGATCGAGAGTGGGCTTTTTAAGGAGAGGTTTGATAACAGCTACTTTAAAAGACTGTTGTACATAACCTGTCAGTAAAGACTGATTGATCATATCTACTAAAGACATGCTAACTAATGGTAGAACATCTTAAAGCAACTTAGTTGTAATTGGGTCTAAGAGACAGGTTGATGGCTTAGATGAAGAAATTGTCGATGTTAGTTGAATAAGGTCGACAGGAGAGAAGCAGTTCAAGTACACCTCAGGTTTCACAGCTCCCTCCAAAGCCTCTATGCTTGAAGATCGGTTGGCACCAGCTGAGGGCAGGACGTGATTAATTTTCTCTCTAATAGTCAAAATGTTATCATTAAAGAAGCTCATGAAGTCATTACTACTGAGGGCTACAGGAATACATGGCTCAATAGAGCTGTGGCTCTCTGTCAGCCTGGCTATAGTGCTGAAAAGAAACCTGGGGTTGTTCTTATTTTCCTCTATTAGTGATGAGTAGTAGGCTGCTCTGGCATTACGGAGGGCCTTCTTATATATTTTAAGACTATCTTTCCAGGCTAAACAAGATTCTCCCAGATTGTTGGACCGCCATTTCCTTTCAAGTTTTCGTGATGTTTGCTTTAATTTGCTGGTTTCGGTGTTATACCATGGAGCTACCCTTTTTTGTTTTATTATCTTCTTTTTAAGAGGAGCAAACAGAATCAAGTGTCGTTCTCAGTGAACCTGCAGCACTATCAACAAGATGATCAATTTGGGATGGACTGAAATTTCCATAAGAGTCATCTGCTATGCTAAGACATAGCATTGAGTTAAATTCAGATGGAGTCACTTCCTTAAATTTAGCTACAGCACTGTCAGATAGACATCTAGTGTAGTAT
Organism: Coreoperca whiteheadi; assembly: GCA_011952105.1. Classification (NCBI taxonomy): domain Eukaryota; kingdom Metazoa; phylum Chordata; class Actinopteri; order Centrarchiformes; family Sinipercidae; genus Coreoperca; species Coreoperca whiteheadi. The sequence continues at coordinate 2,914,651 of CM022487.1, read as the reverse complement.
TTGACTAGTGGTTTGTACTCCAGTAATAGGAGTTCAAAAGTTATTAAATAATGGTCTGATAGTGAAGGATTCTGTGGAAAGACTGTTAAATGTTCAATTTCAATGCCATATACCAGAACAAGATCGAGGGTGTGGCCAAAACAGTGAGTGGGTTTATGTACACACTGACGGAAGCCAATCGCGTCTAATGAGATAAACGCAGTGCTAAGGCTATCATTTTCAATGCCCACAAGAATATTAAAATCACCTACAATAATTGCTTTATCTGTTTACCAGGTTGGGTGTGAAAGACTTAGAACAAGGCTTTCGAATGAGTTATAATTTAGTTTATGTTTAGGGTTGATTAATAGGCTTGAGTCGAAGATGGCTGCAACTCCACCTCCTTGGCCTGTGCCTCGAGGAATGTGAGTATTAATATGACTGGGGGGGTGGATTCATTAAGGCTAACATATTCTTCATGACCCAGCCAGGTTTCAGTGAGACAAAATAAGTTAATATGATAATCTGATATTAGATCGTTTAACAGTACAGCTTTAGATGACAGAGATCTGATGTTTAGGAGTCCACATTTAATTCTCTTATTTTGAGGTGCTATTTCTGCTGTGGTAATTTTTTGAAAATTATTATGTATAACTCCTCTTCTGTTTTATAAATTTCAGTGGCCGGGGGGCAGACACCGTCATTATGGGATTATGGGTGGGTAACTTCTCTGGAAGCGCAGAGAAGCGTGTAGGACTGCAACTCTGCCTCCTTGTCTCAACTCTGGGTTGCCATGGTTTAGGTCCACTAATAACTCGGCAAGATTTCTAGATATGAGAGATCCACCATCCAAAGTGGGATGAATGCCGTCTCTCCTAATCAGACCAGGTCTTCCCCAGAAAGTCCGCCAATTATCTAAGAAGCCCACGTCGTTTGCTGGACACCACCTCAACAGCCAGCAACAGAATGAAGACATGCGGCTAAACATGTCATCACTGGTCTATATATACTACAATTTTGCTAGTCATCGTAATTATATGTAATATGATTTTCTGCTATGAATCTATTCTGTACATACGACATCTATTGCATGTCTGTCCGTCCTGGGAGAGGGATCCCTCCTCTGTTGCTCTTCCTGAGGTTTCTACAATTTTTTTCCCTGTTAAAAGGTTTTTTTTTTCCTTAATCGAATAGAGGGTCTAAGAACAGAGGGTCTCGTATGTTGTTTAGATTGTAAAGCCTTTTGAGGCAAATGTGATTTGTGATATTGGGCTATATCAATAAAATTGAATTGAATTGAATATGACACTATGTGGAGGGAAGGACTGCTTATTAAATTAAGTAGAATAGGGTTTGGAGGAAGGCTGTATAATTGGATAATGGACTTCTTAACAAACAGGAAAATTAGAGTGAAAGTTGGATCGGAGGTATCAGTGGAGTTTAATGTAAACAATGGTATTCCCCAGGAGAGTGCGATCAGCCATGTTTTGTTTAACATTATGATAAATGACATTTTTTTAAATTTAGATGAACATCAAATCGGCGTTATATGCGGATGATGGGGCCATATGGATGAGAGGAAGAAATGTGGCATACGTGTTAGAGAATATAAGGAAAGCAGTAGGGAAAGTAGAGAAGTGGTCATATGAGTAGGGGCTCTTAAAATATCAACAAGCAAATCCTGTTACATGATGTTTACAAACAAACATAAATGTCATGTTGACAAGATAACATTATATCAGCAGCCAATGGAGAAACTAAATTAATTTTAATATCTGGGGTTGCGGTTTGATATTAAGTATACATGGAAAACACACATAAAGCAAATAGAAACTTAATGCAAAAAGGTTATTCATTTTTTGAGAGCTGTGGCCGGATGTAATTAGGGTGCAGACAAACATTCACTTTGACATTGACATATATAGAGCATGCATGAGGTCATCAATAGACTATGGCTGCATAGTTTATGGTGCAGCAGCAAAAACATCATTGGAAAAAAATTATAGATTATAATAAGGCATTATGTGTATGCATTGGAGCTATTAAGTCAACACCCATTAACGCAATACTTATAGAAACAGGAGAGACTTCTCTGAATTTAAGAAGAGAAAAACATTTGTTAGCATATTGGATCAAATTGAAAGGAAGTGGGAAAGAAAATCTTACAAAAGAAATAATACATGATTGCTGGCAATATACTCCATTTCAGAGAAAGGGGTTTGGATGGATGGGGGATAAGAGAGCAAAGGAATATGGAATGGAAGCCTTAGAGTTCACCAAACCCAACCCAATTAGTAATATTTCACCATGTTTTTTTACAGAGGTAAAGACAGATTTTAGTATCCTGGAAAAGAAAAGAAAATGGAGAATGGAGGAAGTGGGAGTTAAGACAAACATTTATCTTAGAAATAGTTACTATAATTATCTCAAAATTTATACAGATGGATCCAAAAGTAAACAGGAATGCAATATAGAACTGCATCACAGTTTGTTAAAATTGCATCAGGGTGTCACAGATGTTCAGTTTTGTTGGGCACCAGCTCATGAGAGAGTGAATGGGAATGAGAGTCCAGACAAACTAGCAAAAGAATCATTACAAAAGGAAATAACAGTTCCAATTTCACTTGGAAAAGGAGAAGGAAAAGCAGTAGTTAAGAAGAAATGTATTGAAACATAGTAGAAATGGTGGAACACAAGAAAGGAAGGGGATATCATAAAATACAAAAGTGTGCAAGTATTAAAAGTTATAGGGAAAGGAACATGCAGGAAGAAATTATATTGACAAGACTGAGAGTGGACCACACAGGATTAAATTGCACCTTGTTTTAATGGGGAAGAGGAATAATGAAAACTGCGAGATTTTCGGGACTAAAGAAAATGTTGAACATGTCATTTTGCAGTGTATATTATATGAGGTGGAAAGACGGGTGTTGCAAGATAGGATTCATGAGGCAGGGAGGGAGTGGAATATGATGGGGATACTGGGAACAGAAGGAGAGGGAGAGGGGATAAGAATCACCAGGAAGGCACTATTTACATTCATTAAAGACACAGGGTTGATGAACAGAATATGATAATTATTATTATTATTTGATTTTTATTTTTTTAGTTATAAAATAACATTATTATTTTATAGTTCTTTTTAAGAGGAGTTACACACTCCTGTACAGTAGGTGGCGGTATGCACCTTTAAGTTGTTTGCAATCCGCCGTTAATCAAGAGACGAAGAAGAAGATTTCCGGTGTGTCTGAATTTAACTCGTCAGACGGTTTCAAGCTATCAGCTGGTTCTGCTAGGTGTAAATTTCAAACAATTTCTGATGTGATAATAATGTGTGCTGTAGCGGGGGGTATAATAACGTGACATTAATTAGAGAAAGTCAATTTTAATAATAGCGTTACTTTATAGTTATTCCGTGTTAAGATGAGTTCTGTGCCGCTGAAGAGGTTCTACAAGGAACTGCCAGTGTGGATAGTTGAGGACCACCACGACGTAAGTCTGGCTTTTATGTAAATACAGTTTATTCAACTGTAATATTGCGTTGTCTTTCTCCTAAGTGTCTCTCTTCTTAGGATCAACAAAATGATGTTTTATAGATGTGTAAGTATAATAATAATACATCCATGGTATGTTTACATACCTGGCAAGCTATTAACGTTAGCTTCTTACTGATTGTGAAACGCACCCAACAGCAATGAGCGTGCTTAAAGGGACAGTTCACCCCGATATCAAAAATACATTTCATGCCCTCTTACCTGTAGTGCGATTTATTCATCTAACGTTAGATCGTTTTGGTGTAAGTTGAGTTATGGAGATATCGGCTGGAGAGATGGCTGACTTCTCTCGAATATAATGGAACTGGATGGCACTCAAAGTACTAAAAACATACATTTGAGAAACTCAACAGCAATGTCTCTTTCCAGAAATCAGGACCCGGTTACGTAAAATAATCCACGTACCTTGTAGTGAGCAGTTTCATGTAGGAACTATCAGTAAAAAGAAAATAGATATTGTACCAAACATAGACCGTAAGCACCGTTCGGATGTCAGGAATATATTCAGTTCAATTAAATTTTATTTATATAGCCCAAAATCACAAATCACAATTTGCCTCAAAGGGCTTTACAATCTGTACAACATATGACACCCTCTGTCCTTAGACCCTCGATTCGAGTTGATTTTGAAGAACCTCAAACATACTAAACTTACACGCGACATGATCAATTTTTTTTCTTTCAAACATTCTCTCACTCATCTAGTATGATACGTCTCTCAGCCCTTCAGTTTGTTCAAACTGATATGATGTGTGCTATATTTGTACACTCGCCTTTCTTTACACTTAACTCTCCATCAAACCTTTAGGCTACTGTACACTAGCTTGTTTTGTTTTCAGCATTGCCATTCCCCCTACCCTCCTAGTGAATTTGTCTGTCATTGATTATCCTGGTTCCTTTCAGAAACAGATGTTACCATCCAGATTTGCACAAATATCTGAAATTATTAGAGTCAGATTTTAAGTAGGGTAGTATCTCTAATTCTCATTCTGTTCGAAAAATCGGTACCAGCTTAAGCCCTTGGCCAGTTTGTCCTCCAGATGTTGGGCTTGTTTAACCAGGGATTAAACAGCCTGAACCTCCTGTAAGTCCAAATTGATCTTGTCAACCTCTGCAACCAAACTGTCAACTTCTGTTTTGATGAATTTCTAAATCTTGGGTCTTTAACTGTGTTCCATTTTGTAATTTCTGCTAATTGTTGCTAATAGAGTGAAATTACTTCTGCACCAAGAGTTACCAAAACTACATACTTTGGGCGTCAGTTAACGCACAATGTAATTTGTTCTCATTTTGATGAAAGTGTTAGTGATTGATATGTAAAATGCCTTAGGATACTGTCTATGTAAGATTCTGTTTTTCCAATAAACCAAATAGCTTAAATATTATACCAGTTTTTTCAATGCATAATAATGAGTCAATGGGCTTAAAGTTGCTTGTGTTACTGTATCTTTACTAGGTGGTGTGTCATATTTATCGTGCCATTGCATCCAGACACCTCCCGCTGAAGAACATAAAGATGGTTCATTTAGATTCCCATCCTGATCTGCTCATCCCTGTCAACATGTCTGCTGACACTGTCTTTGATAAGGAGAAACTCTTCAGGTATGTTTTTTTTTTTCAAACATACAGCATTTTACCACCCAGATTGACTCATTCCAAGCTTTTCCTTCAGTCTGTTGCTTCAACATAAAATGCTTTACATGGCTGGACGATGGAAAGCTTTAAAGTTAGAACTACTTTCTACAGAAGAAATGTCCTTATGAGGCTGCTGACAGTACGTTCTGTGAATCCAGACACTGTCTCTAGATCAATATATTGCTATTTAATTGTGGCCCGAGCACTGACTGGTGTTTGATGAGAGTCCCAGCCTGTGGATATCTACATGGCAATATCCACCTCAAATTTGGGCAGAAAAGCCCAAATGATGCAATATCATGAAGCTTGTGCCTTTTCATTAAACGCCGTTGCCGTGGCGCTGCTGCAGATTTTGATGTTTCGATTTGAAAAAGAACCTGTTGTAACTCCATACCACATCGTCAGATCTTTTCTAGATTTCACAAGTTTGATAAGAGTCCCAGGCTGAGGACATTTCCAGGCCAATATTGAATCATAGTCACTGCGCCACCTTCTGGCAACAGGAAGTAAGCTTTTTGTGCTTTACATGACATTTTTATAGTGTAATGTACACTTGATATACTGGACCATAACATATAACTAGTGGGTGTTCTCTAGAGGCACATAGTGGAAACAGGAAGTGACACTTAACTCCTTTGTGCAGTGTCCAAAACGCATGAAAATTCAAAGCCGTGTTGACCGACTTCCAGTAACGACTCTGCAGCTGCGAAGCATCATGGCCAATGGGAGGGTGCGAGGGCCTGTTTTCTATGCTGAGGGCACCAAAAAAATTCTAATGAAACGGATATAAAAAATCTCAAAGTGAACTAATTGAAGTCATGTCGGTATGCTCAGTAAATATATTATTTCAGAGAGGTTGTTTACAGATTACCATTGTAATGCACCTGAATGTACATCACCAAATCATCCAACCCTAAGTACAACCAACCAGTCACATTGCTTTGGCATTGCTCCACACAGCATAGCAGTTTCATTTGATTTAATTAACCATGAGTGTCCAATCTTACTCTGAGGGAGTAAGTACACATCTATTTGCAATATTACATATTTTTATAGTCATGCGAGATGTGAAACAAGGGTTCTTAACCACTGAATACATTAAATACATTTTACTTAGTGTCATAATCCATGAGTTTAGTGTACAAAAGATTAATATGAGGTCCAATTGAGGATAGACAATCATGCGCGATTGTATTAAAACATTTTTAATTATGTTTAATATTACTTAAGTAAATTTAATGATCAGTGATGATATTTATTCCAGATTTCTAAAATCTGGACAAATTAAACCAAAACAATCTGCATGGCTGTCAATTGATTAAAAAAAATTAACAAATTAATTGCAGAATTTACTGTGATTAATCGTGATTAAATGCTTTTTTTTCTTCTTAATATTGATCCTTGTAATAATGGATAAAATGTTAAATCATGGAATGAATGTAGAATCAACACCTCAGAAGTATATTTAAATTAAAATATTATTGTTTAATAGCATCTTTTTAACTTTGAACACTGATTCTCTCTTGTGAACAAATTTCCAATAAAAACATCAAGGCAAAGGCATATTCCTTATATGCAATAACAGAAATAATAACAAAAACCGAGGCCAATATGTTAAAGTGCCAGTTGAATTTCAAAACCATCATGGCCATTAAAATTAGATATCAGATTAGAAGGCAAAGTTTCCTATATGCTCCAATATAGATGATGATAGGGAAAATAAGTATTTGACACATCAGCATTGTTATCAGTAAGGGGATTTCTAAGTGGGCTTTTGACACAAAATGTCCACCAGATGTAGCCATCAAGCCAAATATTGAATTCATACAAAGAAATCAGAACATTTAAGTATACAAGTTGAGTCATAATAAATAAAGTGAAATGACACAGGGAATAAGTATTGAACGCATGAAGATAACAAGATCTTCGTAATCTTATCGTTGAAAAGCATTTTGATGGGAATGGTTATACGCGCATTTCCCGAATGCTGAATGTCCCTGTGAGCACTGTGGGGGCCGTTATCTGTAAATGGAAAGAGCATCAGTTCACCATAAACCAGCCACGATCAGGTGCTCCATGTAAGATCCCTGTCCGAGGAGTCCAAAGAATAATCAGGAGAGTTCTCCAAGAGCCAAGAACCACTTGGGCAGAACTTCACGAAGACTTTGCATCAGCAGGTACTGTTGTTTCAAAGAAAACTATAAGCAATGCACTGAACCGCCATGGCATCCATGCACGCTCACCACACAAGACTCCATTGCTGAACAAAAAGCATGTTGAGGCTCGGTTAAAGTTTGCGAAAGAGCATTTGGAGAAGCCTGTGGATTATTGGGAGACTATAGTATGGTCAGATGATAGCAAAATTGAACTTTTTGTCATTCTACACACCATGTTTGGAGAAGAAATGGCACTTCATATTATTGAAGGCAGGATGAATGGAGAAATGTACATGTACATTTTGGATAAAAATCTGCTGCCATCTCCCGGAAAGCTGAAAATGAAAAGAGGGTGGACATTTCAGCAAGACAATGATCCCAAACACAAGGCCAAGGAAACAATGAAGTGGTTTCAAAGAAAGAAAATTAAGTTGCTTGAATGGCCCAGTCAATCACCTGACCTAAATCCCATAGAAAATCTATGGAGAGAACTGAAGATCAAAGTTCATAAAAGAGGCCCAAGGAACCTTCAAGATTTAAAGACCATTTGTGTAGAAGAATGGGCCAGAATCACTCCTGAGCAATGCAGACGACTGGTCTCTCCATACAAGAGGCGTTTAGAGGCTGTAATCACCAACAAAGGCTTTTCTACAAAGTATTAAATAAAGTGTGTTCAATACTTATTCCCTGTGTCATTTCACTTTATTTATTATGACTTACTTGTATACTTAAATGTTCTGATTTCTTTATATGAATTCAATATTTGGCTTGATGGCTACATCTGGTGGAAATTTTGTGTCAAAAGCCCACTTAGAAATCCCCTTACTGATAAAAATGCTGATGTGTCAAATACTTATTTTCCCCACTGTATGAAAAAAGAACAAGAAAAGATTCTGACTGACACATGGAAGACACTCCCAAAGAAAAACTGTTTACTCTAGCTTCAAAACTGAGTGTGCTACACCATCTTAAACACAGTAATGCGTTAATCGCTTAAATTTTTTTGACGCATTAAACATTTTAAATTAATTGAAAAAGTTAACGCATTAATTTTGACAGCCCTACTAGATACCATTACAGTTAAGTGAGAAAATATGCTATCTTGTTTTGGGTGAAACAACCCTTTAGTTGTGAATCTGCAACAGAATGATTTCATTAAAAAAAAAAAAATAGGCCGGTGATCTGTCCAGTACACTGCCACTCACCCAGTGTGTGCTGGGATACCCAGTCCAGACCCTGTAGCCATGCACAGGACAAGCGGATACAAGTAATGGATGTTCTAAAAGTCAAGACTGTTGCATTGTGCTGGACTCCACCAGTCACTGCATGTTTTTTTTTTTTTTTAGTGAGTTGAGTATAGAAAACTGGATAATGCCCATGGTGTATGCTGGCCATGTGTCCTGTGTGGCGTGGCTGCATCCATACTGGGCCCAACAGATCAGAGAAGGAGAGCACAGGATGGCTGTTGGAAGAGACTCGTCCACTACCACTATCAGGTAAGCCATACTTCTTTGTGAAATCATTTACATTTAGTCATTTCGTTTGCAGAGTGCAAGGATCTGACAGGAACATAGGTCTGTATTAGCGAGTGAAGATATGATGGTGCAGAATCAGTGGTGGTCTGGTCAGCCCAAGAGTATCGCTTTGAACTTGATGTGGGCAACGACAGGGAGCCAGTGTAACCTAATGAAGAGAGGAGTTACATCTGTTGCTTTATTAAGCAATTTGTATTTGTATACTGTGCTAGGCTTTAATTAGGTTTTTTTTTTTTATCCACTTATGCTTTTTGTTACCTTGTGGTCATCTAGCAGACGCTTTGGATAAAAGTGTCTGCTAGATGACTAAATGTAAATGTAAGTGCATATCTTTAATTAAAGCCCCAACACATCAATGGTCCACCCACACAGGTGTCACTTATTCTCAAGACTGTTTGGGCATGTACAAACTGGGCTTGATTGAATTCTATCTCACTCTCCTGTTAGTTTTCACCTGTTAGGGCAAGACATTTTACCCTGTTATCATGCTTGTAGGTACATATGAGTTATGTCATAGCATGTAACTCCAGCACAGCTCCACCCAGCTTCAACATGACTGGAAGACAGCCAGAGTAATTTAAAAAACCTAAGTGCAGGACCTTTACGTGTATAACAGGATTTTTCCCTTTTCTTCCCTCTGGTTTGTAACGAACTCCACTTCTTCTCTCTGTCTCTCCTTTCACTATGTGTCTCTCTGTTTCTGCCCTCCCCTTTCTATGCAGGGTGACCAGTAGAGACAACTACTTCCTCAGTGATGGTCTGTATGTTATTGAGGAGCAGCTGGAAAACTCTAAACCTCTCACGCTGAATGTGGTCAAAGTCAATCCTGTCCAACCAAGTCATGTGTCACTTACCAGTGAGTAGTTTAGCCAGGAAGATGAAAAGTACACAGGGTACTTTTAGAGTACAGACAGTCTCTAGTAGAGTTAGCAACATTTGTTGTTGGATAAATTTTATATCCAACCAAAAATGTTTTTTAACTAAATACTATTAAAGATAATGCTATTATTAGCGGCAGATCTTTGAAAATTGTTTCCAGAAGGTTTGAAGAGTTTTTGGCTTATAATGCAGTTGGGTCTTTCTGTTTTATCCCTCAGGTGTGTCTAATTTGGACTTGTCAGGGTCCTTCTGAGTTTTTAAATTTGTTTGTCCGTGCCTGAATACAGCCGCTGTTGACTGATTGACTCCTCTCTCAGTGCTAAAACAACATGGTAATGTCATTGGGACCAAAGCTGCAAAATGCAATGTGCCACGCTTTTAAGGAAAAATGTGTTGATTTTGGTGATTTAGAACTCTCTTCAGTGAATCCAGGCCTCAGTGTGAAAGTTAAGTCAATGTTCTTTAAATAGCCCAATATCACAAATCACATATTTTCTTCAATGGTGCTTTTCAATCTGTACAGCATAAGACCTCTATCCTTGGACCCTCAATTTGGATAAAGAAAAATGGGGGGAAAAATGGAAGAAACCTCAGGAAGAACAAAAGGGAGGGATCTCTCTCCCAGGATGGCCAGACATGCAATAGATGTGTGTACAGAATAAACCAACATAGTCAAATTAAAGTATGGATAATTAGGATGATAAAATTATAAATAGATTGCAACATATATGAAGAATGAACTCGGAGGATGTTGAGCAACTTCAGTTGTTGCCAAGCACAGAAGCATGAGTGAAAAAAGAGTACAGGGAGGAGAAACAGAGAGAGAGAGAGACTCATAGCAGTGCTTTAGGAACACAAAGAAACAGACATACAGTTTACAGTATTCTCGACTGCAGGAAAAACATGGACTAGGCTAAATAGATTAATTTAGACTGAGATCAACCTGCCGGAAGGATGATGGTAACAGGTAAAGGTAATAAAAAATAAGCAACTTACTGAAAGTTAAGGTGAAAAGGTGAGTTTTAAGTTTGGAATCAAAGGCTTTGCCTGTGCTACCAAAACATAATCGCCAAAGGCCAGCCTCCGTTTCACCTCCTCAGCATCCATTTTCGCACTAATCGAAACGCATCACCTGACTGCTCTTTTACCGCAAAAGCCTGAGCCCGGCCCAAGCCCATGTAAAATGATAGAAATTAAGTCACAGTGTCTGATATCAACAGGGAGGTTATTCCAGAGGAAGGGGGCACGATAGGAAAAGGCCCTGAATTTGAGTAGTTGGAAGACTAGAAAGAGGAGAGAGAAGCTATTGCAGGGAGAGGAGGCGAGAGGTGCAACATGGGAAGTCTCCCTGCAGTCTAGTTCTATAGCAGCATAGCTAAGGAATGGTTCAGCATTCATTCTGAGCCAGCCCTAACTATACACTTTATCAAAGAGGAAAGTCTTATGCCTACTTTTTAAATGTGGAGATGGTGTCTGCTTCCAGAACCCAAACTGGGATCTGATTCCACAGGAGAGGAGCTTGATAGCTGAAGGCTCTGGCTCCCATTCTACTTTTGTGGGGTTGTTTGCTTATGTTGCAAGGCTACTATCTACCAAATCTGATCAAACCACATCCACACAATGCTGATGAAGATTCGATTAGTTTTTAAGTCTTAGAAACTCTTAATATCTAACGATGTTGTTCTTATTGAGTCATGAATATCTAATGTTACCAAGATACATTTTTGTTTTCAGGTGCTTGAAATGTGTTCCACCTCAAATATATTTTATTATATAATTTAACCCCACAATCCAGATTTAAAAATGCAGTACTTGTATTTAATTGGATTATATTATTCAGGAGTTTGTGGTAGTTGCCTACATATATAATCCCATAATTATTATTTTACATTTTCATTTTTTTATCACTTTATTATAATGACAAATTTCCATCTTACACAGTTTTTGCTTTTTGGTGTGCCATTTCAGGAAAGAAAACAGAAGACACAGAGAGATGGTTTGCCAAGAGACCCCGTACAGAGTATGATAAAGCTGGGGAAGCCAGCTGCTCTGAGCCCCTCCTAAGATGTACTGAAACACTGCAACCAGCAGAGAGCAGCAATAGGACAACCTTGGGGGATGTTGATGATGAAGGATCCACCAGTTATATTGTTAAGAGAATATCTGCATTTCTAAGTGAGACCGAACCATTCATCTTAGACATTGATTTGGATTTCTTCTCATGTAAGAATCCCTTCAAGGAATTATACACGCAGGTATGTCCCACTTTATTCACCTCTGGCTTTTTTTTTTTTCTGTAATAGCTTCTTTATGCAGATTGCTTTCACACTTTTTCAAAACCATAATCATTTGCAGATATTTAATCAAACATCTGCAAATCATCTGCCAACATTACACTAGTTATTATTGTTGATCAGAACCACTTTCAAACAGTGAGAGATTTTAACTTCCTGAAAAACAGGAAATTACCATTAGACTAGAGTTTGGAATGATCCCTGGTCTATTTCAACAGGAAAAACATCATATCCAGAAAGTAAAGACCCCATGGGGCTTTTAAAGGACAAATCCTTTCAAATTGAAACAAAAGTGTTGCTGCCACAAAAATTAGAAACACAGGGCAAGAACCTGTTTCATTATCACCCTCAAAGTGATGGACAGGTGTTTAAGACATTGGCAAAGAGGTGATAAGTTATTCATGTTTGCTGGTGCTTGGTTGGTTTACATTAGTGATTAGGGGGAAGGTGGCCAATAGGTGGCTATAACTTAAGTGGTAGAGTAGGTCAGGCACTGATTAAATGGTTGGTGTTCTGATCTACATGCTAAAAGTGTCAATGAGCAAGACGGTGAACCACAAATTGCTGTTTGTTTGTATTTGGCAAATAGAAGTAAAATATGGCCCTAAAATATTATCATGATATTTCAGGGTATTTCTGCAATAACAATATTCTCGGGGCTGCTGTGGCTTACTAGAAGAGCAGGTTGTCCACCAATTGGAAGGTCGGCGGTTCGATCCCGGCTTCCCCCAGCAAGATACTGAACCCCAAATTGCTCCCGAGGCTGTGCCTTCGGTGTGTGTGAATGGTTTCCTTGTACTGATGGGCAGTTAGCTTGTGCCATCAGTTTATGAATGTGTGTGAATGGGGTGAATGTGAAAGCGCCTTGAGTCGTCGGTAAGACTAGAAATGCAATATACAAGTACAGTCCATTTACCATTTGACGATACGACAAAATCCTGAAAAATATATTTCTTAAATTGTCTATTGAAAGAAAACATTACCGCATTTCTAGTAAATTCAATACAACATCATTTCAGTATTTTCAGATTTTTATATTAATGAGTACTGTTGAGCTTAATGCAGCTGGCTACATGGTACCTCAGCAAAGTGTCTCATAATAGAGCTTATGTTAGACTGAGATAAGTCATGTTTTGCGTCTAAACACTATAATGAACAGATTTACAGTAGTTCGGAATTTAATTTACCTTCGACATGACACATTGGTAATATATTGGAATCCCACGTCCACTCCGTTCATAAAGGAGAATGACCATCTTTTCATAAGCTGTCAATTACCTTGCCTTGCATAAACTTGTCCTGGCCCCGGGCCATCGGTTATGTCGAACCCTGGCCCACTTCTAAATCCCCTCGGATATGCATCTTCTTTATATATATATGTATAGCTTATACCATTACATTGGGAACTATAACGTTAGGTAACTGGACACAACTGTCACTAAGCTGAGGGAGGGACTGAAGCTGTTATTTTGACAATCTAACCGGTGACAACACAGTAGTTAAGGTTTTAGGCACTATGGCTGTTGGTAGTTGTTGTTTTTGTTTAAATATGCAGAACTGTAATTTTATGTATTATTATTATTGTTCAGACGATTGACCTAAGTTAGCTAATATGCTAATGTCAGTGTCTGTTTTTTTTTTCCACACTAACTGGCGACTATACCACATGATGCAAACATCGTTATACTATTGGCTCACAAGCAAGAACCAAACAAACCAATCTCACATCGAGATAAATAATACATTAATTTTAATTCAATTTTATTTATACAGCCCAATATCCCAAATCACAATATGCCTGCTTTACAATCTGTACAACATACAACACCCTCTATCCTTAGACCCTCGATTCGAATAAAGAAAAACCTTTTAACAGGGACAAAACAGGAGGGATCCCGCCCCCAGGACAGACAGACATGTAATGTCATGTGAACAGAATAGATTCACAACAGGAGATCAAGGGAATACCAAGGCGTTCCCAGGCCAGCTGAGAGAAATAGTCCCTCCAGCGTCTCCTAGGTCGAAGACCGGGGGCTCTTCCCGGCTGGACATGCCCGGAACACCTCCCCAGGGAGGCGTCCATGAGGAATACGGAACAGATGCCCGAGCCACCTCAGCTTGCTCCTCTGGATGTGGAGGATTTTAAAATCTATTCTGGATTTTACAGGGAGCCAGTGTTACGTGTTGACAAGGTAAGGAAGACCCAGATGCAGACAGTACTGAAGAGTGGAGTATTTTATTGCTTTACCTCTAGATAGGCAGACAAACCAGAATCCAGGCAGGCAAGCAGGAACACAAGGAAGACGTAGTAGCAAGTAGAAATCCAGACAGGGAGAAACCAACATACTCAGGAGAAACACGAGGGAGGTACCAACAATGATCCAGCAACAGGACAGGGAATCACTCAAACTAAATACACTCATGGGAGATGAAGACAACGAGGCACAGGTGCAGGACAGGTGAACACAATCAGGGACAGGAAGGAAACTCAGACAGAGGGGAACAGACACGTACAAAAAAAAACAGGAAGTACTAAATGAAAACCCCAAAACCTAAACCAACCAAACAATTTCAAAATAAGACCAGAACTAATACAATAACAAACAGAACTCAGATGGATAACAACCAGGAACAGACTAACCAAAAACACTCCACAACAACCCCCAAAACACCCCATACAACCCAAAACCATAACAGCCAGTGCATAGAAGCTAATATTGGAGAAACATGACCTCTTTTTCTAGTTCTTGTCAGTACACATGCCACAGCATTAAGGGAATTTTTTCGGGCAGCCTGATAATAAGGAATTGCAGTAATCCAGCCTAGAAGCTTCTGCATCATTTTGAGTCAGGATGTGCCTGATTTTTGCAAGGTTACATAGGCGAAAGAACGCAGTCATTGAGGTTTGTTTCATGTGGGAGTTGAAAGATAAATCCTGAACAAAGATAACTCTGAGGTTCCTTACGGTGGGGCTGGAGGCCAGGGCAATGCCATCTAGAGTAGGTGTTTGGGGCCAAGTACAATAACGTACCAGGTTACGTAGGTAACCATGGTTCCCTGATAGGGAACGAGACGTCAGCTGACACTATGGGGAACACCTTCAGCGAGACCGCCTCTGAATGTCTGTATCAACTGAGACCAATCTTGATTGGGTTTAACGTCAACACGTGACGCACTCCAGCGGAACCGGAGGTACAAGGGAGCTGGCTTCACTGAAGCAAGGCACTCTCAGGTATGCCGGAAGTATGGCAGCGAGACGCAGCTTCTCGTTCCTTATCAGGGAACCATGGTTACCTACGTAACCTGGTACGTTCCCTTTCAAGGGAACTTCAACCCTGCGTCAGCTGACGCTATAGGGAACGCAGTACCAACTCCGCCATGCTGAAGGGATGCCTGTCAGAATGTGAAGCCAAAAGGGCACACTTCAGGACAAGAGAGCCCCAGATCCCGGATTATTTAGGCGGTCTAGCCTGTAAAATCTTACAAAGGTTTGAGGCTAGGACCATCGCAGTATCGCATATATCGGAGAGGGGGGTTCCCGACCACCAAGCTCTGGAGGATGCCCCTGAGGTCTGGAAGAAAGTGCCGTAAGGCCAACAAGACCGCTCGCATCTCCAAGCAATTTATGTGCCATAGATGCGGGGTCAACAACAGACCTTGGGCTGTGCAGCCTTCCAAGACAGAGCCCCATCCGGTACTGGAGGCGTCTGTCGAAAGTGTGCGACGGTGATACACCATTCCCAGCACTGGGCCCTGGGTCAGGAACACCCGTTGTCTCCACCTGTCTAAGGCACGCATGCACCTGCTTGTAGCTTTGATCAGGCGAAAAGGATTGCCCCTCGGGGAAAATCCTGCGTCCCCTTAGCCACCACTGCAGATGCCTCATGTGCAGCAATTCAAGCGGAATCACGGTGGATGCTTCAGCCACGAGGCCTAACAGTCTCTGAAACTGAAGTGCAGTGAGATGTCGGCCTAGCTGCACCCTGAGTACCATAGTCTGGGTCCCCATCTACTCCTAGGAACGTGATCCTTTGTGTTGGAGTGAGCGTGCTCTTGTTCGTGTTGAGCCTCAAAGTCACTGGGATAGGCTCCAGTCACCCGTGACCCCTAACGGGAACAATATATGGTAGCCTAGACAATGATGTGGCACACCCCTAATACACAGGAGTAAAATAGACCTATATTTTCATTTATGATCAGTTGAGAAACACAAGCAGGTCATTAATTTAATATCATCATAAAATTACCGACTGGGCCTTCAAAAATATAAAACTAAGGCTCCCCGGTAGAGTGCGTCCTTACCACAGCGGCCTTGGTTTGAATCCGGCCCAGACCCTTTGCTGTCTCTGTCTACTGTGACTAACAAATAAAGCTGAAACCCGAAAAATAACCTTTAAAAAACTTTTTTCTTAAATACAGTATCTCACAGAAGTGAGTACACCCCTCACATTTTTGTAAATATTTTATTTTACCTTTTCATGTGAAAACACTGAAGAAATGACACTTTGCTACAATGTAAAGTAGTGAGTGTACAGCTTGTATAACAGTGTAAATTTACAGTCGCCTCAAAATAACTCAACACACAGCCATTAATGTCTAATCTGCTGGCCACAAAAGTGAGTACACCCCTAATTGAAAATGTCCAAATTGGGCACAATTGGCCATTTTATCTCCCCGGTGTCATGTGACTCATTAGTGTTATAAGGTGTCAGGTGTGAATGGGGAGCAGGTGTGTTAAATTTGGTACTATCGCTCTCACTCACTCATACTGGTCACTGGAATTTCAACATGGCACCTCATGGAAAAGAACTCTCTGAGGATCTAAAAAAATTAATTGTTGGTCTACATAAAGATGGTGTAGGCTATAAGAAGACTGCCAAGACCCTGAAATTGAGCTGCAGCACGGTGGCCAAGACCATATACAGCGGTTTAACAGGACAAGTTCCACTCAGAACAGGCCTTGGTTGACCAAAGGAGTTGAGTGCACGTGCTCAGCGTCATATCCAGAGGTTGTGTTTGGGGAAATTGACGTATGTGTGCTGCCAGCATTGCTGCAGAGGTTGAAGGGGTGGCGGGTCAGCCTGTCAGTGCTCAGACCATACGCCGCACACTGCATCAAATTGGTCTGCATGGCAGTCGTCCCAGAAGGAAGCCTCTTCTAAAGATCATGCACAAGAAAGCCCGCAAACAGTTTGCTGAAGACAAGCAGACTTAAGGACATGGATTATTGGAACCATGTCCTGTGGTCTGATGAGACCAAGATAAACTTATATGGTTCAGATGTTGTCAAGCGTGTGTGGCAGCAACCAGGTGAGGAATACAAAGACAAGTGTGTCTTGCCTACAGTCAAGCATGGTGTTGGGAGTGTCATGGTCTGGGGCTGCATCTGGGGAGCTACAGTTCATTGAGGGAACCATGAATCCCAACATGTGCTGTGACATACTGAAGCAGAGCATGGTCCCCTCCCGTCTGAGACAGGGCCACAGGGCAATATTCCAACATGATAATGACCTCAAACACACCTCCAAGAGGACCACTGCCTTGCTAAAGAAGCTGAGGGTAAAGGTGAAGTACTGGCCATGCATGTCTCCAGACCTAAACCCTATTGAGAACCTTTGGGGCATCCTCAAACGGAAGGTGGAGGAGCTCAAGGTCTCTAATATCCACCAGCTCCATGATGTCATAATGAAGCCGTAGAAGAGGACTCCAGTGGCAAACTTTGAAGCAAGGGTGAACTCCATCCCCAACAGGGTAAAGGCAGTGCTGGAAAATAATGGTGGCCACACAAAATATTGACACTTTGGGCCCAATCTCTAAAATTTACAATTTTCTGGGGGAAGATCCCCAGATACTGGTCTCCTGATTTAGTCTATGATATCTGGAGATTGGCAAGTATGCTGATCAACCATATTTATTCATCATTGACCATATTTTTTCCACAGTTAAGCTGTGGAGGAATAATGTAGACATGGCAGATCTTCCAAGTTAACAGCTTAACAGGCAATTTACATGGTACAACACTGCAAGTTAACAGAAAACTTAAACCAGCAGTTTTGGTAAAAGTGTGAGGTGGTATGACGTTCCAGATAGACGGAGTCAGACATCTTTTGTAACCATCAACTAAACATATAGTTAATGTCACAGAAATCTAATACTTCATGGTCCCGGTGATGCTTTATTTTGCCTACTATGCCATCACACATCACATTGCATATAATGTCATAGATGCAATGAAATTCATGGTAAATGGACTGTATTTGTATAGTGCCTTTCTTGTCTTCCCACGAACTGCCCAGGAGCTAACTGCCCATCAGTACAAAGTATCTTGCTCAAGAATACTTCGACACGTGGGCTGGGGGAAGCTGGGATTGAACCACCGAGCTTCCGATTGGTGGGCGACCCGCTCTTCCACAAAGCCACTTTATAACGGCTAAAAAGTGCTGTTACTGTTCAGGCATGACCGACAGTAAGAAGTAAGAAACAGGTTTTGATGATATCTAAGTGTATTAGCATAACCGTATTATGTCCAAATTCACATTTGTACTCAGCATTGGATCCAGTCTTTCACCTGTGTATCCCATTTTTAAAAAGAAAAAACAGGCACATTACAGCCTGCAGTACAATGAAGGTGCCAAATTACATATAAAACTAGGGTTCCCTCTGTAGTTTAAATACAACATAGTAAAACATGTTTCTTTGAGTTGACCTCAGCTCCATGTTGTCTCTGTGTCAAGGAAGAGTATGCCATCCTTAAGGGACTCTACAACTTCAAAGGACCCAGCCCTGATGCTGATCAGGTCAGCCTTTTTGTTTTATAAATGGTTTTCAACCAAAGATTGAACCCTCTTATACATACATACAAACACAGTAGGACTACAAAGACATACATAAGTCACAGCGTGTGGATGAACACACACAAATAATGATTTATCTGTGAGGGCTGTATGCTTATGTGCACGTATACACAGTACACTCAGTATCAAGATAGTAATTATTGCCTTACAAGAGCAATCATTTGGTTGAGTAAGAATGTAATTTTCAGTTACCACAGGAGCATGTATTTTTCAGAAAATCTCAACATTTTACACAGTTATGGTAAAGCATGAGGTTACTGAAATAGAAAAAACGATTAAGTGGAGTTTTAAATATTTCCATAGAGTGTAATTGTACCTCTACCTTTATTCTACCTAAACCATCTATACTCACTCGTACCACTAACTGTAGATGCACAAGCAATGTTGTATTCCTTGGGTGTTTTTTTTGTTTGTTTTGGGATTTTTGTAAATTTGCTGTATTTTAGAAGTCATACCACAGTGGAAGAGTTTGTAGAATAATTGTAGCTGTTTGTTCTGTTTTGATAATTAACATTAGATTGTGTGTGTGTGTTCAGGAGGAGCTTGATGAGTGTGTGGATCGTCGTGTACATCAGTTAGAAGATCTGGAAGCAGCATTTGCTGATCTACTAGAGGATGATGGGGAAGAGACAGTTAAACGCTGGGCCAGCAACCCTGGGTAAAGTTTTTCTGGGTTAATTTCACTGTAACATTACAGCCACAGAGAACAAAACAACATGCTGCATTGAAGTTAATGTAATTTTTAAAGGGGGAACTCCAATGATTTTATCTTCAGTTTACGTATCATAGGGGATAATACTCAACCTGTGAAAGGTTTTTGTCTTCTGTGGTTTGCATGAATACACTTTCAATCAGGGCAGTGTCAGTGCAAAAAGCTTCATATCTAAAATATTTCAGTTCCATCATTACATCCCAGACAGTGCATAAAGCTGATGTAAGTCACCACAGAAATCTACCTATATACCTTTTTTACAGCTGACATTTTGACTTATCAGACACTTTCGTCATAGCAGGAAAGGGAACGATGGAGCAAATAACAACAATGGCTTATTCCAGTCATATGTCTCAGGAAGTAACACCAATGAGCTAACATGTACAATACCAGGGCATGTGTCCAAAATCACTCACTATTTACAATATATTGTGCTCTATATTTACCCTGTGATTTTCAAATTATGCTCTATATAGTGCCCTGAAAATTCACCCAATGGAACGAAAAAAGTAGTGTTCGTGGCATGTACTATTTTCTGCTAACACTCCCACAATGCAATATGGTGCATTTTAGAGATGCGCAAATTACCGACACAAAATGACAATGATTAGTAAGTGCCTAAAATCTCAATTACCTACTTGAATGCATGAATGACGGAGTGCTTTCAGACACAGTCCAGGCTTCTGGAACCGCAAAACTGCTAAAACTTAATGTTACTGCTTTTCCTACTATATTTCAAAATGTCTGTTGTGAAAAGGGTCTATAGTTATGATGTTATGATAAAAGGTGGAACTTTTCCAGTTCTAACAGCTGCAACAAAACTAACAGAGTCATGGAGATGTCATGCAAGTGCATTCTGCACACAGTCACACAGTCCTGAGAAGAGGCCTGAACCATCAAATTGATTGAAAAACACCTGTGTTGGTGGACCATGTGTGTGGTGGTCTGTGTAATAGACACTTACTCTATAGTGAGCAGTAAAGCACTTATTAATCATGGCTATTTTGCATCACTGACAGATGAAGTGTTGCTCGACTGTAATTGTTGCATCTATAAAATGCAGAGCTTTGCATTGTGTGACTATTAGTAGTACGTTTTTAGGGCACAGCTAGAGTGTATTATCTTCTTTCTTTTTTTTCTTACATGTGTTTTCAGCATGGCTTCATTAGCCCAACTGGTTTCCAGTTTAAAGTCGAGAAATCTGTGCCCTGACTATGAAATGGTAAGAATGTTAATGCACTTATTTACTTTAATTGTATGTACCAAGAACCACAATAACTTGTAGTAATAATAGCTATAGTATTATTATATACATATACTATAATTATTAGAGCCCGATTTATCGGTTTGCCGTTATTGGCCTATCACAGATATATCAGTATCAGCGTATAGGTTATCCGATTTGAACCGATGTAACAGTTTTCTTTCCAGTATGTTAGGCAGAAATTAAGGCTTGTGTTAATATATTGGTGTCACTACAAAGTTTATACAGCAGAGTGCATTGTCACTACGAGTGGTAAAGAGTAGGGATGCATCGATTAACTGGTTTCACGATTAACCGCGCTTAAAAACGTCACAGTCAATTAATCGCAAAGGTTCCGCTACACCGCGTGTTTCTGTTGCACGAAAAGAAAACAAGGTTACACCAGCGGCGTGCCAGTTTAAGTGACTCGCTTATCGGAGACACGGAGGCTGCTACTTTACTAGATTAACTATGACCGAGGGACCGAACAGCGACGCTTTATCTCCACCGAAGAAATGCCTGAAGTCAGCAGTGTGGGAGCGTTTTGGTACACCAAGAATTACCAGGGTGTCATTGAAGATGACTGATCACCTGTGTGCAAAACATGCCGTAAAATAGTTTCTGCTAAAGGAGCGAATACATCAAATGTGATGCAGCACCTGCGGGATCATCACCCAGTGTTACACGCTCGAGTAACGCTAATACATAATAACTGAGTTAAATTACGTAGCAAGTTACTTAATGAAACATTGCGTTGAATATTGTATGAATATCTGAACATGTAATACATAGAAAGAAAGAACCGAGTCTCTGCTTTGAAACATAAAAATCCGTTTTATACTAGCTTAATGCAGTCCTTGTTAATCAACACTTGAATGTAGGAGCATTTCATTAAAAAGCAACATTTTGAGCATAAAGCTGAGAAAATCACGTTTTTGTCAAAGACTACGTACAGATCAGATTCAGAGCGATGATCAAACACAGATGGAGTAGATCGAGTCCATTAACACCCCAAAGCGTCACAGTCCTGTAGCTCTTCCCGGCATTATATTCAGTAACATCAGGACATTTTGATTTAGATGCTGTTTAATGTTGATGATCGCGTTATTTTCCGTGTGCATCTGCTTCCATATGAGATCGTTTGTTTCTGCTTCTTTGTCTGTTTTGATCTGGAGATTCGGCACTCTTTCATAAGACGTGTAATAGTGCCCCCTAGCTTATAACATGAGATGTTCTCAATTTCTTTCCATCATTTATAGTAAAACTTCAAACAGACAAACCAATATAATAGACATGCTTTTCTCAAGCCACATGTAAAATGAGATGAATTATTAAAAAGATTATTAAAATGAATTCATATTAATGACAAAAACAGTTCAGTTTATTCCCCTCAGTAACAATTAACAAGGATAAAGTTAATATTAATTTAAGAGATGTGTTTATTTTTATTTATTTTCACTGTCCTATTTTATTTCTATTTCAAAAGGCAGCTATTCTGTCTAAGTCAAAAGCCAGCAAGGTATTTTTTTACCTTAATTTCCAAGTTCTCTACCCCAGGTCCAAAAGGAATGTAGATTTTGATTATTATTTTGTGCTGTAGTTTCTGGCTACTGTGTTCTTTCTATTTCAAAAGGCAGCAATAAATAACAGTTTAAAATCTAACGAGTGTTCATGTGGTTTTATACATAAGTAGTTTTGTAAAATTAATGAATGATAATCGTGAAACCGTGATTTTACCCAAGTAAAATGCAACTTGTGTCATGACAACAGCCACCTCACTAGAGGTTATATCTATAAACCTGCACAAAAATAACAACTACCAACATAAATCACCATGTTCTGAACAGACACATTACAAAAACAAAAAAAAAGT
Organism: Coreoperca whiteheadi; assembly: GCA_011952105.1. NCBI lineage: Eukaryota > Metazoa > Chordata > Actinopteri > Centrarchiformes > Sinipercidae > Coreoperca > Coreoperca whiteheadi. The sequence continues at coordinate 2,891,937 of CM022487.1, read as the reverse complement.
AACATTTGCATTTTGGAACATAAGACTGATAACTAAAATTGCTTTCAGCACTACGCAGTGCTTGCTGGGAAATGTGGACCGTCGCTATGGCTACAATACTCAGCACCATGCAACACATACAGGTGCATCTCAATTAATTAGAATGTCATGGAAAAGTTCATTTATTTCAGTAATTCAACTAAAATTGTGAAACTCGTGTGTTAAATAAAATGAATTCAAACAGACTGAAGTAAATACTACATAAGACCAATGAAACTTTTTTTTTTAGTGAATTGGTGGCCTTCTGGAAAGTATGTTCATTTACTGTACATGTACTCAATACTTGGTAGGGGCTCCTTCTGCTTTAATTACTGCCTCAATTCGGTGTAGCATGGAGGTGATCAGTTTGTGGCACTGCTCAGCTCATCTGCAGTTTCTTATTTTCCTCTCGACAATATAGATTCTCTATGGGGTTCAGGTTTGGTGAGTTTGCTGGCCAGTCAAGCACACCAAGACTATGGTAATTTAACCAACTTTTGGTGCTTTTGGCAGTGTTGGCAGATGCCAAATCCTGCTGGAAAATGAAATCCGAATCTTCAAAAAGCCGGTCAGCAGACGGAAGTATGAAGCGCTCCAAAATTTCTTGGTAAACGGGTGCAGTGACTTAGGTTTTCAAAAAACTCAATGTACCAACACCAGCAGATGACATTGCACCCCAAATCATCAGACTGTGGAAACTTAACACTGGACCTCAAGCAACTCCTCACACTCCACACTTCCTCCAGACTCTAGGACCATCCATCCATCCATCTTCTACCGGGTCGCGGGGGCAGCAGTCTAAGCAGAGACGCCCAGACTTCCCTCTCCCTAGACACTTCCTCCAGCTCTTCCGGGGAGAATACCGAGGCATTCCCAGGCCAGCCGAGAGATATAGTCCCTCCAGTGTGTCCTAGGTCTCCTCCCGGTTGGACATGCCCGGAACACCTCCCCAGGGAGGCGTCCAGCCAGGAGGCATCCGGGACAGATGCTCGAGCCACCTCAGCTGACTCCTCTCGATGTGGAAGAGCAGCAGCTCTATTCTGAGCTCCTCCCGAGTGACCAAGCTCCTCACCCTATCTCTAAGGGAGCGCCCAGCCACCCTACGGAGGAAACTCATTTTGGCCGCCTGTTCCTGGGATCTTGTCCTTTCGGTCATGACCCAAAGTTCATGACCATAGGTGAGAGTAGCAACGTAGATCGACTGGTAAATAGAGAGCTTCGCCTTGCAGCTCAGCTCTTTCTTTACCAGCAGACCGGTATATCGACCACATCACTGCAGAGGATGCACCGACCCGCCTGTCGATCTCCTGTTCCGTCCTTCCCTCACTCGTGAACAAGACCCCAAGATACTTAAACTCCTCTACTTGAGGCAGGACCTCTCCACCAAGCCACCCATTTCTGGCTGAGAACCATGGCCTCGGACTTGGAGGTGCTGATTCCCATCCACGCCGCTTCACACTCGGCTGCAAACCATCCCAGTGCACGCTGAAGGTCCTGGTTTGATGAAGCCAACAGGACAGCATCATCTACAAAAAGCAGAGACGAAATCCTGTGGTCCCCAAACCGGACTCCTCCGGCCCCCGACTGCGCCTAGAAATCCTGTCTATATAAATAATGAACAGGACAGGTGACAAAGGGCAGCCCTGCCAGAGTCCAACATGCACCAGGAACAAGTCTGACTTACTGCCAGCAATGCGAACCAAACTCATATACGGACCGGACAGCTCTTTGCAGAGGGCCCCGGACCCCATACTCCCAGAGCACCCCCCACAGGTCGCCGTGAGGAACACAGTCGAATGCCTTCTCCAGATCCACAAGGCACATGTGGACTGGTTAGGCAAACTCCCCCGAACCCTCCAGCAACCTGGAGAGGGTATAGAGATGGTCCAGTGTTCCACGACCAGGACGAAAACCGCATTGTTCTTCCTGAATCAGAGGTTCGACTATTGGCTGAATTCTCCTCTCCAGTACCCTGGCATAGGCACTGTCCCCAGCCGCCACGCGATGTTGCAGAGGCGTGTCGAGCAAGACAGCCCCACAACATCCAGAGACTTGAGGTACTCAGGGCGGATCTCCTCCACCTCCAGTGCCACAGAGGAGCTTCTCAACTACCTCAGTGACCTCAGCTTGGGGGATTGATGAGTCCACAACTGAGCCCTCGACCTCTGCTTCCTCAGTGGCAGACATGTCGGTGGGGTCGAGGAGATCCTCGAATTACTCCTTTCACTGTCCGAGAATGTCCCCAGTCGAAGTCAGCAGATTCCCACCCCCACTGTAAACAGTGTGTGCAGGGCACTGCTTCCCCCTCCTGAGGCGCTGGACGGTTTGCCAGAATTTCATCGAGGCCGACCTATAGTCCTTCTCCATGGCCTCACCAAACTCTTCCCAGAAGTTGAAGATCTCTCTGACTGGAGACTCTGCCAGACGTTCTCAGCAGACCCTCCCAGTACGTTTGGGTCTGCCAAGTCTGTTCAACTTCCTCCCCCGCCATGGGATCCAACCCACCACCAGGTGGTGAACAGTTGACAGCTCTTCCCCTCTCTTCACCTGAGTGTCCAAGACATACGGCCGGAGGTCAGATGAAACAACCACAAAGTCAATCATGTCCTGGTGCCACGTGCACTGATGGACACCCTTATGCTTGAACATGGTGTTTGTTATGGACAAACTGTGACTAGCACAGAAGTCCAATAACAGAACACCACTCGGGTTCAGGTTGGGGGGGCCGTTCCTCCCAATCAGTAGAACGACGGAGTCCCCGTCTCAGCTCCTCTCCCAGAGACGCTAAGAAGGTCGGGTACTCTACACTGCCATTCAGCCCGTAAGCACAAATAACAGCGAGACCTTTTCATGACCCGAAGGCGCAGGGAAACGACCCTCTCGTTCACCAGGGTAAACTCCAACATATGGCGGCTGAGCTGGGGGGCTATGAGCAAACCCACACCAGCCCGCCGCCTTTCACCGTGGGCAACTCCAGAGTAGTAGAGGGTCAAGCCACTCTCGAGGAGTTGGGTTCCAGAGCCCAAGCTGCGCATGGAGGCGTGGACCACTGGGCAACAGTCCAGTTCTTCTTCTCCTTAGCCCAGGTGTTTTGAGTTGATTAGCTGATTGGCATGTATTCTAATTTGTTAAGATAGTGAATTTTTTTTTTTTAATTTAAATGTGAGTTTCACAATTTGAGTTGAATTACTGAAATAATTAACTTAATAACTTTTCCATGACATTCTAATTTATTGAGATGCACCTGTATTGTAGAGTACTGTGTGTGCAGCCCTGCAGATTTAAGTGGAGTCAAAGCTGCTAACTACTTTTTGAAATACATTGCTGGAAAGTTAATAAACAATGAACCGATAATTTTCCCCTTTAAATATAACTCTAATATAACCCTGTCCCTGACAACCGTCACGTCAATCATGTTTATCACATTTGTTTGTTGTCAGTCAGTAGCAGATTGAAAGGTAAGCATCAGAGCCTCTCTTCATCATGCTGCAGCTCAGCAGACAACGGTGCGGTGGTGAATTGAGTCTGAGTGTTGACTTCACGCTACCTAGTTGGTGAGAAGCAATGCTGGAAAGTAAATACATAATGCCACCTAATATGTACGTTTAACATTTCCATTAAACGTTTATAGCAGTGGCGCTGTTTATCTCTCACTCAGCAGCAGTGAACCTTGAGTTAATGTTTGTGAACGTTACATTAACAGTGAAATATTGCTGACATGTTTTGATAAGCAAGAAAGAGGTGTTTCTGATTGGAGTTCAGTCCATTGAAATAATATTTAGCTTAAATATATTTTAATAAAGTTATTTGTTTAAGAAAGTAGCCTTGAAAGAGTGCTTTGCATAGGCATATCAGTGCAAAACCGGTGCACAATTATTATGCATGTTTTATATTATTATTCACAATCCACATATGAAAAGGTCTATTTTCCTTCCTTTTAAAAAATTCACTATATTGGCCACCATATCAGTAATCAGTTAATTGGGAAGGAATTGGTCACTCAAAATGACAGTTGCACATTCTTTCTACGTGATGTGATTGAAACATTATTTTATTATTTTTGTACATTAAATTATTTCATTATAATATCTGCTTCAAACCTCCTCTTCTCTCTCAGGTCCATCAGGCGGGGTTAACCTGTGACTCAGTTGAGCTGCCTCACCACATCAGCACTGATGAGGAGATCGACAGACTCATCTCAGCTGTGCAGCTGTTTCTGAAGGCTCTGCCCAAACCTACACTGGTTACTATGTCCAGGTAAATAATATAGCCACACCAAGTTAAAGCTCTACACATGTAAGTCGAAACTGAAATATGAATTCAGGCCTATCTTATAAAAGATCTAGTAGTAAAGAAAGAGAAATTAAATGTTTTTATTACCTTATGTGTTTTCAGGTCCAGCCTAGATGAATACTGCCCAGTAGAGCAGGTGGATTCAGTCCAGAGCAGAGTACTGGTTGTACTGGAGAGCCTGTATGGACCGCTGGACTTACACAAAGAATATGAAAACATCACAGAGACTCAGGACTACCAGCCACAGGCCTCTTAACAAACCGACACATACACTTGAAGTAAATTTATTAGAAGTAGCCATATAAGTTCTCCATCCTGGGACTAGTTTTTGCAGAAGACTCTGGCACTGTTTACATGCACAGAAGAAACCAGATAACTATGAGAATACAGGTTAAAGTATGGTCTGGTAATATTCTTTTTTTTTTTTTTATTATAGTCAACAAATCCCATTTGAAGACTCAAGCGAGCAATAAATGTATCAGAATCAGAAACTTTATTAATCCCCGAGGGGGAACTCTTTGTAACAGCAGTCAGTGCACACAAGAATGGAAGTACTAAGCAAGGCAAAAAGCAATAATATACTACACTATAATACAGGTAACTACAAAGTGGGTATAAGTATAAATTTAAAATTATAAAAGGGTAATGTACAAAGTGGGTTAACCGGTTGAGGTTAATATTAGAGTATAAAGTAATAGTGCATGAGCTGTCAAGTTAAGTGTAGCTTATTAACAATATATAATGGAATGGAGGATATTGCACAGCCGTACTAGAAGTATAAATAAGTATCGCAAATTAAATTTAAAACGGTCTATTGCACAGTAGTTTAAGCACCAAATATTCCCAAATTATTTCCAGTATTGCTGAGATGTTCATGATCGGTGTCCAGTTTAGTGACTTATGGTCATATCGACTAACACTTAGAGGGAGGAGTTATGGAGTTTGATGGAACAGGCAGGAATGACTTCCTTTGGCGCTCTGTGGTGCATTTTGGGAGGATGAGTCTTCCGCTGAAGGTACTCCTTTGCTTGACCAGCACGTCATGGAGTGGGTGGGAGACACTGTACAAGATGGCATGTAGTTTGGCCAGCATCCTCCTCTCTGACACCACCGACAGAGAGTCCAGCTCCACCCCAACAATGTCACCGGCTACAACCAGCTCCTTGGACTTTGTCGCATTGAGCTGCAGATGGTTCTGCTCGCACCATGAGACAAAGTTACCAACCACAGCCCTGTACTCAGTCTCATCAACACCACTGATACATCCCACTACAGCAGAGTCATCAGAAAACTTCTGAAAGTGGCAGGTGTGGTGGCTGAAGTCTGTGGTGTAGATGGTGAAGAGGAAGGGAGAGAGGACAGTCCCCTGAGGGGTCCCAGTGTTGCTGACCACAGTGCTGACACACAGTGCTGCAGACGCACATACTGTGGTCTGCCAGACAGGTAGTCAACAATCCAGGACACGAGGGGGACATCCACCTGCATTGCTGCCAGCTTCTCACCCAGCAGGGCTGGCCGGATGGTGTTGAAGTCACTGGAGAAATCAAAAAACGTGATACTCACCGTGCTTGCCGGCTTGTCCAGGTGGGTGTTAACGCGGTTCAGCAGGAAGATGATGGCGTCCTCAACTCCCAGCCGGGGCTGGTAGGTGAACTGAAGGGGGTCCAGGAGGGGTCTGACCATGGGCCGCAGCTGTTCCAGCACCAGTCTCTCCAGGGTCTTCATTATGTGGGAGGTCAGTGTCACCGGTCTGTAGTCCATGGAGCCACTGGGCCACGCGGCCTTTTCGGCACAGGAACGAGGCAAGATGTCTTCCACAGAACAGGGACCCTTTGAAGACTCAGGCTCAGGTTGAAGACATGTTGAAGAACTCCACATAGCTAGGGGGCACAGGCTTTTAGCACCCGGGGTAGGGTGCATCAAATTTAAATGGGAAATTTAAATTTTAAAATATCAATTTGGCTGACATTGCATTTTGTTCCAATTAACATAAAAATGACTTTGGCAAAGTTTTGAGGAATTCAATTGAGATTTAGGGGTGTCACCTAACACATGAACTTTGGCGAAATGTCGAAAAATGTGCAATTTTTAGTCTAATTGCCAAAAGGTTGACCTGGAAATGTTGAGTACAGTGAACTTTTATACAGTAACATGTTCTATAGGGTTATCAAAGTAAAAGTTGTTTGTTTCCCCTTTGGACAACTTGGGCATTTCTCAGAATTCAACTTTTAAGATTCTCCATTCATTTTGTCTATAGGACAAATGAATGGAGAATATTGAAATTCAATGGGACATGTTCACGTGGCCTTACCCTGAATTTTGTGCAGCAGTGATTGATGTCGGACACACATATACATTTTAATTGACTTTATTGTTAAACACAAGGGGCAATACGGACACACTAAAAAGAACACCCTTTCTAACTCACTGCCAGTGGCTAACTCACTGGCAACTAACAGGGCCTAATGGTAAGAGCCTGACACTAAATAAACTTCAAACTTAATTATTCAGTCTGTGCCAGAGTCTGCTCCCCTGAGCAACATCACCAGGGAGAAAGAGAGAGAAAATGGAACCTGAACTCTGAACCTAGCCAGTGCGTCTCCTCCCAGATATGTCTCCCCCTGCCACCCAAGAGTAACCGTCCTATTCAGGGATTAGCTTGCGTTTGCAGCGGCGAAGGTTTGGCTGTTGGTTGCGGTCATGTTCAACTGCCTGCAGCACATTCTGAAGGTGCTGCTCCTTCCTTGCCACTGCGACGAAGTCGGATGTGAGCTTGACGCCACGCTCTGCACATTGTCATTGACCACGTTCATTGCACGTACATTGACCTCACTTTTTTTGAACGCAGCATTGTTCGCCCATTCCTTCAAATCAAGAGACATAAATTCTGGATCAATGTGGAGCTGGTGCATCCCAAACCAGCAATCCTTATTCGCGAGGTCAGCCAAGCTGGTGGTTGGCAAGAGGGTGGGGAACTTTGGCTTGCCAAAGCCAGTGCCAAAGCGTTGCTCAGGGATGTGCATGTGGGGATCAGCGGGCTTGTGTTCCAAGATCGC
>CM022487.1:2763496-2859123 GCA_011952105.1 Coreoperca whiteheadi | reverse complement strand
GGTGTCCATTGCTTGTGCTGTTCCTCACTGATTGTCTCCAGCACTTTGCGTCTTGCTCGGTCAGCTGTTGCGTAAGATGCAGAGAGATGTGTACATTCACCACCTGACTCTGCAACAAGGCCACGTGTGAACGCAGCCTGTTGCATTGGTGACATCTTCAACCTTGTAGCCAGTGACACGACACTTGGCCGGCTAAGGATGTCATGTGGAATGAAGACGTTTGTTCCAGTTTTCTTATGCTTGTGGGATGGTTCGCCCTCAGATGGTGGATAGACTATGTTCGTATCCTCCTCTGTCTCCTCATCATTCTCCGACTCCAAGCTGGACATTGCCGTCATCTCCTCCAGCTCCTTTTCACAGCGGGACTGCCTGGTAGCTGCGGCAGCTTGACGCTCCTGTCGCCGCTTCACCTTGAGCTGCAGCTTTTTGTCCAATACACCAAATGTGGCCACTCTGTCAGTCTTCATGCTGGCCAAGAAAGCTAGGTCTTCTGGGTGATCAATCAGCTTTTCAACATTTGGAGGCCACAGCGGAAATGTGGCATCAAGTCTGCACTCCATTTTCTCCAATTGTTTCACTGTAGTCTTACTGGAGCGCTTGGCCTGGGAGATTTTCCGCAGCTTGTTGTTAGCATTGACTAAGTCTACCATCTTGTGGCACGCACGCTTGCTGCTCACCATTGGAATATTGGCTTTCTTGTAAAATGGCTGCACCTGCTCCAGCACAACCTTGGCTGCCTCGAACTGCGACAACGCTCCATTTGCACCAGGTTTCTTGGCAAGCATGCAGCGTAAAATCTGACGACCAGTTGGCAGCTTGGCGCCGGTGATGATGCCATCCTCACTAGTGATGCTGGAGCCCAGACCAAAGACCAGGCTGCGACTGCTAGTCTGGCAGGGACCATTTGGTGAGGGCAGCATCTTAGGAGAGCTGGATGCTGGGGTGTGTTCTGTTGTGCAGTGCCTGAAAATGAAAAGGATACAAACTCAAAGATAGTGTTTAAAATAATATCTTGCCATACTTAATATCACTAAATTTTGATAAACCACTCTTGCATAAGCCTAAAATGAATTAGCTATACATAGTCTAACTTCATCATAACTTACTTTTACATCACTACCAGATTAGCTAGCTGTGCTTGGAAATATACTTGTATTCAAAATGTTAATTGACTGTAACAACTACAATCCTACTCTCAATAAACATGAGACATCTATGCTCTGAATATGACATTATCCACTCTAGAATACTGTGGATGTTAAGCTTAATAGCTTAGTTAACATAGATAGCTAACTGTGGTTAGCAAACTATTGCTAGCTAACGTTAGCTAGGTGTAATGAGCAACAAATACCTATAAATATGAATTAAATGACTTATCATAAATAAGTATACAAAGACACAACTACAGATATGATAGTAATATGTAATAATACATACCCAATTAAGAAAGATCTCCTCAGTTCTCTTAAGCTGTAGTATTGTTTACCTCAGATCTCCATGGCGACCATTGAGTACTGTTTAGCACTTTATCCAACAAAAACAGATGTGCAGTGGCACCCCTAAATCATCATGTACTGGAAAAATATTTTGCATGTGTTGTTTCTACATATTTTGGAACACTTTTAGCACCCAGCCATATCAAAATTCAAGAATTGTGTTTTTTGATGCACCCTAACCCGGGGGCTAACTCCATCGGGGCCAGCAGCCTTGTTTGAGAGGAGTTTGATCAGCTGTCCTCTCACCTGGTCAGCAGTCAGGCACACAGCAGAGGTTACAGGTGGGGGAGGGGGGGGCATCATTGTCAATGTGAAGAGGGCTGTTAGCCTGAGAGCCAGTTGAGGGGGGAGCAGGACTCTCCCAGGGTGATGAGGGAGGGGGGAGCAGTTGACTCACAGGGGTCTGAGGGGGGGCAGCAGCTGAGTTAGAGGGGGGATGAGCAGGAGCCAGTGTGTCGAATCTGTTAAAGAACAGATTAAGTTCGTTGGCCCTGTCCAAGCTGCCTTCCACTCCTCTGCTGCCAGTCGGTCTGAAGCCAGTGATGCTCTTCATGCCGCTCAAGACCTCTCTCATGTTGACCTCCTGGAGTTTCCACTCCAGCTTCCTCCTGTATTGCTCCTTGGCCTCCCTGATCTTTACCTTCTGGTCAGCCTGGATGGCCCTCACCTGCTCCCTATTACCATCTGTAAAGGCCCTCCTCTTGGCATTCAGGATGTCTTTGATGTCCTTTGTTACCCACGGTTTATTGTTAGGATAACAATGAACCATTTTAGTTGGGACATTGCAGTCCACACAGAAGTTAATGTGATGCACTCAGTGAGCCCGTCGATGCCCTCTCCATGAGGCTCACAAAGTGCGTCATAGTTTGTCGCCTCAAAACATTCCTGCAGTGTCTCATAGACATCCTCTGACCATCTCCTCACTGTCCTTGTGGTCACAGGCTGCCTTTTAACCAGAGGCATATAGCAAGATTCGAGGTAAACCAGGTTGTGGTCTGACCTGCCCAGGGGGGGAGGGGGGAAGAGCTGTATGCGTCCTTTACGTTAGCATACAGCAGGTCCAATGTCCTCTCCTCTTTAGTAGGAGAACTCACATACTGAGTGAAATTAGTCAGTGTTGTTGAAACACTGATATGGTTGATGTCGCCCAATATTAATTTGACTGCACTCGGGTGTTGAGTCTGGAGTTGTGTTATGGCGGTGTGAATGGCGTTGCACGCCGACAGAGAGTTAGCAGAGGGGGGGATGTAAACAGCCACTACAATGGCATATGAGAATTCGTGTGGCAGATAATATGGTCAGAGTCCAACAGCTAACAGTTCAATGTCCGGCCTACAGATACTCTGCTTGATGGTAACGTGACCAGGGTTACACCACCTGTTGTTAACCAGCACAGCAAGCCCGCCGCCTTTCTGCTTACCGCTCCCGGTGTGATCCCTGTCGGCCCGAACAGTCTGAAAGCCGTCGATGGAAACGTTATGATCCGGGATATCCTGGTGTAGCCGTGTCTCCGAGAAGCACATCAAACTACACTCACGGAACTCTGTCTGACTCCGGGCTAACGTCGTTATCTCGTCCATCTTATTGATCTCATGTTGCCTATAACGAGAGAAGGCAGACATGGCTTAAATCTCTTGTTCTTAAGTCTGCACCCCTCTCTCTTCCCTCGCCGCTTCGTTCCACCTCTGCATCCTTGGTGTGTCCTCCAGATCTCCGTGGGAACATCAGTTGTCCTGGGTGCCATGTCACTCGGCTTCAGCGTGATCAGCTGTACCCTGGTGTAAACAATGCGGCCAAACAGCTGTTCAGCAGCGGTGCCCTGACCGAGTAGCAGGAGAAGAAGTTCCACGGTGAAAAAAAGCACTAAAATACTTTCTATCTTCATTTTCTTAAAGAGCGTAGTTTAATTTATACTTAAACACAAGTTACTCAAGTTAGGAAGAAAAAGGAAAGCTAAAAGTTAGAAAAAGTAAGACGACGAGACAGAGCTACGCAACAGGCAGCCTGCACCGTGGCACATGCGCACTTGCATACTAAGTATTTGAAACCCAGTTGAGGGTATATGTCCAAGACATTAGGTCCCCCCAGCAGAAATCTAGCAGTGTTAACCTGATTTATCTTATTCACTTAACATGATAAATGAATGGGAGATGTCATGGGTTTACTTAAACACAACTAGTGTCTTTACACATGTTCCCTTCAACCTGCAGTTGCAACACAGAGTATCTCAGCCCCACTACAGACTGAGGCTTGACCCGTTCCCCCCAAAATAAATGATAATGTTTGTATTATAACTACAGGGTTTTCTCCACTGTAAATGATTTAGTCACTGATTTGTTCAGTGTACTTTAACAATTTGATGGGACTAATTATATATACATCATTGTCAATTTGAGGGTTGTTTGCAAAATGATCCTATAAGAGTGTGTTGAGGAGAGGCATCTGAGTCGGCCCTTCAGGATAACCACATCATTTGTATCCATTCAATAATTACTAGAGCTAGACCAATATATCTGCCTTTTTTTTCCTTTTTGGTACAAGAGTCACAATAATAAGACACTTTTAAAAAACAAAAGAAAAAAAACAAAATTGTAGTTTAATACTGTTTAAGACCCTCTCACTAGCTGGATTCGGTTTTTCCACGAAATCATTAAAGGTTGCCTCAGAGTTAAATAAATCGGGGGTTTTTCTTCCTTTTCATATAGAATACAGGATAACAACTCATTAAATCACAATTATACAAAGGAGGGATTATTGTCTTTCCAACAAAGTAGCTGTTATCGCTATTCTTAGCTTCTTCTTCTTCTTTTCCTTTCGACTGTTCCCTTTCAGGGGTCGCCACAGCGAATCATGTGCCTCCAGCTAACCCTGTCCTCAGCATCCTCTTCACTCACCAATTAACTTCATGTCCTCTCTCACTACATCCATCAATCTCATTTTTGGTCTTCCTCTAGACCTCCTGCCTGGCAGCTCCAACCTCTGCATCCTTCTACCAATATATTCACAGTCTCTTCTCTGAACGTGTCCAAACCACCTCAATCTCGTCTCTCTGACTTTATCTCCGAAACATCTAACATGAGCTGTCCCTCTGATGTACTCATTCCTGATCCTGTCCATCCTCGTCACTCCCAAAGAGAACCTCAATATCTTAAGCTCTGCTACCTCCAGCTCTGCCTCTTGTCTTTTCTTCAGTGCCACTGTCTCTTAGCTGTGCAACATCGTTAGTCTCACCACCGTCTTGAGCACCTTTCTTTTCATTCTTGCTGATACTCTTTTATCACACAACACACCTGACACTTTTCTCCACCTGTTCCAACCTGCTTGCACTCGCCTCTTCACCTCTTTTCCACAGTCTCCATTGCTCTGAACCGTTGACCCTAAGTACTTAAAGTCCACCTTCTTCACCTCTGTTCCCTGTAACCTCACCGTTCCACCTGGGTCCCTCTCATTGACACACATGTATTCTGTCTTACTGCGGCTAAGCTTCATTCCTCTGTTTTCCAGAGCAGACCTCCATCTCTCGAGATTTTCCTCCACCTGCTCCCTGCTCTCACTACAAATCACAACGTCATCCACAAACATCATATTCCATGGAGATTCCTGTCTAACCTCATCTGTCAACCTGTCCATCACCAGAGCAAACCAGAAGGGGCTCAGAGCCGATCCTTGATGCAGACCCACCTCCACCTTGAACTCCTTGGTCACACCTACATGTTTTGATATTATTGGTAAGGATTGTAGGTTATGAGGTATCCCTTTCTCCTAAGATTTCTCGTAAAGGAAACAAATATGAACAATTCCCAAACAATTATATGAAATAGATGTTAGCTTAGGGCCAATATATGGATATCAGTATTTGGGAACCGATAAGTAACAAAAACTTTCAGAAATGTCAAATGAGGTAATGAGGTTTGAGGTAATTTGTGTTTCCATTACATGAAGATATCAGATGATATATCATTATCAGATTTTTTTAACTCTCAAATATCAATATCTGCCTCAAAAATCCAGTATTGGTAGGGCTTTAGTAGTTACCATGTGAAATTTTCAGTCTGTATAGCAATATATTCAGACAGCATGTGTTGAACACAGCACTAAGATCCACTAACATCAGAATTGAGATGTTGCCAAAGTCTGTATTTGAAGGAATGTCACTTAAAGCAGGTGCAGTCTCAGTGCATAGTGTGGACAAAATCTTCACTGGAGAATATCAAATCAATTTTTGAGCCAAAGAAAGTAGTGAATTGTTTGAAAACTGCTTTTTCAAATAAAAACAGTACGTTTGAAATGGGTCTGTAATTGATCATTACTAAGGCATTTACAGTAGATTGCTCAAGGCTTTTAAAAGCCTGATAGGAAAAATCATTCTCTGCAATAGGTCTCATGCCATGCCATTAAAAAGGTGATAGACTGAGTATCAAGGCAGCAGATGGAAGATGTCAGATACAGCAGCAGGTTCAATTCAATTTTTCAATTTTATTTATATAGCCCAATATCACAAATCACATTTGCCTCAAAGGGCTTCACAATCTGTAACATACGACACCCTCTGTCCTTAGACCCTCGATTCGATTAAGGAAAAACTACCCAAAAAAACCCTTTTAACAAGGGAAAAAATGATAGAAACCTCAGGAAGAGCAACAGAGGAGGGATCCCTCTCCCAGGACGGACAGACATGCAATAGATGTCGTAAGTACAGAATAGATTCATAGCATCAAAATTATAACCTATACAGTTATGATGGCAAAATTGTTGTGTATATATATCTAATTATGTTGAAAAGTGTGGGATGTAAAACATAAGGGAAGATGATGGGTCCAGACGGACAACCGAGCAGCTCCAGGTGGAGCCCAACGAGCAGGAACCGAGCCACTCGTCCCCTGCACCATAGACACAGCAGCACTGCCCCAGCAGGTCGCAGGTCACTGATCTAGATACATCTCCGGACACTTGAGATACCTGCTGAAAGTGACAGTAGGAAAGAAGAGACGGACGACAAAGCACAAAACTCCGGGAGAGGGAAGAAGTCAAGTTAGTAACATGCATTTATGGGATGAGTTTAAGTGTGCCCATATTTCAATGAAAACTAGATGAGTTGTCACATGAAAAGATATAATAAAATATTTACAAAAATGTGAGGCGTGTACTCACCTCTGTGAGATACTGTAAATGACAAAGGTTTTCAGCAGCAGTGCTGCCCAGGGAGTGGAATGGAGGTAAATGTCAATGTAAATGGACTGTACTTGTATAGCGCCTTTCTAGTCATCCTACTACGACTACTCGAAGTGCTTTCACATTACAAGACACACATTCATACACTGATGGCAGGAGCTAACTGCCCATCAGGACAAATTCAACTAATCATTCACACACACTCACACACCGAAGGCACAGCTTTTGGAGCAATTTGGGGTTCACTATCTTGCTCAAGGATACTTCGACACGTGGTCGGGGGAAGCCGGAATCGAACTGCAGACCTTCCAATTGGTAGACGACCCGCTCTGCCACCGAGCCACAGCCGCCCTAAAAACCCAAGTACTAACTTTATGAGGCCATAAAATGTTGTGTGAGCTCTTAAAAAATGGGTTCACTTTTTTTTTACCTAAGCCCAATTTAAACATTGTCTGGCATGATGTTGATTAGTACAGGCCATAATTTTAGTGATCGTTTTAGTATTGAGAAACATAGTATTGCGCTGCATCCTCCCACCATGCGCCAGTACAAACCAATGGGTCAAATGTTGCAGGCAACAGGTGATTATCATTAAATTACAACTATGGCCCATTAGCTGTGGCATTGTGTCATATTGTATGGGAAAACACGGCATGAGAATACCATTAGTACTAGTCAACATCCTGCCAGAATTTTTTTTAATATGGCCTGGGTGCCAAGACTGCGAACCCAACCTTAAATACCTCATCATAATTAGTCAGTCATTTTCTACCGCTTGTTCCCGTTAGGGGTCACGGGTGACTGGAGCCTATCCCAGTAACTTTGGGTATGCCCTGGACAGTGGCCAACTCGTCGCAGGGCTGACACATTGACAGACAACCATTCACGCGCACATTCATCCACTAGGGACAATTTAGGGCAACCTCAACATGCATGTCTTTGGACGGTGGGAGGAAGCCGGAGAACCCGGAGAGAGCCCACGGTAACAAGGGGAGGACATGCAGACTCCACCCAGAGTGACAGACCAATGTCGTGTGACATACTATACTTTATATACTATCAATGTCGTGTGACATTGGTCTGGTCTGGGAATCGAACCCACGATCTCCTTGCTGAGAGCCGGGAGCGCTGGCCGCTCTGCCACCGTGCACCCCTCATCATAATTATATATACTAAAATTAAAATTTATATACTATAATTTCTGGATCCATTCTCTACACTTGTGTTTTGCAACTTACATTTTGTCATTATAATTGTGTATCTTCTGTTGTGAAACTATTCTGTACACACGACATCTATTGCATAGATCCATCCCACACTTTAACATAATTACATTTACATTTAGTCATTTAGCAGACGCTTTTATCCAAAGCGACTTACATATGAGGAAGACAACGGAAGCAATATAACAACACAAGGTAACAAAAAGCATAAGTGCATCAAAAAACGAGTCTGATTAAAGCCTAGCACAGTATACAAAGCTAAGGATAGGAAGGGGTTCTTTTTTTTGAGGTAGAAAGGAAGAAGAGTTAGTGATTGTCAATTAGGTGTTGATGGAAGAGATGCGTTTTCAAGTGCTTTTAAAAAGGTGGCTACAGAATCTGCTGATCTTGTAGAAGCAGGCAGATTGTTCCAGAGAAGGTGCGCGAGAGTGATTTTATTCCTTTTTGGCATGGTACCACCAGACGTTGTTCATTTGCAGAGCGCAGGGACCTGGCAGGAGCGTAGGTCTGTATGA
Source organism: Coreoperca whiteheadi (assembly GCA_011952105.1). NCBI lineage: Eukaryota > Metazoa > Chordata > Actinopteri > Centrarchiformes > Sinipercidae > Coreoperca > Coreoperca whiteheadi. The sequence continues at coordinate 2,850,717 of CM022487.1, read as the reverse complement.
ACAAGCAAAGATATGTTGGTGCAGAACCAGTGGTGGTCTTGTAAGCCAAGAGCATTGCTTTGTACTTGATGCGGGCGACAACAGGGAGCCAGTGTAACCTAATGAAGAGAGGGGTTACGTGCGCTCTCTTTGGTTCATTGAAGACCACTCTTGCTGCCGCGTTCTGGATCATCTGCAGAAGTTTGGTTGTGCAAGCGGGGAGTCCAGCCAGCAGTGCATTGCAATAGTCCAGTTTGGACAGGACAAGAACCTGGACTAGGACTTGTGTAGACTGCTCCGATAGGAAAGGTCTGATTTTCCTGATGTTGTAGAGGATGAATCTGCAAGACCGAGTGGTGCTGGCGACATGGCTTTTGAAGTTTAGTTGATCATCAATTACCACCCCCACGTTTCTGACCGTGCTGGACGGAGTAACGGTCGTTGAGCCTAGTTGAATGGAGAGGTTGTGGTGAATCTTTGGGTTGGCCGGAATCACAAGTAGTTCCGTTTTGTCCAGGTTCAGCTGCAGGTGATGGTCCTTCGTCCAAAGCGCGATGTCACTAAGGCATGCCGAGATGCGAGCAGAAACAGTTGAATCGTCAGGTTTAAACGACAAGTGGAGCTGCGTGTCATCAGCATAGCAGTGATAGGAGAACCCATGCTTCTGAATGACCGAGCCTAGGGATGTCATGTAGATGGAGAAGAGTAGGGAACCAAGCACTGAGCCCTGCGGCACCCCTGTATTGAGATGTTGGGACTCCAAGACCTCGTCTCTCCAGGATACTCTGAATGACCAGCCCGACAGGTACAATTTGAACCATTGCAACGCGATTCCAGACACACCCATAGCACTGAGAGTGGACAGGAGGACGTGGTGATTAACTGTGTCAAAGGCCGCAGACAGGTCCAGTAAGATAAGTACGGATGACTTGGATGTCGCCTTTGCCAGTCTCAGGGCTTCGACAACTGAGAGCAGCGCAGTCTCCGTGGAATGGCTGCTCTTGAATCCAGACTGGTTGCGTTCCAAGAGATTGTTCTGTGTGAGAAAGGATGAGAGCTGGTTAAAAACAGCTCGTTCCAGAGCTTTGGCAATGAAGGGAAGGAGGGAAACCGGTCTGTAGCTTTCTAATTGTTTCGGATTGAGAGTGGCTTTCTTCAGTAACGGGCTTCTTTGAAAGCTGTGGGGAACGACCCAGTGGTGAGGGAGGAGTTTATGATGTGGGTCAGAGCAGGGACAACAGACGGAGAGATGGCCTGAAGGAGATGGGTGGGGATGGGATCCAGCGGGCAGGTGGTAGGGTGGTTCGAATGAATGACCTTGGAAACGTCAGCTTCAGATAGACGAGAGAAAGACGGGAGCAGACACGTATCTGGGTTGCATGCAAGGTCGACAGGTGGCGCCACAGAGAATTTCTTGCTAATGGCGGTTTTTTCTTGACAAAGAAAGACGTAAAGTCATCAGCTGTTAAATCTGATGAAGGTGGGGGAGCAGGCGGAGAAAGGAGAGCAGCGAAGGTTTGAAAGAGAGTGCGTGAGTCAGGTGAGTTGTTGATCTTAGAGCGGTAGTAGTTCATTTTTGCAGAGGTGACATCAGCTGAGAAATTAGAGAGGAGAGACTGGTAGAGACAGAGGTCAGCGGGATCTTTTGATTTACGCCATTTTCTCTCAGCTGACCGGAGGCTGGCGCGATGCTCAGGTAGAACATCAGATAACCAGGGGGCAGACGAGGATGTGTGGGGTGGTCTAGATATGAGAGGGCAGAAGTTGTCCAGGCAGGATTTAAGAGTGGAACACAGAGTGTCAGTGGTGCTGTCGGTGTTCAAGACAGAGAGCTCAAAGAAATGATCTTACGCGTGCAGCGGGGTGACCTGAGCATGATGAGTGGAGCAGTACCGTGTGTAGATAAGATCTAGTTGATTACCAGACTTGTGGGTTGCTGATGTGGAAACCCGCTCGAGGTCAAATGATGCAGCCAGGTTGTTGAAGTCCGCAGCCTGTGGCTTTCCAAGGCGGATGTTGAAGTCCCCAAGTACCACCAAAGGAGTGCCATCTTCAGGGAAGGATGAAAGAAGCGCATCCAACTCCTCCAAGAAATGACCAAGCTGACCTTGGGGGCGATAGATGACTACGAAGTGAATTACATATATATATATATATTGTGGCAGGGTGAAGGATCACGCAACACGGAAATGGGTGCCAAACCCCCCAGGGGATCGATTTATTCGAGACCGTAGGGAACAAACGTTGAATGACAATGGTGCAGGTGCGGTGGGTGTCCTCCTTCCGGGTTCCTTCGGGCTAGTGGTGCCGTCAGCGGCCGGTGTGGCCGGAGTGTCACAGGCTGCTGTCTGGGTGGAAGAGATAGAGAGGCGTTAGCGTAGTGCTGCATGGAGATTGAGCTCCCCCTGAGTTCCGAGGGGATGGCTTTTGTAGGGTGCGATGATGGCCTGCAGCTGTGACAGTCCGCCCGTGCTGAGTGCGTGCAGGTGTTTTGAGTTTGTTGCCAGGGCGACGCTGATGAGAGCTCAGGAGACTTGTCACAATATATACAACAATTTTGCCATTCCCATCATATCTGTAATTGTTATGTTTTTTATGCTATGAATCTATTCTGTACTTACGACATCTATTGCATGTCTGTCCGTCCTGGGAGAAGGATCCCTCCTCTGTTGCTCTTCCTGAGGTTTCTATCATTTTTTCCCCTGTTAAAAGGGTTTTTTTGGGTAGTTTTTCCTTAATCGAATCGAGGGTCCAAGGACAGAGGGTGTCGTATGTTACAGATTGTGAAGCCCTTTGAAGCAAATGTGATTTGTGATATTTGGCTATATAAATAAAATTGAATTGAATTGAATTGAATCCTGGGAGGGGGATCCCTCCTCTGTTGCTCTTCCTGGGGTTTTGTTGGGTACTGTTTCCTCGGCCAAATCGAGGTTCTGAGGACAGAGGTTGTCATATGTTGTACACATTGTAAAGCCCTTTGAGGCAAAATTGTGATTTGTGATGTTGGGCTATATAAATAAAACTGAATTGAATTGGAAAATGCCTCTCAGAACTCAAAGTTCAATTATAGCATCCCCAGCAGGATAGGTGTTAAAACTGTATTTAGACTGGTATTTTCTGTATTCTCATCGGTTCTGCAAAATTGCTATTACTGCACCTCTATTTCTTAAATAAGACCATACCATGTTTATCTCATCCTAACATGCAAACCTTCTTTGTCCTCCATATCACTGTCGACCACTAGAATAGGGTGTTCTGATCTCTCACTGGTCCTGACCACAGCAGTTGATAAAGCCTCTCCTCTTACAGGCACTCTCCTGGTTAAACTGCTTGAAGCAACAACTGATGTTGTCGGCTCATCAGCAATGAAGCTGGCTGAGGTAGTTTCTTGTGGCTCTGCTGTCACTGGTACACTATTGTTTGTAGATGCCTGATCCAGACTCCTACAAATTACATATTATTACAGTCCAGTTACTCACAGATATCCAGTGTTCATCTGAACTCAGTATTATACAACAGAGGTAGCAGTATTTTAATCTTGAACCAATCTGATTAATAGAACTCACAGTTTTACCAAGAGTATAATAAACCAGAAATATACACACACACCACGCACATACCCATTGCACTTTTCCCTGTAGCCTTTGATATCTGTGATCTGTTGGCATGTGATGCACGACACCATAGGTCCCAGGACATTCTGTGATTTCTGAATACATATACAATTTTTAGTTCCTTACCTTGGAAATATATAGCATGTAAAAGCACATGAATATGAACTTACAGGGACAAGCTCCAGACTGTGTTGAAGTGGTTGATCATATATGGTGGTTATTCCTATAATAGTCTCTCAGGCTTTTAAATGACAAAAGCTGTAACCCTCATTTGGACATGGGATTACAGAGAGATTTCTGCACCTTGAAATCTTTGAACTGATCAGTGATTCTGATCAGTTCAAAGCCTCCTGCCTCCTTCAGCTTCAGCTATAATTTCTGGGTCTGCATAATTTCCTATATATCAAACATACAAAACCACAAGTATAAACATTAGGGCCTATTGGATCTCAAGTATAATTTATTTTCTTTTTGTTTAATGCATGTTAGTGCATCAAGGTTTTGTCACAATACAAATTTCACACACGTCAGGCTGCTCCTAATCAAGTAATTGTTTTTTATGTGTCGGGAGTCCTAAATAACTTGAAATGCCCATCCCTCTGATATTACCTTGGAAATTCAAAACAAGGTCAGCTTTCATGAGTGACTCTTTTGTCTGCACCATGCACAAATTATTGAAAAAACCTATTTCAATAATGGTATCACCATCAAGATCTGTAATTAACATTTTCAACAAAACATGTATTGTGTTACAGACCACCTGCCAGGTCAGGTTACAGCACTTTAACCATTTGAGAAAAGTGCATTTGCAATCTCGGATCACCCACCCTATTGCTACTTCATCAGATGTACTGGAGCTTTAAATTTGAGTACAGTCTGTGGAAAAATAGTACACAAACCTGTGAAGGAGATTCTCTTTTCCCTCAGCCCCGAGGAATGAAGTTCTACTTTCTCCTGTTCGCTTGGTATGTTGGTAGCATTGTGGTCGCTAAGAACACAGAAGGTGTGGGTGAAGCTTGCACATTGGATGTTTGATTCAGGCAGTGTTCGTCTCTTGCATTTGGTGTTGAACCCTCTGGTGTAGGGAGCAAACAGTCTAGCTACCTCTGCTGTTGAAAAGTAATTAGAATACATTCAAATGTATAATATCACATTAAATTATTCCAAATGCAAGGTGAAACATATCTGCATCTTTACTTAGTCTAGCAGCAAAGCCCCTCCCTGAAATATTAGCTGCTGCATGTTGCAAGATGGCCTTGCCAAATCACTGCCAGTGACACATACATCAGTAACACAGGAAGTACAATTATATTTAATTTAATTTAATTAATACATTACTTAAGTAATATAATTAACGTTACTTAATTTACCTGGACCTGGATTGATGGTTGGTGTAACGTTTGCACTTACTGTATATAAACATTATCTTCAGAGTCTGGACCAGGCCATGTGGGCATGTCTTCCTGGTGTCAACATTCTGGTGATACATTAACATAATCGATTGTTGCGGCAGTTGAAGGTTCACAGCTCTATCTTATTCTGCTGAGTTTGGTTTTATGGCATGATATAATTTTTACTGTCTTTAGGTCCAATTACTATTATTACCGTATAAAAAACAAGTATGGTAATACTAGATGAAAGGGCTGACTTCAAGTGAGCTCTATGTCTTTTAGAAATGTTTGCTCCACGGCTGTGGGCGTTTACATTGAGCACGTGAAGGCATAATTTAGTCAACTTTGCGTGTCTGTTTCTCTGTTCGCTCAGACTGTAACTGAGAGCTCACCAGCAGCAGACCAACAGACAGCCGAAGAAGCAAACCAGCTATAATGAAGGACAATAGTTTTCCCCGAATATTTTTAATTATTATGTGTGCGGTGGTTTTTATTGCCGTATTAGTTGTTAACGGTTTGGCTGGAACGGGCAGAGGTGAGTTAAAATAATGTTATTCAGACTGTTTTTCAGTACGCTAGAGCAAACGATAAAGTTAAAGTTAAGTTTTTTGAAATCTGGCTCATTTAGATGGGTTGTAACCGTTGTAACACGTTTAATGTTATGTATCGTAATCGTACAGTGACCATAACGCTATTTGTTTACTCTTTAACTTATACAGCAGTATTTTCACTGGTTACGCCACCCTTTTTTCTGGGAGGGAGACTCCCAGTTAATAATGATACAACGTTAGCCGTTAGACAAAACAATGAGGACTTACGACCATGCATGTGTAACGTTAACGTTAAGTTAGCATGTTTAACGTTAGCTAACGTTAACGTTACTAGTGTTAGTTGCATTGTAATTAGCTAGAGTTAGCGTTATATAAGAAATTGACAGAAAAAACTTAGTTCATGGTGTTCACAGCATTAATGACTTAAAAAAATCAACAGCAACGTCTCTGTCAACAGAAATCACTGAGAATAGCTTTTATTAGAACTACTTTTTAGAAAAGAAGGTTACAATGAATATATTAACAGGAGCCCTTGTGGTATCTCTATACCCACTGGTGCTCTATGAAGGAGTAAAAAGTCATTTTAAAATTGGAAAAAAATGTTTACATCCATTGGTAGGGTGTGGCATGAAAATCCAGTGCAAGGCTCTCAAATGGCTTGGACAAATGCCCGTCCCAGTGTCTGTCAAGTGTTGATACACATAGGTGCACTCTTTCTTCTTTTTTTGTGCTATTTATTAAAGATTTTTTTATTTTTAACCACCCACTGTGGTACCTAGAATTATATGTTTTATGCCACATCTGTGATGTAAATTCTCAAGCTGGTCCACTCTTATTGGGTGAAGAAGGTTTCAGGCAACCCATGTCTTAAGCAGAACTATTTATTTAAGCTCGGGCGAAGAGAACAGCAAAAGCAGAACAAAGTGAGAACACAGTGTAGTGCCAAAACCAAATCTGAAGGATACTTCCTGGCAGGGAGTATTTAACCCCTACTAGATCTGCTGAGATTAATTACATGTCCAAATAGGGTTATTCTTCACAAACTATACATGTGTGAATATTGGATCCTAAACAAGAAACTATACTTACCTAAGTAAATCTAAGTCACATTGTGTGTCATTGAAGTCACATGTAACACTTTCTTAGGGGAAACATTTAGCTTGTCTATTGACTCTGAGGCAGAGTATAGCATATTTCCTCAGACATTGGTCTCCTGGGGAAACGGAGACAGCTCAGCCTTATCAGGACATTTGCACTGACCAGTCAACCCAGGAGACTTTGTCATATTACCTGTAGCCTAATGAAGTAAAATTCCTTCACAACATCCTACCCATGGTTGAAAAAATATTATTCCTCTTAAAAATCATGTTTTAAAATAAGTCCCTATTCACAGTTGAGGATGAGGTCTTTGGATTATCCCAAGTAACAGGCAGTGTATTTACATGCTCTTAAGTAATGGTTCAAAGTAACCAAGGTAATTTTCTCAAGTACTACTTGGTAGAGGAAAGACCATTGGAGAGACCCATAACATTGTTCTGAAACGAGCGGCGGAGGCAGAGAAATCAGTAGGCCTACGACCCACGGCCGGACTGGCCATCTGGCAAACTTTCCCAGTGGGCCGATGTGCTTTTTTGGGCCGAACGCAAATTTTTAAGCGCAAGGGCTGGTAGTATTTGTGATCTTATGTGGTGATGGGCCGGTCTGGGCCAAAATGCCAGGGCCGATTTTTGGTCCCAGTCCATCCCTGACGACCCTAGTCATCCAAGGTGTGGGAGCATTTCACACTCAGTACACCAAATAAGTGTGTTAATCACAAGATATGCAAAAGCGACAGGGAGTGAGCGTGTGTGTGCATCTCAGAGGTGGGTAGTAACGAGTTACATTTATTCCGTTACACTTACTTGAGTAACTTTTTGAAAACAATCTACTTAGTAGTTTTACTGCACTATACTTTTTAGTTGTACTTGAGTAGATTTGTGAGGAAGAAACGCTGCTCTTACTGCGCCACATTGGGCTACACTCCTTACTTTTTTTTAAATGTATTTTTTGTTTACATTTATTCTACATATTTTATGCTTTATGTTTGCCAGAGAGATGCCGTTAGTACATCTACCACATGACTCCATTTCACCAATCAGATGTAGCAACAATTATCACGTAACTGTGTTTCAGACGTAGCAATGCAGTCACATGACCACGGGCAAACAAAAAAAAAGATTTATTGTTCTGACAGCTCAGGTTCCTTTAAACAAAAATATAAATCTTTTTGTGCACTTTATTTAAAAAAGCCTTTATATTTGGCAGACGTAAGGCATACATGTCTATGTTTTTTGTGTTAGTCCATTTGTTTCTTGTTTTTTATTACTTTAACAGCTCAGGGATGGTCAAGGAGCAACCTGTTCATGCACTTTCTGAAGATTTTTTGCACTGTCAGTTCTGTTTTTGAATAAAAGGGTTGAAATTAACGCTTTGTTTAAATCCGATTAATTGATTAATCGAAAAAATAATCGACAGATGAAAATAATTATTTGCAGCCCTAGTATTTCTATCATGCTACTTTGTACATCCACTCCACTATATTTTGTTGGAAATATTTTACTCTTTACTCCACTACATTTACCTAAAATACAATGCATTGTTGTTGAGATTAAACCAGTGGTTCCCAACCTTTTTGGCTTACCCCTTACAATGGCAATGTCTAGTTGGATCTCCTTGTCAAATGAGTTGTTAGTAGTTCCACCACAGAGCCATGCGCTAACCTTGTCCTGAGTCGAACGATCATATCTCCTTACTGTATATACTGAGCGCTGCTCTTTTTGCATTATGTTATGTTATGTTGTTCCCGAGTCTCTCAAATCAAAATCAATGCTGTTAACACATCCAGGACCGTACTTTCCTCCTTCAAAATAAGATTGCATTGCTAATTATGCAGTAATGGCTCCTCCATTTTCATTTTGAGTGTATAATACCACCTTGCTGGATGTTTTATTCAACTCTCTTCTCATTTCAATCCCTTGCAAAATACCTGCTGATGCATTAAACTTTGTACTTATGCAAACTCATACATGTATGTACCAATTACCTATAATACCCAGTCAGTGCAGAGTGAGATGTATACTATAACTATAAACACTAATGTCACTTAGAGGGCGTTCCCCATAGCATCAGCTGACGCGGCGTCTCGTTCCCTATCAGGGAACCATGGTTATATACATAACCTGGGTCATTTTACCCCTGATACCTGCTTGGCTCTGTAACAATTATTTAAAAAAATCCTGCTGATTTGAGAAAATCCATTTGTTCACAGAGGGCTCTTTAATCCATCTGAAATATTTATTTTTCTAGAATGACACCTGTCCACATACTGTACTTTTTCATGGTCTGAGCAAGGCTCCTTAGTTCCAATAGTGTGCCTGCAACCTTAAAGCAAAAGTTTGTGTTTGGCCCTGTCCTGTTTCAACATGACAATTCAAAAAGCCATCTTCATAAAGAAATGGTTTTCCCAGTTTGGTGTGGTAGAACTTGACAGGCCTGCACAGAGCCCTGACATCAACCCCATCCAACTCCTTTGGAATTAACTGGAATGCCAACTAAGAGCCAGACTATATCAGTCACGAAACTGAAACACTGATATTGACTGACTGTCTCTTTTGTTTTGCAGGTCCCTTCAATTCCACTACAGGTAATGTGTCGGCCCGCTATGAGACAGACATCACTCCAGCTGGCTGGACCTTCTCTATCTGGGGTGTTATCTATACCTGGCTCACCCTGATGGTCATATACATCACTACATATGTATTCAGAGGGTAGGCTAACATCAAAATAGTCTTACCAAGTACTAATGCAGATTTAACCTGTATGATATGACTCAGTCAGAGCAACATGAGGTTGAAAATGATATTTCTCTTTCTGTGAATAGATCCTGGGCTCAGTGTCTGCTGCCCTATGCCTTCTATTTTTGCTGGCTGTCCAACATGGTGATGAACATGATATGGCTGCTGCTGTGGGACAGAGAGTATGTATTCTACTTCTAGTTATTACTTTATTTAATTTCTTAGAAAACACAACAATGGGGTTAGGTGCACTAAGAGTGAGTGGAGGGCATTAAGGAGGAGGGAGAATGGGGAGGACTAGAAACACTCAAGTGCACCATAAAAACATTAACCCTATTTTTATACTTAGACAGTTATGTACTACCTTTGAGATGACTAGGGATTGAGGACAGTGGAAGCATTTAGGCATAAATATATATGATTTTCTTTAAGGGTTTGTTCACCCAAAAAAAAAGATATCGGCCTGTGTAGTTTTGTGCCTTGGAAGTTAATTGAATTTCTTTTGTGGTGCATTACAAAATGATATTTAAAAACACATTTTTATTTTTAAAAACTGCAAAACCTCTTTCCAGAAACAGTGAAATAACTTTATACCAAAGGAATAGTTCCTATGAAACAGTGTGTTGAAACTGTTAACAGTGTGTTCTGTCAATTATCTAGAATAACAAAGACATTGTTTCTTGAAACAGACATTGTTGTTGAATTTCTAAATGTGCTATGAGCACCACAAAAACAATTCTGTTCACCTCCATTGTATAAGGAAGGAGAGAGAAATCTCAGTGATGGATATCTTAAAGGGACAGTTCACTCCAAAATCAACAATACATATTCTTCCTCCTGTAGTGCTATTAATCAATCTAGATTGTTTTGGTGTGAGTTGCCGAGTTTTGGAGATATCAGCCGTAGAGATTTTTAATATAATGGGACTATAAAGCACTCAGCTTGTGGTGCTCAAGGTGCCAAAAAATACATTTAAAAACTCAACAGCAATGTCTCCTTCAAGAAATCATGACTCGGTTACCACAAGGTCTGTGGATTATCTTGAGTAACCGGTCATGATTTCTGGAAAGAGACATTGCTGTTGAGTTTTTCAAATGTATTCTTTTGGCACTTTGAGCATCACTAGCCGAATACCATCCAATTCCATTATACAAAAAAGGCAGACGTGTTTACGGCCGATATCTCCAAAATGTGGCAACTCAATATCTAGATGGGTAAATAGCACTATGGCTAAGAGGAAAAATATGTATTTTTGATTTTGAGGTGAACTGTCCCTTTAAATTCACCATAGCCAAAGCTAAACATCTGTAGGAAAATAAAAAAATATGTTTTAGTTATTTGGGTGAACTGACCCTTTTTAGTTCACGAATGGATTCGAATTAGTAATGTGGATAATATTTATTTTCTATAAAGAGAAGACTGAGTGTATGAGACATTAATGTTAAGAGATTCTATGGATGATGCCAAACAATTTAGTCAATTTTCTACAATCCACTGAAATAAATTGTGTGCTAAGTTTATAAAAATGTTTCTCAGATTCATAAATTATTACACAGTGGAGTTTGTTTGACTGCACCTTAGAAGTTTCAATATCAATTATTATTTTACAAATGGATTTGATATTTAATATGTTTGCCTCATTAATAATTAAAAATCATTTTGGGGGTGATACAATTAATATTACCTGCGAAGGAAAGAAACACTTAATGTTAGGTAGTGAAACACGACCATCTATATAAATATGAAATAAGAGGGGAGCCTTGTGGAACTCCTGGCAGTATTGTTCTCTAGATGATCACTACATGATTGTGATCATCATCGTATAGCCACTGGTATATATTGTTGGAGAATCCATAAAAATACAATTTATCTAATACTATATCATCACTGACCATGTCAAGGCGTTTTTATGTTTTTTTTTTTAATCCCAGTGGAAGTTAATGATTATTCCAGGCAGAATTAATTTTTTTAGCTATCTTAAAAATGTCTACTTGTAGTAAAACAATTGACAATGTGTGTGTTGATATGATGTATTTATGGTCCCTCTCTCATCTTCTCTCTGTCTTGCAGGTTGATGCTAGCAGCTCTGGTTGTATTAATCATGATAGCAATTTCCAACTACAGTGCTTTGTTCTTCTGTTGCTTTGCAACAGATTACTATGGACTCTGGTTACAGACATACCATCGCAAAGACCTGGCCTGTCTCAGAATACTGGTACAGCTGTGTGTGTGTGGGGGGGGGGGGTGTCTGTGTCTGTGTCTGTGTGTGTGTGTGTGTGTGTGTGTGTGTGTGTGTGTGTGTGTGTGGACCATAGACTGTATAAAACATGGACCTAGTGTTCCTTGACGTCACCCACAGGTGATGTTGTTAAAATACACTCTGTCCCCTATGAATGATTTCATCTTTGTGCTTATAAATGTTCACATGTTCAGGTCCAGAATGGTTTGGCTGTCTACACTACATGGACATCATTCGCTTCTCTGATTAACTTCTCATTGGTTCTCCACCTGTGGGGTGTGGACAAGAGCACAGCAGCAACAGCTTCTCTGTGCATCCTGTTTGCAGAGGTGGTGGTATGGTAAGCTCTGATTGGACGCGGTTAAATGATGGCCATTTCAAACATAGAAGAGCAACACACTAGCAGATTAATTAGCTTTTAGTTCTGACAATGAATGCTGTCATCATGAATCCATCACTTAATGGATTGAACTAAAAGTGCTTTGTGCAGTAGCTGCTGAAGGTATGATCTCATTCTGACTTTTGCATGATTGTTTCACTGGTGAAAAATCTGAATATTAGTAACCTTTTACAAACCAGTGTAATGAAACTTGATAAATGTTACTAAAAACAGCTGCCACTAAATGAAGCTTCAATGCAGAAATACTGGTATCATTATCAAACATTTTCTCCACCAAGTCACCAGCAAGATTAAATGGGACAACATTTATGGGAGCACTGTAAAACCATCACTGCATTCCAATACATTTTACAGTTGGTTGATGATTGCTTTGTCTTTGTGTGCAGGTTCATCCTTGAGAACTGGGTGCTGGACCGTTGGGTGCGTAACATCCTGACAGTCTACCCTGTGGTGATAGTCGGTCTGGTCGGAAACATCTTCAAGAATTTTAACCCAGCTGATCCCACCCCAAATTCTGTGTTTATGGGTGAGTTTTAACACAAAGGCTACCACAATGGGATCACTACACCTGTGACCAACACCAGCCCTACTTCTATCTTTATAGCATAGCCTAACAAGCTAAATGGTAAATGGACTGTACTTGTATACCGCCTTTCTAATCTTCTGACTACTCAATACGCTTTCACGCTACATATCACATTCACACATTCATACACTGATGGCAGGTGCTAACTGCCCATCAGTACAGAGGAACTAACCATTCACATACACCGAAGGCACAGCCCTCGGGAGCAATTTGGGGTTCAGTGTCTTGCTCAAGGACACTTCGACACATGTTCAATTCAGAATTGAATTCGACATGTGCTGGGGGAAGCCGGGATCGAACCGCCAACCTTCCGATTGGTGGACGACCCCCTCTTTCACAAAGCCACAACCGCCCTTAAATACGTGAATGCTTTTCATCTGACATTTATGAATCCTGGGTGAACAGATAATGAACAGAACAGAGGAAAAAAACAATGAAGTCCAAATCCACATAAACTATTTTAACAGATGGTATCAATGTATTTTGCCTTCAGTGGTACCAAGAGAGTCTGAATACAAGATTCTTTTAAAAGGGGGTCAGCAGGAAAATGCACCCAAAAATTATTATATTTAGAATAAAAATCATAGCGCGATGCATTGCTTTCTGTACTCCCTAAAATGTTTTCCACTTTTAAACTTGAAGGTTCACTTAAGTTCTGGTGGTTTTCTTCTTTTGTGTCCTATCAGTCTTACTGCTGGTGTTAACATGTGTCCTGCTGGTTTTCCGAGTCTGTACTGTCATCTGGAGAAACAACAGGCGGCCTCTCCACTCCCCAGGCTCAGCACGGCTGATGATATCACCCCTTGATGGCAGCAAAATCAAGATCTATGCTTAAACAATATGAACTAGTACTTTACCTCCTGTCCCACTGTAGCCTTTAAACTCTTAAGTCCAGAGCCACTCTTATTTACATTTTCACACAAGCCACTGCAATGCTTTAAATCCGCCAGTTTTAAAATTAGGTTTTACTCTTGTGAAGGTGTTTAACTAGTCATGGATTTGCATAAACAACATGGATAAGAACTGTATTTCTTGCAATGGAATGTTTGAAATTGGCTTGAAAAAGAAAGAAAGGGGAAGTGTCAAAGAGTCTGTAATGGGAAGGTAGGAAAACCTCTCTCTTCTACACTCAAACCACAATTAAGGCAATGCAACTACGTTATATGTCTATATCTTTACTATATTTTATATATGCAAAGTACCTTTTATACAAATGCATGCATATGATCGATTGATTATAATGTTTCCTTGCCTTTTTATTTTGTATCCATGCATTGACAATAGACTATATACTGACAATATATGTTGGCTTTTTGACAATAATTCATCATCTCTAAAAGTACTTCACAGCTTTGGTGAATTCATTCTGATATGCCATTAAAGCATTGTTTTTCACATCTAATGCAGTCTGATTTTCTGAAAATTTGTAAAATTAAATGCAAAGAAACACTATTTGGCTGATAAGTACAGTAGGATAAATGTTTTCCTGACCATTAAAATCAGTTATATACATAACCTGGGTCATTTTACCCCTGTGGCTAAAGACACATCCTCAAAGGTATTGTTGAGGATGGAGATTGGTGTTTGCTGTGTCTGTAGATGCACGGAGACAGGATAACAAGGGATAATAGTGAAGAAAATGGAGCTGATCCACTGTGCGTGAGAGCTGCTCCAAATCAGCGGCTATTCTCTTCAGTTTAACGATCCCTCTCCTGAAGCCCTTGGGTCCGACTTGTGTTTTCTTACATGATCTGATCTGCTGATTCACATGCTCTGCTGGACATGCTAGTTCACCTGATCAGGTGTCTTAGAAGTTCTGCCTTCTGAACTCCAATAAGTCTGCAAACATGGTATTTTTCACCAGGACAAGCCTTGATATAAAGGTCTGCTAGGACTGAGGGCAGCTGTGGATTTGTTTGTGATCCCATAAGCCTTACTACTGCAGATACAACTCATGCAGTAGTAGTGTGTCACTGGATCCTTCAGAAGATCCAGATGTACACTGCAAGGTTTTGTCTTATCCAGCAGAATTTCTTGCTGTCATTTTCCCTGAGTGAATGTCTGACAGTTTCACTTCCTCATAACAGATAGAAGGCTATGCTCTGATCCAAACCAAAACTGTCCCTACTGTTCATGTCCACTTGCTGATCTATATTAAATTTGCATGTCAGCTGTTGCACCATAGGTTGACCAGGAAAGAGGAACCAGGAAGTATGTGGACAAACCTAATTGATCACTGTGTCTGAGAGCAGAAGTAGCAAATTATCAGGTTCTGCTTCATTCTAGCAAGAGGAGGAGCTTGAACTTAAACCCCCAGAATGTGTTTAACCCTTGGCTGGAAAATGAAGGAAAGAATATGTCACAAAGGGGCTAAAACACATTTACAATACAATTACAATGTTGAAAATAATGCTATGCATTTTTACCAGTTTGGTCTGTTTTGAGCAGCTTTGACACAACTTGGCTCATGCTACTTAATCACTACAGTCAGAAATAATGGTGTCAGCCAGGGGTGCAAGTGATATATCAATCAATCAATCAAACTTTATTTGTATAGGACTTTTCATAAAGGTTAGTGAAGTTCAAAGTGCTTCACATATGACTGACAACATGATAATGGGACAGCAGTGTAGACTGTAATAGAGTGAAATAAAGACAGAACAAAGATAAAAATGATGACAATCAGAAAAAGATTAAATGAAGAATAATAAAAATAATAATAAAATAATAAAAGGTATAATAATAAAATAGAGTTATATAAAAACTAGACTGTAAACTGGATAAAATAGTTTAAAAGACAGCAAAATAAATTATTTTTTTAAAACAGTCTACAAACTACAGTCCAAATTAAAAGCCTGGCTGAAGAGGTAGGTTTTATGTTTTCGTTTGAAAAAAGTCAGCACTTCCAGCTGCTCTCAGATCATCTGGCAGACTGTTCCAGCGGCTTGGGCATAAAAGCTAAAAGCTGCCTCTTAAAGAGTTTTGCACTTGGGGAACAACTAACAGACTCAAGTCAGAGGACCTGAGGGGCCATACCGTGCTGTGAGCATGTGAGACAAATACATGCTCACAGGATAAAAAGTCCAATGTAAGGACTTTAAAACAGGTCTAATGTGTTCTGTCTTTCTGGCCCAGAAGGTTCCATGTAGCCCCGCCCCTGTTCCAGCACTTACTCACTTCCTGAGGTGGTCGTGGAGCAAAACACCACACAAACAAAGTTGTAAAGGACACATAATGTATGTAGGAAGCCCCAAAGTACATGGAAACAATTGCAAAATGCTAAATAATTATATAAAATAGTGCCAGTAAACAATAATAACCATTCATAAATACAGTATATGGATGAAAGACATGAACAAAGTTAATATGATCAGTAATACAGCATTATCTTCACATGACTATGTAACATGATGTACTGTAATATAATCATATAATGTATATAAGTCCCAAATAATTCAGTAAAAATTTAGTTTTAGACAACATCTCATGCTGTGACAAATAAATATGAATTTCTTACAGCTATTTCTTTTAGGAAATTAACTTTTTATATTAAATGCAATTAAGAATGATAATGAAGCAGCGAATAAGACATGACCCAGAACTTTAGGTGAGGTAACGCTTGTAACGTAGTCAGAATCAGAATCAGAAATACTTTTATTCATCCCCAAGGGGAAATGCTTTTTGTTAGACATGCAACCGACCAGTGGAAGACAATAAAAAGTTTAAGTAAAATACTATAACGTACAATAAAGAAATTAAAATACAATAAAGAAAAATACAATAAATATAAATATAATAAGATAAGATAGTTTAAACCTTTCAAAACTGAGGTGAACTTTGTCCAATTGGTTTGGTTTCTCATTCAGTCAGTGTCTCTTTCTTGGGCGTCTTGATTTGTGCACGTGGAGGCGAGCGGATGCTGAAAGCTTCTTCAGTGTGTGAGGAGCTTCACAAACCTGCCGCCACAGAGGAAGCACAGAGCGACACAGCTTCATCTGCACAGGTGAGTTTAGGATGCTCTTCAACCTCCAAACTGGTGCTGTCACTGTTGACCCTCTGGTTTGGGGTCTAGAGGCAGGTTTGGTGCAGACGTGTGTTCAGCGGACTGCTGTGGTGCCAGAGCTTCCTGATTGGCTGGTTCACATCGACTATGCCTTACGTCAGGAAGAGTCCTGCCCTGAAAGAAAAAACAAATAATGAATATTTATGATACATATTAGTAAAGATGGCAGCTAATAAGATAATGATGATAATTTGAAGAAACATTATCTACTTACAGTATGTGATGCTAACTTAAGCTTATCACAACTGTATGTTTATTTGGGGACTTTTAGATTCTAAATAAGAGTCTAACTTTCTTACTTTGTTTGTCGGCTGAAACATCTCTGCTCTCGAGCTTGTCCTCCTCATCCTCTTGACTGCTGCAGGGGTGGGGGCGGGGGATTTAGGGAATCAACCCCTCCGACAGGGTCTGGAAAAAAGTGTGTTGCTGAAAGGTGTTTGGTGTGTTGAGTGGACTGCTGTGGTGCCAGAGCTTCCTGGAATGATCAGTTGGTTAACATCCTCCCTCCCTCAGGTGCCCCAGGATACACAGGAGTCCTGCCCTGACATAAAAAACAACTCATGAATATATTTTTTTCATTATATCATTTTAACTACTTGTGCAGTCTTAATAAAGGGCTTACTTACTTCGTTGACTGAAACACCCCATGCTCTCCATCTCGTCCTTCTGATCTGGTCGAGCATTTCTTTTTCGTCAACATAGAAACTCAGTCAGTCTTCCATGTTGTCTTTTTTCCAGTGGGCTGCAGGCTGTAACTGTGAGATCCCATGCTGCTCCAAGTTCCTCTACAGTTACCATGTGTTACCACAGGGAGGCACTGTAGGGGTCTTGGTGCTGGAGCAGCTGTCTACTGGCAGGAGGACACTCAGTTTGCCTGATCACCTCTGGACCGTGTTTGGGGTCAGCCAGTGGCAGCAACTGAGGGAACAAAAAAAAACCCAACAGAGTGAATTATTAATCAAAAGTCATAATAAGACTTACAGGAGACGTATTTTAATGTTATCATGAACTTTTTTCAAACCATTTTCTGCTGCAGCAACCTGCACCTCTGTGAAAAAAATAATTGAGAATAATTGAGATTAATCATCTTTGATTTATTAAATATGATAAATTCATATTTGCAGGAGTTTTGTTAATGTTGTTACTAAATGTGAGCATCACCCTGCCAGTAACAGCAATCTCCACCAGAGTAAAGACATAAAACAGAGTAAGATAAAGAATCATTGAATTACTAATAATAAGACCTGCAAGACTCTTGATAATGTTATTAATGATTTCCATAACTGTGTCCCATAAAGTCACCTCCACCTCAGTAAAAAAAAAAAGAACAGTTTAAAGTACAAATTAAATGAAATTAAATGAATAAACAGGAATATCTTATGTCAGCAAGCATATATTACTTCCTATGTCTTCATATAATAGACTACTATAGGTCACATTCTGTCCAAGTCAAAATCTTGTACTTACCTTTTCCCCCACATGATGTGAATGGCAGAAACTCAAGTGTTATAGCGGGCCCTAAATTCATGTCAGGGTTATTGTTTATTTTTTAAAAATCCCTGGCTCAGCCTATCAGCATAAAGCCCACTGAACCTCAGGCCAGCATTGCACATGTACTAGCCACTTGAGATATTTCAGTCAAATAACGCAACTCGCTCTTTTTCTCTCTCTTTATCGCTCTTGCAAAAATGAGACCTTAAGGCTACAAAGTGAGAATCCAGCCACCAGATACAGATAGGCCCTGGTGCAAATCTCTAACTAGAGCATCTCCAGCCCCGGAAGACGCAAAGGCCAGCCCTCAATGTTAAAAACTCCCCGGCAGACGCAAAGGTGCCACCACGGCACATGTAGGAGCCACTTGAGATATTTCTCTCAAATAGCTCAACTGGCTCCTTTCAAAACAAACGCGCAGCGGTAAAGATGTAATAAGACCTGGATCAGGAAGAGGGATCCCCTCTTAAAACCAGGCCTAAATATATCCCCTATATTTAAAATGATATTATTGTCACTGCACAGGTAGAACTGGAGAAGGGAGTACTTGTTAGGTCAAGGGAAAGTCAATAACACTAAGCCTTGTGGCTACACCAGCTACTAACAGGCCACAACATATACTAAGTCCCATCAGTTGCTGACTCGTAAGTAGAGTGAAGGGTGAGTCTGACTAAAACCCTCGCAATGTAGCCTCACTCCTCTTAAATCACCAACTGTACACTGACGGTTCACATCTCGGCATTTCACTACGTTACAGCACGACAACTTTCTTGTGTTTTTCTTTCCTTCCTCCTTCTCTCTCTCTGTATCTCGATCCCCCCATTGTTGTGTCCCTGACAGGCTCGTATTCTATAAGACCCACCTCCATGACATTCGTCAGCCAATCAATAGAACAAATAACTACCATGTGACCGTGACATTATTATTTTTATGTATAATAATTAGAATATTACATATAATATATTTAAAGGCTTTATATATATCATATTGGATATAATATTGTTATGGCATTAAAAAAAGCATTATATTATATTTAAGGTTATTAAATGCCAAGACTATCTGGGATTTTACCAGCTCTGCTAGATGCAAACAGCAGCCCTCAAGGCTACAAAGTGAGAATCCAGCCACCAGAAACAGATAGGCCCCCGTGCAAATCGCCAGCCCTCAAGGTTAAAAACTCCCCGGCAGACACAAAGGTGCCACCACGGCACATGTGGGAGCCACTTCAGATATTTCTCTCAAATAGCTCAACTGGCTCCTTTCAAAACAAACGCGCAGCGGTAAAGATGTAATCAGACCTGGATCAGGAAGAGGGATCCCATCTTAAAACCAGGCCTAAATATATCCCCTATATTTAAAATGATATTATTGTCACTGCACAGGTAGAACTGGAGAAGGGAGTACTTGTTAGGTCAAGGGAAAGTCCATCCATCCATCCATCCATCCATCCATTTTCTACCGCTTATCCGGGGCCGGGTCGTGGGGGCAGCAGTCTAAGCAGAGACGCCCAGACTTCCCTCTCCCCCGACACTTCCTCCAGCTCTTCCGGGGGAATACCGAGGCGTTCCCAGGCCAGCCGAGAGACGTAGTCCCTCCAGCGTGACCTAGGTCTTCCCCGGGGCCTCCTCCCGGTTGGACATGCCCGGAACACCTCCCCAGGGAGGCGTCCAGGAGGCATCCGGGACAGATGCCCGAGCCACCTCAGCTGACTCCTCTCGATGTGGAGGAGCAGCGGCTCTACTCTGAGCTCCTCCCGAGTGACCGAGCTCCTCACCCTATCTCTAAGGGAGCGCCCAGCCACCCTGCGGAGGAAACTCATTTTGGCCGCCTGTATCCGGGATCTTGTCCTTTCGGTCATGACCCAAAGCTCATGACCATAGGTGAGAGTAGGAACGTAGATCGACTGGTAAATAGAGAGCTTTGCCTTGCAGCTCAGCTCCTACATTTACATTTACATTTAGTCATTTAGCAGACGCTTTTATCCAAAGCGACTTACATTTGAGGAAGACAATGGAAGCAATATAACAACACAAGGTAACAAAAGGCATAAGTGCATCAAAAACGAGTCTGGTTAAAGCCCAGCACAGTATACAAAGCTAAGGATAGGAAGGGTTTCTTTTTTATTTTTTTTTATTTTTTTTTTTTTATAGCAGAGGTAGAAAGGAAGAAGAGTTAGTGATTGTCAGTCAGGTGTTGACGGAAGAGATGCGTTTTCAAGTGCTTTTTAAAGGTGGCTACAGAATCTGCTGATCTTGTAGAGGCCGGCAAATCATTCCACCAATGTGGAACGGATCCAGAGAAGGTGCGCGAGAGTGATTTTATTCCTTTTTGGCATGGTACCACCAGGCGTCGTTCTTTTGCAGAGCGCAGGGACCTGGCAGGAGCGTAGGTCTGTATGAGCAAGCAAAGATATGATGGTGCAGAACCAGTGGTGGTCTTGTAAGCCAAAAGCATCCCTTTGTACCTGATGCGGGCGACAACAGGGAGCCAGTGTAACCTAATGAAGAGAGGGGTTACGTGCGCTCTCTTCGGCTCATTGAAGACCACTCTTGCCGCCCCGTTCTGGATCATCTGCAGAGGTTTGGTTGTGCAAGCAGGGAGACCAGCCAGCAGTGCATTGCAATAGTCCAGTTTGGACAAGACCAGAGCTTGGACTAGGACTTGTGTAGACTGCTCCGATAGGAAAGGTCTGATTTTCCTGATGTTGTAGAGGATGAATCTGCAGGACCTGGTGGTGCTGGCGACATGGCTTTTGAAGTTTAGTTGATCATCAATTACCACCCCCAAGTTTCTGACCGTGCTGGATGGAGTAACGGTCGTTGAGCCAAGTTGAATGGAGAGGTCGTGGTGAATCTTTGGGTTGGCCGGTATCACAAGCAGTTCCGTTTTGTCCAGGTTCAGCTGAAGGTGATGATCCTTTGTCCAAAGCGCAATGTCACTCAGGCATGCCGAGATGCGAGCAGAAACAGTTGAATCATCAGGTTGAAACGACAAGTGGAGCTGCGTGTCATCAGCATAGCAGTGATAGGAGAACCCATGCTTCTGAATGACCGAGCCTAGGGATGTCATGTAGATGGAGAAGAGTAGGGGACCAAGTACCGAGCCCTGCGGCACCCCTGTATTGAGATGTTGGGACTCCGAGACCTCGTCTCTCCAGGATACTCTGAATGACCGACCCGATAGGTACGATTTGAACCATCGCAACGCGATTCCAGACACACCCATAGCACTGAGAGTGGACAGGAGGACGTGGTGATTAACTGTGTCAAAGGCCGCAGACAGGTCCAGTAAGATAAGAATGGATGACTTGGATGTCGCCTTTGCCAATCTCAGGGCTTCGACAACTGAGAGCAGCGCAGTCTCCGTGGAATGGCCGCTCTTGAAACCAGACTGGTTGCGGTCCAGGAGATTGTTCTCCTTCTTCCTTCTTCACCACGACAGACCGGTACATCGACCGCATCACTGCGGAGGATGCACCGATCCGCCTGTCAATCTCCCGCTCCGTCCTTCCCTCACTCGTGAACAAGACCCCAAGATACTTAAACTCCTCCACTTGGGCCAGGAGCTCTCCACCAACCTGAAGGGGACAAGCCACCCTTTTCCGACTGAGAACCATGGCCTCGGATTTGGAGGTGCTGATTCTCATCCCCGCCGCTTCACACTCGGCTGCAAACCGTCCCAATGCACGCTGAAGGTCCTGATTTGAAGAAGCCAACAGAACAACATCATCCGCAAAAAGCAGAGATGAAATCCTGTGGTCCCCAAACTGGACTCCCTCCGGCCCCCGACTGCGCCTAGAAATCCTGTCCATATAAACAATGAACAGGACCGGTGACAAAGGGCAGCCCTGCCGGAGTCCAACATGCACCGGGAACAAATCTGACTTACTGCCGGCAATGCGAACCAAACTCCTGCTCCGGTCATACAGGGACCGGACAGCCCTTAGCAGAGGGCCCCGGACCCCGTACTCCCAGAGAACCCCCCACAGGTCGCCGCGAGGGACACAGTCGAATGCCTTCTCCAAATCCACAAAGCACATGTGGACTGGTTGGGCAAACTCCCATGAACCCTCCAGCAACCTGGAGAGGGTGTAGAGATGGTCCAGTGTTCCACGACCGGGACGAAAACCGCATTGTTCCTCCTGAATCCGAGGTTCGACTATCGGCCGAATTCTCCTCTCCAGTACCCTGGCATAGACTTTTCCGGGGAGGCTGAGGAGTGTGATCCCCCTGTAGTTGGAACACACCCTCTGGTCCCCCTTTTTAAACAGAGGGACCACCACCCCAGTCTGCCAGTCCAGAGGCACTGTCCCCAGCCGCCACGCGACGTTGCAGAGGCGCGTCAACCAAGACAGCCCCACAACATCTAAAGACTTGAGGTACTCAGGGCGGATCTCATCCACCCCCGGTGCCCTGCCACCGAGGAGCTTCTCAACTACCTCAGTGACCTCAGCCCGGGAGATCGACGGGCCTGCAACCGAGACCCCAGCCTCTGCTTCCGCAGTGGAAGACATGCCGGTGGGGTTGAGGAGATCCTCGAAGTACTCCTTCCACCGTCCAAGGATGTCCCCAGTCGAAGTCAGCAGATTCCCACCCCCACTGTAAACAGTGTGTGCAGGGCACTGCTTCCCCCTCCTGAGGCGCCGGATGGTTTGCCAGAATCTCCTCGAGGCCGACCGATAGTCCTTCTCCATGGCCTCACCGAACTCCTCCCAGACCCGAGTTTTTGCCTCCGCAACCACCCGGGCCGAGGCCCGCATCAGCTGCCTCCGGAGTCCCCCGAGCCAACCAGGCTAGATAGGACTCTTTCTTCAGCTTGACGGCATCCCTTACTTCCGGGGTCCACCACCGGGTTCGGGGATTGCCGCCACGACAGGCACCGGAGACCCTGCGGCCACAGCTCCGAGCGGCCGCGTCGACAATGGAGGTGGAGAACATGGTCCACTCGGACTCCATGTCTCCAGCCTCCCTCGGGATGAGGTTGAAGCTCTGCCGGAGGTGGGAGTTGAAGATCTCTCTGACTGGAGACTCTGCCAAACGTTCCCAGCAGACCCTCACAGTACGTTTGGGTCTGCCAAGTCTGTCCAGCTTCCTCCCCCGCCATCGGATCCAACTCACCACCAGGTGGTGATCAGTTGACAGCTCCGCCCCTCTCTTCACCCGAGTGTCCAAGACATATGGCCGAAGGTCAGATGAAACAACCACAAAGTCGATCATTGACCTCCGACCTAGGGTGTCCTGGTGCCACGTGCACTGATGGACACCCTTATGCTTGAACATGGTGTTCGTTATGGACAAACCGTGACTAGCACAGAAGTCCAATAACAGAACACCACTCGGGTTCAGGTCGGGGGGGCCGTTCCTCCCAATCACGCCCCTCCAGGTATCACTGTCGCTGCCCACGTGAGCATTGACGTCCCCCAGTAGAACCACGGAGTCCCCAGTCGGAGCACTTTCCAGCACCCCTCCCAGAGACGCCAAGAAGGTCGGGTACTCTACACTGCCATTCGGCCCGTAAGCACAAATAACAGTGAGAGACCTATCCCCAACCCGAAGGCGAAGGGAAACGACCCTCTCGTTCACCGGGGTGAACTCCAACACATGGCGGCTGAGCTGGGGGGCTATAAGCAAGCCCACACCAGCCCGCCGCCTCTCACCGCGAGCAACTCCAGAGTAGTAGAGAGTCCAGCCTCTCTCAAGGAGTTGGGTTCCAGAGCCCAAGCCGTGCGTGGAGGCGAGCCCGACTATCTCTAGTCGGTATCTCTCAACCTCCCGCACCAGCTCAGGCTCCTTCCCCCCCAGCGAGGTGACATTCCATGTCCCTAGAGCCAGATTCCGTGTCCGGGGATTGGGTTGCCGAGGCCCCCGCCTTCGACTGCCACCCAATCCACAAAGCACCGGCCCCCTACGGTTCCTCCTGCAGGTGGTGGGCCCACGGGAGGTCGGCCCCACGTCGCTAGTTCGGGCTGAGCCTGGTGGCCGGGTCTTCCCCATGGTGCAAGACCCGGCCACCAGGCGCTCGCGTTCGAGCCCCAACCCCGGGCCTGGCTCCAGGGTGGGGCCCCGGTTGCGCCGTACCGGGCGACGTCACGGGCCTAGTTTTGATATTCACCATGAGGGGGGATTCGATATTATTGTCACTGCACAGGTAGAACTGGAGAAGGGAGTACTTGTTAGGTCAAGGGAAAGTCAATAACACTAAGCCTTGTGGCTACACCAGCTACTAACAGGCCACAACATATACTAAGTCCCATCATTTGCTGACCCCTAAGTAGAGTGGATTCGGTTCTGTAGATATCAGCTGTGCCAATTTATTGGTCAACAGTGTGAAAAATGTAACTTTTTTTGTCCACTGGCCAAATGGCTAGGGAATGTTTAGATTTTGCCAGCCACTCAATAGATTACTATTGTTTGTTTTTTGGCTGGTAAGTGAAGGAAAAACTACCAGCCACTTCCATATTTTACCAGCATTTGGCTGGTGCTAATTTAATGCCATGTTAGTCAAGATTAAAACAAATTAACTTTCTTTACCAGAATCACTCAGTATCAGAACAAACAAAATGTATTCAAGACAAAAGAATAATTTTTCTTAATGAATTGTAGAAGTAAACATGCCATGCTTTGTCAGTTTGTGTATTTCGGTGTGTTAAGTGAAACTATTGAATTTAAACTCAGCTGATTTGTTTTTATGATTCATTTAAATGATTTAATTGAAGTCTGAAATGTGAACGGAGTTGTTTTTCAGATTACTCTGCTCTGTAGCTGTCCATACCCAGTCCTAGTCTTTCTTTCTAAAGCAGGCATACAGAGGTTTTGTGTACTTTTGGTAGCTGGGGATGTGGTCTCTCACATAGTTGCCTAGTCCCAGAATCCTTTTCAGGTCGTTCATCGACTCTGGCGGCTTGACTTGGTTCAGCTTTTCTCTGTACCCTTTAGACAAACCCGTGGACACCTGGAACCCCAGGTAATTTACTTGGAAGTGGCACTTGGAGGTTGAGCTTGAGTCCTGCTTCAGAGATCCACTCCACTTCTTTCTGCAGTTTCTCAAGGTGCTCCTCTTCTGTGTCATCGGCGATAAACACATTGTCGATGTAGACAGTTGCTCCCAAGTCACTTAGTACTGCCGTTACCGCTGACTGGAAGACCGCTGACGAGTTGAGATATCCTTTGTGGAAGTGGCTGCCAAACATAGGCCTTTCCCTTATGCGTAAAGGAGAGAGTAATGAAAAAAAAATCCTTCTGACACTTTTTAATCCCAGTTTGACGGATTAGATTGTTATCAGACATATCAAGTCCTGCCCCTTTTTTATCTCCCCCCAGAGAAAATAATCAAATAAAATGAATGAATTAAATAAATAAAAAATGTTTTAAAGATCAGTAGGAGGCGATGAAGTGTATGAAAGGAGTGAAAATGTTTAATTGCGTTACACATCAATTTAATGAAACAAAACTAAATAGATTAAACTAGATTTTGACTTCGCCTCTCTCCCTGTCTCTGCTCAGCTGTGTGTGATACTGTGTATGTGCTCTCAGCCTTCCTGTTTTCTCCAATGCACATAAACAGACTGTCTTTACAACTTAAATTAAAATCCCATTTTTTACTATATCATAATGTTGTTAGTTGTGGTTCATCTCCTTTGCTCATCAGATGAACCCTCAGACAAATTTGTTTTTAGAGTATTTCAATACGGAAGGCATTACGCGTACCCATCAACGTTTCGGCGAAAAGCTGAAGGATCTATTTGTAGAGTCAGACCTCCAAGGAGCCTCTGATGGAAAAAGACTGACATTTACAGATGACTCCTCCTCCAGATCTGTACAGTAATCCCCGCCCCCTCTTGAAACACATTTAAAGAGGACTCCTACCACATTCTGAAACAAAATCAACCCTTTCAGCAACACGCAGAGAGAAAAAAGATCGCCTCCTGCTGCAGCTACTGCAGAGAAAAGACACGGGTTCCTCTCCTACTCTGCCGTCCTTACCCAAGAGTCCGAACAGTTACCTCCCGCTTTCACCACTGCCGTCACCCAACTGACCTTCTTCCTCTTCAGCATCCTCACCTCCGAGCCTCACTGCCCGGCTCTCCCCGGAGATCGGTGGAACCGGACGGCTGTCTGTCTGCCTTTTTCTTGGACACAGTGAAAATTGTGGTGGTTCATCTGTTGAACTGCGTTCTGTATAATACAGAAAAGAAATGTGTAACGGGTGTCAAATTGATCACCCGAGTCAGATGCAGTTCTTTACCAGACCAATGGTTCTTTCCACAATCCCATTAGCCTGTGGTGTGTAGGGTGGCGAGTAGACTCTCATCACTCTG
This sequence comes from Coreoperca whiteheadi, assembly GCA_011952105.1. NCBI lineage: Eukaryota > Metazoa > Chordata > Actinopteri > Centrarchiformes > Sinipercidae > Coreoperca > Coreoperca whiteheadi. The sequence goes on along the minus strand of CM022487.1, from coordinate 2,824,253 downwards.
TTTCCGACACCACTGGTCCACCTGGGCATCGTGGAAATGTGTTCCATTGTCTGTCCATAGTCCATGTTCACAGCACTGCTGCCATTAGCTCTTCTTACTGGTTCGATTATACACACTTACTGATCCCCATGGAATGGTACTCTTAATGGGTACACCAGAGTTTGTTCATGTTGCCGGACTTCTACTTCCATCAACACTACGATGAGGTGACGAAGCGGCTGTGGACGAGGCGTTAATTCCTACCATTCAATGGGCTCTTCAGTCACACCACATCCACGTCTCTGCCTACAGGGTTCACGGAGCAGTCGAGGCCTTTCTTCACAATCTTGAAATGGTGAGACAAATCGAGAGAACTGAAGCTGCAGAACAAGCTGATTGGTAACAAGTCCCAGGAGATGGAAGATGTTGTGGACTACTGGAAGGGAAATAAATGATTAAAATGGGGAATTATTGTAGAATACTTGTTGATTATTTAGCGGTGTGTAGTTATTAACCAGTTAATTGATGTTTTGGATGGGGTGATTAAAAACAGAGCAATGGAGATGTTGCAAGACTAGCAGATGTTGGACGATGTTCAAAACCACGCTGTACACACACCTTGGGATGAAATTGTGTACAACACGTTGGTCATGATAAATGAAACTTCACTGAAGTCTGAAGCCTTTTGTAAAATCATAACTGAGATGAGTAAAGAATCCTTTAAAATGTATCATCTGTTTAACCGTGTATGCTTCACTTGTAGATGTTGTGAGTTATTGTAAACAAAACAACAGGTCTGTGAATACCTTCAACAATTTGAGAATATTGCATTATATTTACCATACCGTAGGAACCTGAAGTCAGCCATAGGTGTGCTGAGAAGATAATTGTTATTTCTGAAATATGGAAAGGATATGTGGAGTTGTTAGGTGAAATGTGATACATTCGATCCCAGAGAAATAGCAAGAGAAAGCGATGTTCAGGCTTGCAAAACAAGCACTATGGCAAAAATCTCCTCCATTACCGTGAAGTAAAACGGCATGAAAAACACATAGTGACACAAAAACAAACATAAACGTAAAAATGTATCTGTAAATGGATATAAAGAAACGTGCTTCTCACTGTTTTTCAAAAAATCAGAGAAGGGTTGATGGTCTCCCATTCAAAAAAACTAATAACTTACCAAGTCCTGCTTATTTAGATAATTTAGGTAATTTCCCAATTAGGTTTGGTATAACTCTCAGTTGTTGTTTTTAACATTGTTTAAGTCTACATCAAACCGGACTCCCTCCGGCCCCCGACTGCGCCTAGAAATCTGTCCATATAAATAATGAACAGGACCGTTGACAAAGGGCAGCCCTGCCGGAGTCCAACATGCACCGGGAACAGATCTGACTTACTGCCGGCAATGCGAACCAAACTCCTACTCCGGTCATATAGGGACCGGACAGCCCTTAGCAGTGGGCCCCGGACCCCATACTCCCAGAGCACCACCCACAGGTCGGCGCGAGGCACACAGTCGAATGCCTTCTCCAGATCCACAAAGCACATGTGGACTGGTTGGTCAAACTCCCATGAACCCTCCAGCAACCTGGCGAGGGCATAGAGATGGTGCAGTGTTCCACGACCGGGACAAAAACCACATTGTTCCTCCTGAATCCGAGGTTCGACTATCGGCCGAATTCTCCTCTCCGGTACCCTGGCACAGACTTTTCCAGGGAGGCTGATCCCCCTGTAGTTGGAATACACCCTCCGGTCCCCCTTCTTAAACAGAGAGACCACCACCCCAGTCTGCCAGTCCAGAGGCACTGTCCTTAGCCGCCATGCGATGTTGCAGAGGCGTGTCAACCAAGACAGCCCCACAACATCCAGAGACTTGAGGTACTCAGGGCCGATCTCATCCACCCCCGGTGCCTTGCCACCGAGGAGCTTCTTAACTACGTCAGTGACCTCAGGAGATCGAGTCCACAACTGAGCCCTCAGCCTCTGAGGCGGCCCGTGCCATCGGCCACTCCATGGCAGGCATGGTTTGTGCAGAGAGGCATCTGTGGCTGACTTTGTCGGGGATCAAGGAGAGGGATAAGCACTTCCTCCTTGATTCCCCGAATCTCTCCTGTGGGCCTGTTCAGTGAAGCAGTAATTACCGTGGTTGACCGATTCCAGGAAGTGCGGAAGCAGTCAGCTGCCTTCCAGCAATTATTTCCGCGGCGTTCAGGCTCCTCGGGCCGAGGTTAGAGTGAGCGGCCCCGGTCCTCCAGCTCATTGCACCGGGAGGAGCAGAAGCATGAAGAAGTGTCGCCTCCCGCACCCCTCCCGAGGGAGTTTGGCAGCGGAGACGGCGCTCTTACAGGGCGTCTTCCCAGTCGAGGGCCAACCTGAGGGAGGTCATCCAGGCGAAGAAGACTCCAGCTGAGAGCTGTCCCCCACGGGGTGGAGCGACTGAGGTCGGTCTACCCCCGGAGCGGTAGGGGAACTGGTTCTGCGCTCCCACCGTCTGGTACGCTTCGGGTCACTTCCCCGCATACCCACGCTGGTCCTGCCGCCTCTTGTAAGACCTGCGGCAGAGCAGCGACAGTGTACACGCACCGACATCCTTTATCGATTAAGTCCTGCCACTTCAGGGAATCGGGGAGGGGGCTCGGTTGATACCCGAGGCTGGCTGCGAGAGGCTGTTTCCCTTAGCAGATTTTCTCAATGGAACAGGAAGTACGCTCCCTTCTGGTCAAGGTGGCTATCGAATGTAGTCCTCTGCCAGACAGGGAGTCCGGGTTCTACAGCCGGTACTTTGTAGTTCCCAAGAAGGATGGGGGGCTGCACCCTATAATAGATCTCATGTCTTTAAACCAGTCTCTGAGGAGACACAGGTTCAAGATGCTCACCATTTCGAGCATAGTGAGTCAGATCTAGTTCGAGAACTGGTTCGTCACGATAGAGCTGCAGGACACATACTTCCATGTCTCCATCCTTCCGTGTAACAGGAAGTTCGGGGCGAAGCGTACCAGTATCGGGTTCTTCAATTTGGCCTCGCACCTTCACAAAGTGCATGGATGCAGCGTTGGCTTTGGTGAGGCTACAGGGCATCCGTGTACTCAACTACATTGACGACTGGCTCATTCTGGCCACGTAGTACGGTGTGGCGGTGCGGCATCGGGATGTTGTGCTGGCCCATATGAGGTGCTTGGGGCTGAGACTCAACACGAAGAAGAGCGTGTTGACACCCTCCCAGTGGACTACGTTCCTGGGGGTCATATGGGACTCGACAACGATGCGAGCACAACTGCCCCCCGCACGTATCAAATCCATACGGGTGGCGGTCTCCATTGTGAAGCTAGGCCGCAGCCTCACTGTCCAGCAGTTCAAGAGACTGCTGGAAAAACAGTCCGTATGATCAGGGTAACGCGGGGAGGCCTTCATTCCCTCAGCATATGGAGGACACCTTGGTTCCTGGCGCAGGGGCCGTCTTGGGCGCATCGTGTTGCCGAAAAATCATTTCAACAGATGCTTCCCTCACTGGCTGGGGCGGCCAGTTTGCGAGAGGTCTGTGGGGATCCCAGCATTCTTCCTGGCACATCAACTACCTGGAATTGCTTGTGGTCTACAAAGCCCTGAGGTGCTTTTTTCCAGACCTCCGCGGCCTCCACCATGTCCTGATACAATCCGACAATATGGCCGTGGTATCATATCTGAACCATCAGGGGGGTCTGAGGTCGCGCCCTGTATGCAGACTGGTGCACCGGGTCCTCCTGTGGTCCCAGGGAAGACTGTCGTCTTTCAGGGCGATGTACATCCCCGGGGACCAGAATCAGGGAGCCGACATCCTGTCGAGGAAGGGGCTGAGGCCCAGGGAGTGGCGGCTCCACCCAGAGGTGGTGAAAGCCGCCTGCGAGAGGTTCGGCCCGGTGGAAGTGGATCTCTTCGCATCTCGAGAGACGTTCCACTGTCCACTATGGTTCTCCCATCCAGCCCCGCTGGGGTTGCATGCCATGGCACAGACGTGGCCGAGGTTGCATAATATCTGGAGGATAGCCTGTCTTGCACCAGAGTTTTCATGTCTTGAAGAAGAGGATGTAAGACACATAAGTATGGTCATAACCATACTTACATCATTTACATCATCAGTTTTACACAACAATCCCAAGTAAATTAATGATAGTGATGAATATGAGCCTGGAGGCAACTTACTCAGAGTCCAGTAGATTCCACAAAGCTTATGTTTCCTGTGAGAAGTACCCAGAGGATTGCAAACCCCAAAATCATCTATGTATAAACGTAACAATATCCTCATCTCATCCCCTGACAGAAAAATGTGAACCATCCTGAGGAGATTTGAAAGTGTGTGTGTGCTCTGTGGTTTTCATCTACCCTGTCCACAACATCTTTCTTAAAGAGTTGCTGCAAAGACTTCAGTACAGGAACATACTGAAAACTTCTGTTTTCTTTGGCATCAAGCACATATTCAATGGGTTCTACAACGTTAAAGCTTTCTTGATGATACTTGTTGCGGAGATAAGATGAGCCTAGGGGACCCCCCTTCTCTATGGCTTTGAGCAATGGATTAGAAGTGCAGAGAGCATTTGCTACTTCTGTCCTATCAGTTGTGGGACTATGTTTCTGAAATACCCCTTCAAGAATGTCAATGGAGAGGGGTAATGTTGCTGAACTTAAGTAGTGCAGTTCCTCTAAGAACTCATCAACTTTTTGCCTGGGACATGTGCTCTAACTTAAGCAATGCTGCTGCAAAATTATTCTCAATTACTTCAGGCAAGTTATTGGTTACATCTACATCTGTATTTGAACATGCACTGTCTGCTTCAACTGCAGTCATCTTGATTGCCTGCATCTTCCTGAGGATTATAAAAGGATTCTTGTGAAACTCGAGTGTTTCTAGTTAGAAACCAGACATAGTTATGTCTGGCTTGAAATCTTTCAATGTATGTCGACTGTGTTTCCTGTTATTGTGAGAGTGAAATGTTCTGTGTATATTTGTATGTTTGTATATTTGTTTGAAAATTACAACCCCCAAACATACAAGGAACAGTTTCATTACTCTTCAAATGAGTGCCAATGTGTGAAAAATAATCCTTCTCTGTAGGAAGATCACTATGACAACTATAACAAATGACAACTATATGTTGATAATTCCTGTAGCTCCTGGGTGTTTTGTTTAGGATGGACTCCACTTAAATGACTGTGCAAAGCACTCCGTGTCTTCAAAGTACATGGGAAGTTTATGTGTGGGCATGGGTAACGTTGCATATGCCGGTGCTGAAATCTAAAATGTTTTAGTAGGTCATATCTACCAGACAGCGATAGACTACACGCCTTACACTTCCACATCCCTCCCACACCCCCACCCCAATAGAAAAAAAAATCTCAACAAACTGGGCAAATACAGGTTTGGTTGGATCCTAGCATCATAAGCATGTCAACATTGGAATCAGTTACTGACTGATTCCAATGTTGACAAATTCACTGTTTTAGGCCAGAAATATTCAGGTCTGGCAAAATGTACAAGTAACCATTGAATTCACAAGTTTGATGATGGCCGATGACCCCCTTCACGAGTAATCATGTGGTTGGATGGCAAACAGGTGACATTCTGAAAGAGATCCGATATATTTACAACCATTAAAATATTTATGTATCTGTACATGTATTAAAAACTTTTGGTATAGGTCTCTTGATTGCATGATAGTAGAGCATGTGCAGAACAGTGGCACACTGTACATGGTACAGCGAAATCAGCATGAGATTCAGTTCATGAGATAGACTGTGTTTCATGGTGAGAAGGCTTTCTGGGTGGTATAGGGAATATTTTAGAGCGTTTGAGCTGAGTGTACATCCTACCAGAGAAACTGTTTGGATTGAACTAGGTGAACTGGCTGACTAGCCTTTGGCAGACTACTTTGTTGGACCTCTAAGACTGGTGACATTAAATAGATACATAAACATAAGATCTGTTTTATTTAGTATTAAGAGTACAGTGATAAATGAAAGCAATAGTAAAAACATAATACAGGAGAAGATGAGCTGGAAACAGAAAACCCAATATTTCAAACTACAAAGATATCTTTACAGCAGTGGACTGCTGTACTTTTTTCAAAAAGAGAGCCCTAAAGTGCGTTCAGTAAACCACTATTTAATTAAAATGATGATTTATGTCGTGCATTTTTATACTCGCTATACCAAAAACATAAAACTGTGACTTTATATATTTACTCAACTGATTTGTGTGTACTGTTACACCACTGATCTGAGGAACATTATAGTGCAACAGTTGCGGAACAAATTAGGAAAGAGTGCAAGTATATAAATTAGAGATGCATCACTTTGCATCAATTTTAAATCAACGCCATACATAAAATTTAAAACGACATCAGAAAAACTTTCATCCTGGCTCCTCAGTGAACTGAATGTTCTCTTTTAATGTCACTTGGACGTCTATAGTTAGGTTAAAAAGATGTCAGAATATTTGAGACAAACTAAGTAAATCATTTCTTTTCATTAAACAGAAATATTTTTAATTCGGGGAAAAGCCACATAAACTACTGGCCAGACAGTTACGTAAATTAGAAAACGATAAGACAAAATTTGGAGCACAGTTTACTTCGTCTAACGATATAAACAACTGCTTGAAGGAATTCTATTCAACTTTATACTCCTCTGATCCTTGCATCGACTTCAGAGTTATGGATTACATTTCTAAATAAATGTACTCAAGATGAACGTGATTCTCTGAATAAGGATATATCTTTATCTTTAGGCGAGTTAAAAAGTACAGTAAATTCCTTAAAGAACGGTAAAACTCCGGGTCCAGAAGTCTAGTCCTCTGAATTATAAACAATGTAATGAAGTTCTCTCCCCTTACTTGCATAAAACTTTTGAGGAGGCATTAGTCTTTGGGCTACCATCTACAGGCAATCATAAAAAAGTTATTCCTAAAAAAGGTAAAAATAATGAAGAGGTGGAAGGATACAGACCAATCTCACTCTCTCTTTTTCTATTGTTGTTCAAAAGGATGAAGCTGATGAAGCAGTGTTTATCATCGCATGACATTGGGATTGTTAGTTAAGGTGTGCAGCTCCTTAATGAGTTGCCATCAGTCCCATGGCCCGAGGCATATAGGGTTAAAATCACATTATGACATTATTAACCATGGTTTTCAGTTGATGTTTTATTTTGAAACAATTTAGACTTAGGTTTTTTTTTTTCTGTTTTAGTTTATCTGCTCACGGGAGATTTCCGATCTCCCGTGGGCCCACCACCTGCAGGAGGAACCGTAAGGGGCCGGTGCTTTGTGGATTGGGTGGCAGTCGAAGGCGGGGGCCTCGGCGACCCAATCCCCGGACACGGAATCTGGCTCTAGGGACATGGAATGTCACCTCGCTGGGGGATAAGGAGCCTGAGCTGGTGCGGGAGGTTGAGAGATACCGACTAGAGATAGTCGGGCTCGCCTCCACGCACGGCTTGGGCTCTGGAACCCAACTCCTTGAGAGAGGCTGGACTCTCTACTACTCTGGAGTTGCCTGTGAGAGGCGGCGGGCTGGTGTGGGCTTGCTTATAGCCCCCCAGCTCAGCCGCCATGTGTTGGAGTTCACCCCGGTGAACGAGAGGGTCGTTTCCCTGCGCCTTCAGTTTGGGGATAGGTCTTTCACTGTTATTTGTGCTTACGGGCCGAATGGCAGTGTAGAGTACCCGACCTTCTTGGCGTCTCTGGGAGGGATGCTGGAAAGTGCTCCGTTGTTCTACTGGGGGAAACGCCTCTGCAACGTCGCGTGTTTTTTTTTGAAACACCACATCTCGAAAACAGCATGTCATATTTCCAGAGAGATACAAGTCACACTATTGGACTCGTAAGTGGGGTTTTTTTTTATGGACTGGCAGACTGGGGTGGTGGTCCCTCTGTTTAAAAAGGGGGACCGGAGGGTGTGTTCCAACTACAGGGGGATCACATTCCTCAGCCTCCCCGGAAAAGTCTATGCCAGGGTACTGGAGAGGAGAATTCGGCCGATAGTCGGACCTCGGATTCAGAAAGAACAATGCGGTTTTCGTCCCTGTCGTGGAACACTGGACCATCTCTATACCCTCGCCAGGTTGCTGGAGGGTTCATGGGAGTTTGCCCAACCAGTCCACATGTGCTTTGTGGATCTGGAGAAGGCATTCGACTGTGTCCCTCGCGGCGACCTGTGGGTGGTGCTCTGGGAGTATGGGGTCCGGGGCCCACTGCTAAGGACTGTCCGGTCCCTATATGACCAGAGCAGGAGTTTGGTTCGCAGTAAGTCAGATCTGTTCCCAGGGCATGTTGGACTCCGGCAGGGCTGCCCTTTGTCACCGGTCCTGTTCATTGTTTATATGGACAGGATTTCTAGGCGCAGTCGGGGGCCGGAGGGAGTCCGGTTTGGGGACCACAGGATTTCATCTCTGCTTTTTGCAGATGATGTTGTCCTGTTGGCTTCATCAAATCAGGACCTTCAGCGAGCACTGGGACGGTTTGCAGTCGAGTGTGAAGCGGCGGGGATGAGAATCAGCGCCTCCAAGTCCGAGGCCATGGTTCTCAGCCGGAAAAGGGTGGCTTGTCCCCTTCAGGTTGGTGGAGAGCGCCTGCCTCAAGTGGAGGACTTTAAGTATCTTGGGGTCTTGTTCACGAGTGAGGGAAGGACGGAGCGGGAGATCGACAGGCGGATCGGTGCATCCTCGGCAGTGATGAGGTCGATGTACCGGTCTGTCATGGTAAAGAAGGAGCTGAGCTGTGAGGCAAAGCTCTCTATTTACCAGTCGATCTACGTTCCTACTCTCACCTATGGTCATGAGCTTTGGGTTATGACCGAAAGCACAAGATCCCGGATACAGGCGGCTGAAATGAGTTTCCTCTGCAGGGTGGCTGGGCGCTCCCTTAGAGATAGGGTGAGGAGCTCGGTCACTCGGGAGGAGCTCAGAGTAGAGCCACTGCTCCTCCACATCGAGAGGAGTCAGCCTAGGTGGCTCTGTCCCGGATGCCTCCTGGACGCCTCCCTGGGGAGGCGTTCCGGGCATGTCCCGGGGAAGACCTAGGACACGCTGGAGGGACTATGTCTCTCGGCTGCCCTGGGAATGCCTCAGTATTCCCCCGGAAGAGCTGGAGGAAGTGTCTAGGGAGAGGGAAGTCTGCGTGTCTCTGCTTAACCTTCTGCCCCCGCGACCCGCCCCAGATAAGCAGTAGAAAATGGACGGATGGATGGATGAAGTTTACCTGCTTCCACCTGCCTGAGTTTGATGAACTGTAACAGCCGTCTCACCTATGGTACACAACCAGCAGAAAAGTAACAATTACCAAAAATAAACCACAATGTTCTGAACAGACACATTACAAGCACTAACAAAAAGTAACATTTGCATTTTAGAACATAAGACAGCTAACAAACTGCTTTCGGCATTGGACAGTGCTTGCTGGGAAATGTGGGTCATCCCTATGGCTACAATACTCTAAGCACACAACAACACATGAGTGTGTTTGCACAGCTGAGCAGACAGCAGAGTCCAGCTCTAAATGTTGGATCCAAGAAAGACTTATACTTTTGTGTTTTTTAAAAAGACATCAAAATTTACATTACCAAATTAAGCATTTACTGACACAATGTTTAAAGTGAACATTCTTCTTTTACATTAAAGACAATTTAGCTTTTGTTCATGGTTGAGCTGTAACAAGGTAAAACAAAAAAAGTATTATATCTATCCACGTTATGCAAACTTTTGTCTTATGACTAAAGACAGTGCATTGATGGGATGTGGTCTGGCTGAATGCAAGACTGTTTGAAAAACAGATGCTTTTCTTTCAGATAAGCTCGCAAGACTATGACAGGCGGGGGGAAGATAGGTTTCTGAGAAATATTTAGGGTTTACCGGATGAGATGTTGCAGCAACGACTGTGACAGGCGGTGGAAAGTGATGTCGCCGTCTGGCTTTACTTTTGTCTTCTTCCAACACATGTCAAAACCTGGGATGTGTAACTGACAAAAATAAATTGTATACATTTTCAGTTCTTGTTTTATTTTGAAAGACTGAAGACTTTGTGTATTGGAGAGTGAGGCAGGTGCGGAGTAAGAATAAGGCCAGAAACATTGTTTCACACAGCAGAGAAGACGACTCATGAGAAGAAGGGAGACAAATACTCTATTTAACACAGTTTTTCATATATGAATGGTAAGATTGACATTAGCAAAGGTTGAATTTTATGTGGTGTTATGCTATTTAATTTTGTCTACTGAAAATGCTGCTTTACTCGTGGTTTGAGAAATTTTAATTCATTCAACTCTGTCCAAAATGTGTATTATTTTAAGGAAACATTCTTCTAAAGCTTTCTTTAAATTAAAGAAATATAATTTGCACTGAAATGTAACAACCTTACAATATAGTAAAAGTGTTTTTTTCCACAAATGTAAAGACAGAATGACTCCTGGCTGTTTGTGCATTGGAGGGGGAAAGGGTAGAGAGGCTGCGAGCACACATCACAGCTGAGACACAGGAGGGGGGAGAGAGAGTGGCGAAGATGCACTTAAGATACAGATAAAGGGGAACTTGATATGTCTGATAACAATCTAATCCATCATACTAGGATTAAAAAGTCACAGATAGGGTTTTTTATTACTTTCTCTTGCAGGTATTGACAATACACAGGAATGAGGTCTCATGTTAAGCTTGGAGCTCGAGCTGGACGATTCAGGTCCTGGATTCTGCAAAAATGCATCTCCAGAATATGTCTTGGAGCACGTTTTAGGCAATTCTGAATAATTTGGTTTTTTGGACACTTTTCTCGGCCACCCTAAGAATGACAATTAGATTTTAGGTGGTGGAAAGTGTTAAGATTCGGTCAAACGTTACACAACCAAACATATTTCTCCAGGATGTGTCTAGGAGCACGTTTCAGTCAATTCTGAATCATTTGGAATTGGTGTTTGTGGAATGTTTTGGGGGTACCCAAACAGGGACACTACACAGGAATGAGGGCTCATGTTAAGCTTGGAGCTCAAGCTGGGGAGGGGGGGTCCTGGATTCTGCAAAAATGTTTCTGTGGCGGCTGTGGCTTGGTGGCAGAGCGGTCGCCTGCCAATCAGAAGGTTGGCTGTTTGCTCCCTCAGATCTCCATCCGTCGAAGTATCCTTGACTGAACCCCAAAAATGCTCCCGAAGCTGCGCCTTCGGTTTGTGAATGTTCTCATATGTAAGTCGCTTTGGATAAAAGCGTCTGCTAAATAACTAAATGTAAATGTAAATGTAAAATGTTTCTGCAGAATGTGTCCAGAAGCATGTTTCAGTCATTTCTGAATCATTCAGATTAGGATTTTCCGACACTTTTTTCTGCCGTGCTAAGAATGACACTGAGATTTTACCTGTTGGAAAGTGTTAAGATTCGGTCAAATGTTACACAGCCAAGAAATGTTTCTCCAGAATGTGTGTAGGCGCATGTTTCAGGCAATTCTGAATCATTTGGTATAGGTGATTGTGGAACTTCTTTCATGTACCCTAACAGTGAAGCACGCTCCAGGAAGAGCTGGGGGGTGGTGGCTACAAAAAATGAGCCAAACAACCCTTAATGTGTTTAAGGGATATTTCACCCAAACCTGAACACAGATATTTGGAAGAATGTTTGTAACCAAGCAGATCTAATCTCCCATTAACTATCATAATATTTTTTTACTACAGTGGTAGTTAATGGCTCGCAAGCTTGGTCACAAACATTCTTCCAAATATCTTTGTGTTCAGCAGAACATAGAAATGTTTACAGGTTTGGAACATGAGGGTGAGTAAATGACAGAATTTTCTATCCCTTTATATAGGCTAATAATTCAGTGTTTTGTAATTGGTATTTTAGTTTGCTTAACAAATGTTAAACATTAATGAAAACAAATGTAAGAAAACAATTTGTGGCTGTTCAAAAACAATAAAATGTTGTGCTAAATCAGAACATGCTTCTTTCTTATTTATGTCCACAAATAATGTGTTGTCTATGATGTACACATGATTAAAACATTTTATGGACATTCAGGTCTGACTGGACCGATTTTGGACCTTTTTAGAACCTTGTCAATATGTGTAAACCTCAAGACATAATTTATTGCCTTTCACGGTGTAACACAATGGGTGTGTGATTATCTTATATGCAGGCTTATAAATTCACTTAAATTATGCAGCAACACATTTAAACATTCAGAAGACGACGCATTTAGATGTCCAGGCACATGCAGAAGAGACGTGGAATTCACAACCAGAGGACGTCAAAGACGTACGTTCAACTTTCATTTTGGAACTATTTTTCAGTAGTTGACGGGACATGTAGGAGGTTTTAGCTGTTGGAAAGCGTTAAGATTCGGTCAAATGTTACACAACCAAAAAGCGTTTCTCCAGAATATGTCCTGGAGCACGTTTCAGGCAATTCTGAATCATTTCGAATAGTTGTTTGTGGCACTTATTTTGCGGGTACACAAACAGTGACACTACACAAGAATGAGGGCCCATGTTAAGCTTGGAGCTCGAGCTGGAGGGGGGGGTGCTGGATTCTGCAAAAATGTTTCTCCACAATATGTCTAGGAGCACGTTTCAGGCATTTGGAAGAGGTTTTATGACACGTTTTTTTGGCCACCCTAACACTGAAACGGAGATTTTAGCTGTTGGAAAGTTTCAAGATTTGGTCAAATGTGACCCAACTGTAACACTTTCCAGCAGCTAAAATCTAAGACATTTTCCTAACAACTGTTTCTTCAGAATGTGTCATGGAGCACGTTTCAGGCATTTCTGAATAATTTCGAATAGGTGTTTGTGGCCCTTTTTTCAGCCACCTAAAGCATTACACTTAAAATTCAGCTATAGGAAAGAGTTAAGATTCGGTCAAGCGTTACACAACCAAAAAATGTTTCTCCACAATATGTCCTGGAGCATGTTTTAGGCAATTCTGAATCATTTCGAATGATTACAGGTTTGTGGCACTTTCTTTAGCCACCCTAAGAATGACACTTGGATTTTAACAATTGGAAAGTGTTAAGAATCATTCAAACGTTACACAAACAAAAATGTTTCTCCAGAATGTGTCTAGGAGCACGTTTCACACAATTATGAATCATTTGGATTAGATGTTTGTGGCACGTTTTTCAGCCTCTCTAAGAATTACTTAGATTTTAGCTGTTGGAAAGTTTTAAGATTTGGTCAACCGTAACACTTTCCGACAGCTAAAATCGAAGACTTTTTCACAAAAAATGTTTCTCCAAAAAGTTTCTAGGAGCACGTTTCAGGCAATTCTGAGTCATGTGGAATAGGTGTATTTGGCACGTTTTGTGGGTACCCAAACAGTGACACTACACAGGAATGAGGGCTCATGTTAAGCTTCGAGCTTGAGCTAGAGGTGGGAGGTCCTGGATTCTGCAAAAATGCTTTTCCAGAATATGTCTAGGAGCACATTTCAGGCAATTCTGAATCATTTGGAATACATGATTGTGGCCCTTTTTTCAAGTAACCTAACAGTGACACCACACAGGAATGACGGCCAGTCTTGCGGCTGGAGCTGTAGGGGGGAGTGGCCTTGCATTCTGCAAAAATGTTTTTGCAGAATGTGCCCAGAATGCTGGACTTTAATCAGACTAGTTTTTGATGTTTTGATTACAGTGCATTACACAGATCTTAACGAAGTGCGCCAAGTTTTTCATGCTGGAACTTTGTTTTAGGAAATGGCTGGGCCAACAGGTCTAGCTCTGTTCTTTAGAACTAGCTGCCCCATAAATTTAGCGCTCTTTTTTACTTCGCATACCAGACTTGTGTAGTGGAGGTGGCACAGAGCTGTGCACATCGATGTAAATGTAAATGGACTGTACTTGTATAACGCCTTTCTAGTCGTCCGACTACTCAAAGCGCTTTCACACTACAGATCACATTTACCCATACACACACATTCATACACTGATGGCAGGAGCTAACTGCCCATTAGTACAAATTAAACTAACCATTCACACACACTCACACACCAAAGGCACAGCTTCGGGAGCAATTTGGGGTTCAGTATCTTGCTCAAGGATGCTTCGACGCATGGCTGGGGAAGCCGGGATCAAATCGCCGACCTTGGTAGTCGACCAGCTCTGCCACCAAGCCACAGCCGCCCCCTAATGTAAATGGTAAGTTTTGATTACCCTTTCAAGGGAATTCGCACTGTGTCATCGAGATGACAGTTTGGGGAACGCCCCCAGCGTAGCGCGTCTGAAGCTTGAATGGAAAAAGTCCAATCCTGATTGGTGTTGCACCAAGATGTAGTATGTGACGGCGTACCCGTCATAGGGATGCCGGAACATAGCACAGATAGCATTTTGCTCTTCAGCTTTAGCACTTTGTGTTTGGAAGAATGAGAAGAAGAAAAAGGAGAGCGAGGTTGACCGCTTGGTGCGGTTCCCGGGGCTGCTGAGGCAGCCCGGCGGCGGGACTAAGAACAGGAGGACACGCTTATCCGCTAATTCCCACTCGTTTTCAGGGACCAAAAGCCCGCATCGCGGCTTCTTCCATCCGGAACGAGGGACGTATTCAGAGGCCACACGCACTGTGTCTGCTGTCTGGACCTAGACCAGGCTTGTCAGCCTTGAGGGGGTTACTGTAAGCAAGGTAAGTGCCCTAATAATCAGGGTAACGCGCAGATGCCTTTGTTCCCTCGTCATATGGAAGGCACCTTGGTTCCTTGCCCAAGGGCCGGTGATGGGAGCATTGTGTTGCCAGAAAACCGTTGCCTGGGCATTCGGAACTGTGGCCCCAAAGAGTTTTTCTTGAGCCCCAAATTATTCTCCACTTTGAGAGGCTTATCACTAAAGAAGACAGCAGTTTTGTAATTTTGTATATTCATTGAATGCAACACAGTGGAGGAAATACCAATCAAATGGGTATTTACAGGAAATATTTGTGTCTTATTGTCTTCTGTCTGTCAATTCTTCACAGCAGTGCCACAAACTTCCTGAGTTCTAAGTTACATGAACATGATACGACCAAAAAAAAACTTTTCATATACTGTCACACACAATCGACAATGAATTAACAGTATTATGAGTCTGTGTTTAATTCAGCCTGTATCTGATCCACCAACCAGCACGTCCCAGCAAGCAATTTCACGTCTAAAAGACATCTAATAGACGTCAAAACAAAGCCCAGACGTCTTGGTCTGTGAAATTAGTGAAAATCTAATAGAGGTTTAACCATAGCCCAAGAACAGACTAGTCATAAATTAGACCGCTATTGAATGACTACATACGTCTAATAGACGGCAAATATGGGTCTAGGCTAAAACAGGGGTGAATTTGGGCTGTCAGTATTAAATCTAATAGACGTCTAACCTTAGACCAAGAATAGGCAACTAATGAATACAATGTGTACGTCTATGACAAAAAGATTCTTTGTGTGTAAAGCCGACAACTCCTGGAGAAACTCTGACTGGGACACATCCACTGGATTATTTCTCCTTGTCCAGAGACAAGTGTTGTGTTTTACCAAGAGTTGGTTACAGTTGTGGCCTTTACAACGTGATCCGATGCCAGGGTAAAGCTGGCAAAACACTGGCGTGTCTGAGACACACTAATAGTTTACTGTGCATTCAGATCCTGATGTCACTCACTAACATGTAACCCCTAAAAGAAGGAATATCAGACAGACTTCTCTTTTCGATCAGTCATGGAAAATGAGAACTATGCAAGTTTTCCTTTTGTATCAAACGGCAAAAATGTTGGAGCATGACATGTTTGAGTTAATTGACATTGCAGGTCCTGCAATGTGACTATTGCACATGCACACTTTGTGATGCCGATGCTGAAAAGATATAACATGCAGCCCTACCATATACCACAAAAAACGAGTTTAACACTACAATTAGTCAACAAACACAAACTTTATTGGGGACCCACTCAATTTCTCCGGGACCCGCAGGTGGTCATTTGAGTGGGACCCAGATTCACTACATTGAAAAACTATCAACATCACTGCACTAGTAAGTAGTAGAACTTTAGTCAAGAGCAGACTCTGTCTTGAGAAAAGTAGCTAGAATATATTCAATTATTGTTAATGTCTATTTTAACTTCTCAGGTCAGCCAGCAACACGAGAGAGCAGGGTTAGGGGATATCCAACACAGCAAATAGCAGTAGAATACAAAGTCCTCTTATTACCTCTACAGGTAATAAGAGGACTGTAGAAAAATCAAAGGAAATGTAGTGTTAACAGAAAGAAAGAAGTTTGTCTCGCTCTCAGCTGACCGAGCCGGCGGTCGACTGCTGTGTGATTTAGTTGCTTCTATTATAGTTCTTTTGTTTGGGATTTTAAATTATATGATTGTATACAATTTTTGAACTTGAAGTGCTGTTTATCCATCTAGATAGTTTTGGTGTGAGTTGCCGAGTTTTGGAGAAATCGGTCGTAGAGATGTCTGCATCTTTTGAATATAATGGGACTCGGCCATCGTTAATCGATAAAGAACAATCGTTAGGTACAGCCCTAGTGAGCCACAGTGTGAAAAAAGTTTTTTCTATTTGGTCTTATGAAAACAAAATCAGATTTTTGACAAGTAAAATAGGTGATTACCTAATACATAGCTACTTACATTTAGCAGATGCTTTTATCCAAAGCGACTTACACACTCACATACCGAAGGCACAGCTTCAGCAACAATTTTGGAGTTCAGTATCTTGCTCAAGGATACGTCGATGCATTGCTGGGGGAAGACGGGATCGAACTGCCAACCTTCTGATTGGTGGACGACCGCTCTGCCACCAAGCCACAGTCATCCATGTAACATGTAACAATTCAATTTACATTTACATTACCACCACAGTTTTACATTACGGGGGGAAAATATAGCCATTATTATTATTTAGAATTAGTATGAATACGAAATCAAAATATGAATAACAAAACTAAAATGAAATGAAAATAAAAATGAGCCATTGACGGGCTGCGTTTTCATATCCTAGCCCAGAGCTGCCAAGTCTCAAGCTATTGACCCTTTTCACACGCTCTCACGCCACACGTCCATTTTCTTACATTTCTCAAAAACAAATCTGTAACTGATAATGGCCTGAAAAGAGAACGACACACAGACAGATAGAAGCACCGCACAGCAGTGAGTTTTTCAGACCATCGGGGGAAAGCAAGAAATATCCACAAATCTATTTAATATACTCACATGCGTGCTGCTCAGAGTAATCTCAGTGGCTTCTCTGTCAGCAGTGCACTGTCTCCCTCTCCTCTTGCACCATGCGCACGCAGGCAGTGATGTACTATGGTTCCGGGGACGCTCTTTCGCTCTGAAACTTTTCAAAATTACTAACTATAGGTTTTTATTAGGGCTGTCAATCGATTAAAAAATTTAATCGCGATTAATCGCATGATTGTCATGAGTTAACTAGTGATTAATCGCACATTTTTATCAGTTCTAAATGTACGTAATACTCTAATCAACATGGGTATGGACCATATGCATGCTTTATGCAAAGGTACTTTTATTATTAGTGAAACCATCAGAGCATGAAGACTAGACATGTATCAAAGGTCATAGATGTTTTTCAAAGAACTTGTTCGTATCTCTTAAGCCTAAGCTTAAAAATTCAGAATAAGCAGTGATTTCTCTCATTTTAAGAATATACATAAAGACAGTTTTTACACTGGCAGTTTAGTTCAGAACTACAGAGTGGTGACTACAGACAGAGAGAAGCGACTCAGAGCCAAAGTAGCGCCTGTGGCATCGGATAAAAACAATAACGATTCCGATAATTGTAAAAATGCAAAATATCAGCTCCAATAATCACCCAGGCCGATCATCTGTTGACTCATACTCAATATAGACTGACACCACAAAGAAGACCTCTGAAACCAACCTGCAGAAGCCTATGCATAGTTGGGTGCATGGCAATTCATTAATGTATTATTGTGATTAGCAAGGTTTGCACACTGTTTCACATTAGGCAAGCACTTTTGTGGTCTTTAAATGCTTCTGAGTTGACAAAATACAATATTGACTTGAAAAATCTTGCTTAGCTTTTTTCCCCAATTTTGTTTATCTCAACAAACATATGCTTGGATACACAACAGAATAATCTCTATCAAGTCCTGAGCTCAGCGAGGATGAGTATGTTCCTCAATCTGCTGAAGAAACAGAGAGTGGCAGTTCATCACAAGGGTAAGAAGACAAAGGTACAGAAAACGACTTCAGCTAAATCTCAGGAAGTAGATGTCCAACCAAGGTGTATGACACATTCTAGTCCCCTGACTGCAAATGACGCTGGATAGCTTCCCCTCTTCCCCTGATAGCTCTGATGTGACGGTCAAGAATCTAAAGAAGAAAGAAGATGGTGGCAGACTGTACGACAAAAAGTTCGACCGCGTGTTTTACTCTAAGCCTTTCGCAAAAATGGCACACCATTTGGAATCAAAACAATGATAAACCAGAAGTTGCCAGAGCAATTACATTTCCAAAGAGGTCTAAAGAACGAAGAATACAGTTAAGTTTATTGAGAAATAGAGGGAACTGTGCCCATGCATATGCTCAGCCAGTTCCAGACAGTGTGAATAGACAATTTTGGAAACTGGTGCATGACATGAATGAAGACGAGGTAACAAATATTGTTTGCAAAGAGAAAAGCATACTGAAATTAGGGGAACACCTCTTCAATAAGCATGGACACGATGTCACAAAACATGGATATGTCAGACAGAAGATGCGTGAGACAGGGCGACTAGTTCTCCAAGGAAGGAAAAATGGCCGGTGGAAGATATTAAATATTCAATAATTTTCAGAATTTTAACCCTTTAAATGTCACTGTTTTGCCTGATGCAATGTCCCCATTGAAAGCCATTAAAACATGAATTCATGAATTCTCTGAAGTCAGCCATTCATTGTGCAGAAAAGCCTCCAAAGTTGTAGTTTTTACTGTTGTCCACCAGATAGCGCCAACTTCCCGTTGGTGGCCAGTGGAGTAACAGAAGCTTTTTTTTCCATAGGTTTGAATGGGCATAATGGGTCTTCTGAATTTTACACCAGCAGTGCACAATGACACTGTGGCACTGTGAGAAAAAATTATATTATGCCATAATGGCAGTGGGATTAAAAATGTATGTTGAGGGAAGGCTGTTTCCATAATAAATCAATTCAATGAATCTGGCTCTAGTTTACCGATAGGCCACCAATAGTGGCGCCATCTGTTGGACAACAGGAAAAATTGCAATTTTGGAAATTTTTCTGCACAATGAATGGCTAACTTCGAAGAATGCATTACTTTATGCCATAATTACAGCAGGATCAAAAAATTATGTTATTGTTATTGATACAATACTTGATGTTTCAAATGCAACCACATTGCTTCAGAGACCGTCTGGAAAGGAAAGACAGCTATGGTGATGAAAATGGACTTATCTCATTGAACGACGCTAAACTTATGGTGAGTATTGACGAACTGTCCACAGAAATGCAACCTTGTTTTCATTCATATTCATACCATCTTCTATGTTTCCAAAGTAATGGTGATGAAAATGAACGGATCTCAGTGAGAGAAGCTTGGAATGAGAAACGTTAGAAACGTGTTAATTGCCTTCAGGTCATGTGCTATGTGATATCAATCAAGCTTCTCTGGTGTCAACTGCACAGCAGCTCCCTGTGGACCGACATAAATATTTTGTGTTTTAACGTTCCACTGTGAACCTTGTATCTGACCAATCTGTGTGTGCTCTATCCTAGAAGAGTGTGACATGGGGTGGATCTGGAGATGAGAGATAAGGATCCAAAAGCGAGATCAAAGGCTTCTGCTAAGCATAATGAAACATAATACTGTCTGGTTGCATGGCGGAGATCTCAAGTACTCCCCAGTACATATCTGCACATTCAGGCTCCACAGGCCACATCAGCCATTGTCCACGGTCAAAAGCAAAGTGTAGGAAACTACATAGGCGTGCAACAAAGTCTGTCTCCCCAGTCTTGTAGGGAGTGGTTTGGTGACAGGCAACTTCTGTCCAACCCCAGAGAAACCCACAACATCCATAGTATTTGCTGAATTTTTGTCGAGTCGAAAAAGTAGCCCCAGAATCAACAAGAAACACCAGTGTGTCATTGTTGAGAGTCATTTGGCCCCTCCTAATCAGAAAAGTTGGGATACTGGCCTCTAGGGGGTGCCGCATGTGGATTAGGAGCCCATCACAGCGGGCCATGATTCTATGATGCTCTCACAGCTACTGTTATGAGATGTGGCAGGAGTCAGACATTTAAAGAGACAAATATTTCAAATACAGGGTGGCCACAATATAAGCTATCACTCTCAATCACACAGCTCAATTTTCTATATCCACAAAGGTTAACATAAAAAACCTCAAACGGAACAGATTTACATGTTTGCCATGTCGAAAGTTTGTTTGTAAAAGCAAATGAAAGCAGTTTTTGTGATGATAAAGTTTGTTTCAACAGTTGATCTAATGAACGACAATTTCAACAAATATAATGGTTAGTATACGTTTTCGACACCGAAACAAAATGAAATTGTGTTGTAGCGTATACGCTGTCTGAACAAAGACATGAAAATGAAATCAGACTGAATCTATGTCCTTGTCATTCATACAATACTTTATGTTTAAAATGCAAACAGATTTGCTTCAGAGACCATCTGGAAAGAAAAGATAGCTATAGTGATGAAAATGGAATTATCTCATCTAACAAAGCTAATATTGGACTTATGTGAGTATTGAAAAAATGTCCAGAGAACGTTAAATGCAACCTTGTTTTCATTCATATTCATACCATCTCCTATGTTTCCAATGTAATGGTGATGAAAATGAACGTATCTCAGCGAGAGAAGCTTGGAATGAGCATGGCATCTAAGTTAGCCATTCATTGTGCAGAAAAATCACCAAAATTGCAGTTTTTCCTGTTGTCCAACAGATGGCGCCACTATTAGTGGTCTATCGGTAAACTAGAGCCAGCTTCATTGTATTGGTTTATAATTAAAACAGCCTTCCCTCAACATTCATTTTTGATCCCACTGCCAGATATGGGAAAATGGTGGAATCGGATGAAAAATCTTGTACAGTGTCTCCCATCCACTCCATGACGTGCTGGTCAAGCAAAGGAGTACCTTCAGCGGATGACTCATCCTCCCAAAATGCACCACAGAGCGCCACAGGAAGTCATTCCTGCCTGTGGCCATCAAACTCTATAACTCCTCCCGATATGACCCTAAGTCACTAAATTGGACACCGATCATGAACATCTCTGCAATACTGGACATAATTTGGAAATATTCAGTGCTTAAACTACTGTGCAATACACCCTGTTTTATACTTCTAGTACGGCTGTGCAATATCCTCCGTCCCATTATATATTGTTAATAAGATACACGTAACTTGACAGCTCATGCACTATTACTTTATACTGTAATATTAACCTCAACTGGTAAACCCACTTTGTACATTACAATTATTTAATTTTAAATGTATACTTATACCCACTTTGTACTTACCTGTATTATAGTGTATTATATTTTTGCTTTTTGCCTTGCTTAGTACTTCCATTCTTGTGTGCACTGACGTGATAGTGAGCTGCTGTTACAAAGAGTTTCCCCTCAGTGATTAATAAAGTATTTCTGATTCTGATGACAATGTGGGACCAGAAAAAATAATGATTTTATCCAAAATGGCAGTGTGATCAAACAAATATGTTTATGGGGCTAATTTGTTTGTTGTAAACAAATAAGACCAATTATGCCAATTCAAACCTTAGGGGAAAAAGCTTCTGTTACTCCATTGGCCACCAACGGGAAGGTGGCCCCATCTGGAGTCAGATAAATTATTTCACATGGAGTTCTCTAAGAAGAGCTTTTAATCCACGGGCAGACCGTGGCAATTGTAAAAAGTGCCACTAATTGTGCTAAACAAAGCACAGAGCATCTTTCAAGGAAAAGCTGTGTAGGAGTTGAGCCCCGCACTCAGTCCAACACTCAGAGGAGAGGACAGAGAAGCTAGTGTGACCATAAAATATTTTTTACCAGACCTGCATCTGCATGATTCACGTGGGTCACATTTTCAGGTCTGAAAATTCTGTATTAATCCTGAAATATCACACTGCTTGTATTGAAAACAAGCTACACAATTTAATACCTCTGAAAAAGGCACTTAAGAATTTTAAATACTTTTCAAGGGCCTTAATTGTAGCAAAATTTATTTATAAACTTTTAATATTTTGAAGACCCCATGGACACCCCTAAGAAATTGGGGCTGGGAACAAGTAATTGACTATTCAGCTACGTATTAGGTAATCACCTATTTGACTAGTAAAGTACTGGTCAAATATCAGATTTTGTTTTCCTAAGACCAAATAGAAAAACTTTTTTAACACTAGGGCTGTACCTAACAATATTTTTTTTATCGATTAACAATTTATTTATTACTCAATTAACGTAACAATATTTTTACCCAAAATAAATATCAAAAACTTGTTTTATTTGTATTTCAATATTTTATTCAATCATTTTCTCTTAAAAACAAACTAATGTAATGAGAAACAAAGCATGTAATGCGGTCATCGTTCTGCAAGAAAAATATATTTGTCGATTGAAAATGTTATGTTTGACTGAATATATTAATACATTACCTTATTTCGTGTAGGTTATTTCTTTTGTCAACATTTTAATTCAACTTAATTCTCCACCTCATTTTAATTTTTACTCACGAACTATTTTATTCTGCTCACCTTGTTTTTACCTTCAGTTCTCCCCACACACACCTACACTTCTGTTTTACCAGTTTGTCCCGCTATGCCTCTTTCTGTTTCTGTCTCCATTGACTTTCTTCATTAGCACTATGTTCTCACACACATCATGATGTATTTTGAGTTTCTGGAGGCGATGCAAATGACAACTTTCAGCCTGCAAAACACAGAAAATGCATTTTTAAAATGTTCACCATTGTGCAGCCAAATCCCTTACTTATACCTAGACTTATTAGATAGGACAGTTTAGAGATATAGAAAGGACAGAGTAGACAGAGGGAACAACATGCAGCAAAGCGCTCGGGCTGGAATTGAACCTGGTACTGCACTTTTTTTTTTAAAATAGAGAAACAAAAGAAAGTTTTGGCTTTCTGACGTTATGCAATCTGAGGGTTACAGGCCAAATGTATTATGAATACCTTGCACTGATTTAGTGAGCCATTCGCTGTTTCACTGTACCGGCCGTGTGTACTTAGACTTGCATGGCTTAATCTTTGAGACAAGCATATGCTTACCAAAGGGCCTATTGTAACAATTACGTCATAGGCTGTTCGCACACACGCAAATGACAGCTAATTGGGTTTTTTTGGGTTTTTTTTAAACTTACAACTAAGACAAAGGCAACACCAGACAAATGATGTTGACGCGGCAGAGGTACTCTTAGCAGGTCAGAAATGTGTTACTATGTTGATACCGTTGACCTGGGATGCATGCAAGTGAAATATCATATATTGTACACATTCTACCAGGTGAGCCACTGGGGTGCCCCATTATCCATTGAACACCTTCAGTGAACTAAAGATAGCAGTGTCATGGTGTAATATACTGTATAGTGTTGCACATTATTGTTCTGATTTCTATCTGAGGTACACAGTCATGCATCTACATGACGATTTAACTGTTGCAGATGACACATCCTAGCTCTTTCTTCTGTTCAGGGCCATCTGTCACAAATAAATTTGTCAGTCAGTCATTTTCTACCGCGGGTGACTGGAGCCTATCCCAGTGGCTTCGGGCCTTAGGCGGGGTACACCCTGGACAGTGGCCAACTCGTCGCAGGGCTGACACTTAGACAGACAACCATTCACACTCGCATTCATCAACAAGGGACAATTTAGAGTCACCAGTTAACCTAATGCATGTCTTTGGACGGTGGGAGGAAACCGGAGAACCCGGAGAAAACCCACGGTAACACGGGGAGGACATGCAGACTCTACCCAGGGAGGTCGTGGTCTGGTCCGGGATTCTAACCCACGATCTCCTTATTGGGAGGCAGGGGCGCTAACCGCTCTGCCACCGTGCACCCCCTACAAATAATTCACAGAAGCTCAAAATGTTGATTCGGTAGAAATGCCAACTTGGGGCCGAAACGCATGGCGGAGGCTCAGAAATCAGTATAACCCAAGTCATCCAAGGTGTGGGAGCATTTCACACTAAAAAAAAATCGAAAAAGTGTGTTAATTCCAAGATATGCAAAAGCGACGTGCAAAAGCACGGCGCACCACGGTGATGATTCAGTGCCCAAAACAAAGACATCTTTATGCAACTTAATGCCCCTGCAAGAACATGGCCAGGAGGAAGAGAAAAAGGAAGCGCGAGGGGGACTAAGTTGGATATTTCTTTTTCTCCTTTGGTTGTCCACTTAAGAAGAACCTGGCTTAATCCTGGTTTTATTATAATATTTTAACTTAAACTAAATGCACCGTCCGCCAGAAACGGATTGTCGTCCGCGGGAGCCTGTTAAAGCTGGATGGCCCAGTTTATATTAGTCTGCAGCTTTTTTTTCCATGGGCAGTTTGGGTAGTTTTTCCTTATTCGAATTGAGGGTCTAAGGACAGAGGGTGTCCTATATTGTACAGATTGTAAAACCCTGTGATTGCCTCACTCTAGTTTGTGATATTGGGCTATATAAATATAATTGAATTTATGAGGTAAGTAAATCGGTTTGATGGCTGAAAATAATCATTAACAAACTCTTGTTTTTAAAATGTAGATCAAAGTCATACCTAGTGTTTGTTATCATGTTATGACTGTTTGATCCAGATAAAAGTAGCTGCAGATGATCTAGTTTTAACAGGCTGAGCGGCTCCTGACAGACGATCACTTTTTTGACATGACACCTGTCCCAGGATGTCCGTGGGAGTTTCAGTTTTCTATTATATTAAAATGTTGTCTATTATATAGATTATATTATAAGCATGAAATCTTCAACAACACCAAGCAACAAAACAGATCATATGTGCATATCGTTATGTGCGAAAGATGAGAAAAGCAGCCATGTTCCAATAAAATAAAATAAAATACATCGCTTGTGAAAACCAAACCTGTATTGTAAAAAGTACGTTACTAATGATAAAGACATCAGTTTTCAAAATATACATGCATGAAAAAAGCCACCCTGGAGTGAAACAAAATTATCATTTCGTAGTTAATTGTAGACATTCTCTTAGCCTGGCTTCAGAGTCAGACCGGGTTGTGAAATTTGAGCGTGCTTAGGCCACTAAATAACGTTAACTTCAACTCAGTAAACATAAAGTTACTTGCTAAAGTTGTAGCTAACATTTACGTTACCTATCCATTTTGATGACGTTCCTGCGAATTGTAGCTCTTTTTATGTGCGATCCATGTGCAAACACAATGCAAGTAAACTTTACAGCACAATATTATACTGGGAGCCTAGTAAAATAACTCAAAACTTGATGCTGGTTCACCGCTTGCTTCTTGCATCGCTCTGCCACACTACACAAGTCTTGTATGCGAATAAAAAAGAGCGCTCGATTTAGGTCGCAGCACACACCGGAGCAGCTACGCAGCTACTTCTACAGCAGCGCGCAGCCAGTATCTAGTGAAAGGGGTAAAATAACTTCGTTAAGATCTGTGTAATGCACTGTAATCTATTATTTAGCAGGAACGACCTTGCTTGCAAGAACTAACAAAGTGGCAGACGAGCCCAAGTAGCAGACTTTCTTTTTGCCTGTCAGACACATTTACATTACATTTACATTTAGTCATTTAGCAGATGCTTTTGTCCAAAGCGACTTACATATGAGGAAGACAATGGAAGCAATATAACAACACAAGGTAACAAAAAGCATAAGTGCATCAACAACAAAAAAAAAAAGTCTGATTAAAGCCTAGCACAGTATACAAAGCTAAGGATATGAAGGTTTTTGAGGGTTTTTTGAGGTAGAAAGGAAGAATACGTTAGTGATTGTCAATTAGGTGTTGACGGAAGAGATGCCTTTTCAAGTGCTTTTTAAAGGTGGCTACAGAATCTGCTGATCTTGTAGAAGCAGGCTGATCATTCCACGAATGTCGAACTGATCCAGAGAAGGTGCGCGATAGTGATTTTATTCGTTTTTGGCATGATACCACCAGACGTCGTTCGTTTCAGAACGTAGAGGTGGGGGAGGGGCATGGTCACGGTGGGCATGTTAAAGGACAGGACGTTGTGTATGTCAGTTATTACTGAGACTGTTTGGAAGGACTACATGTCAGAGGGGCTTGGCCAAGGTGGGCACTTTAAAAAGATTGTGAAATATCATAATTACTACTCGGTGGAAGGACTACAGATGTCTCTATGAAAGAGACATTACTCTCTTTAATTTATTTTTACCTTTTTAAATACATTTAAAAAGGTAAAAATAAATTAATAAATAAACTGTGAATCATGTTATTAGTATTAACAATCTTGTTTTTTATTTCTACACCTATATCGTAGTTTAGAGACTAGGTGGAAGGACTACATAAATTACCTGCTCAAGTGAAAATGTAATTACTCATGAAATGTGTTTAAAAAATGTAAAACTGTAAATTAAAATCATAGAATGTATTTGATTTTAATTAAAATAGACATTTCTAATGAAGTGAATATAAAATAAACTCATTCTTAGACATGCCTAAATGTGTCTTGTAGCTAAGCAAATTAAAATGTTCTACAAGCAATAACAGAATTGCCAAAGCCACACATTACATAGGACTTTTAACCAATCTGTTCAGAGAAGTGCTATTTAAATACAATGTATTATTATGATTATCTGTCAAGCTGGCAACCCACAACCTGATCCAAAGGGCGTGTGCGCTTTGTGCTGCTCTCTGCACAGGCATACGGCCATAGTCAGGGCAGGACAGCATTCCTAAACGTGTATGCTTGAAAAGATTCACACAATCATAAATGTGTCTAACATGATATATTGGGAAATGCATACACATTGAGTGGTGACGATTAGTACCGTTCTTGAAATTCGGGAACACGAACACGCCAGAACATGTGTCAAATCCAAAGTGGAGCATCTCTACGACTTCACGGAAAATTGAGTTGTGTCACTCTTAGGGCAGCCGAAAAAAGTGTCCCAAAAACCAATGTCAGATGATTCAGATTTGCCTAAACACATTTTTGTTACCAGCTCCAGTTCCAAGCGCAAGACGGGCCCACATTCCACAATCACCAAATGTTTCGGAATTGACTGAAATGTGCTCTTAGACAAATTCTGGAGAAACCTTTTTTTGTTTGTGTAATATTTGACCGAATCTTAACACTTCTCAACAGCTAAAATCTAAGTGTAAGCTTTCAAGAAGCAGAAAAAAGTGTACAAAAAAAAAAGATTGCAAATGAGTCAGACACTCATGGGCACATGTCTAAAACACGCTTCCTAAACACATTCTGCTGAAACATTTTTGCAAAATCCAGGACCACCCCCCTCCATCTCCAGCTCCAAGAGAAAGAAGGGCCCTCGTTCCTATGTAGTGTCACTGTTAGGGTACTTAAAGAAAGTGCCACAATCACCTATATCAAATGATTCAGAATTGCCGGAAACGTGCATCTAGACACATTCTGTAGGATCGATGTTCCTCAAAGAAGATAATTAACCAAAGGGCCTACAGAATCGGCCATCCATTTGCTAAAAGAAGGTTCCGAAATATGGTGCATGGGGCAAATATCAAGTCAATAGGGAACATTTCTGACATTTAGATTGACATTGGGCCTTCATTCGTCCTTTTCCATTTAAATGTATGAGAGCTGTGACGTGTCGCACGCAGCAACGCTACATGGTAGAGGATCCAAACAAAGGTGGGCGTGACCCACATGGGCCTGGCAACAACATACTAAAAATTGGGACTCTGGCATGTTTAGAAAAGAAAGTCTCTCCAGTCGGCACAACTTTCACAGAGGCTGTAAAATGTGTCATGTCTCACCCCATCCTCACTTCAATATTCAGATATACCTGATTTATTTTCTAGATGCCGGAGAGGGGATTTGTTGCTGTGGGCTTGTTCTTGGCCCCACCCACACTGTGTGTGTGAATATCTGGGGCCCCTGGGACGTTTCTGAGAGAAAATATGAAATTTTAAATTATTTTAAAGCACCTTAAAATGCACCCAGAACCACCAAATTCATGTCAGCTCATCTCTGTGGCAAAGGAGGCAAAGGAGAAGGCACAGGAAGCAAATTTGTTTGTGAAGCGTAAGTATCAGAGAGAGTATGAGGTAGCAGAAAAGCAGAGGCAAAAGTGGTATCACAGGGCGATGTATTGTCAAGGGGTAGAGCATTGTACCATGAATAAAGAAAAAGGAAGCGAAAAGGAGGCACCTCCGCCCTCTCCAAGCAAACACACACATTCCATCCATGTCTATGTATCCCACTTTACACATCACTGAGGGACAGTTTCAGGTTGAAATGGCGACGTCAAACGCAACACAGGGCTCAGGAGTGAAAGGTGAGGAAGGAAAGTTAGGCTACAAACCAACAGGTCAGACACAGGCAGCAAGGCCCAGAGGCAGGAATAGTCAGACAGAGGAGCAGTCAGGGGACAAGGCAGAGAATCTTCCCCTTATGGCACACAGCCAGAGGGAGTACGAAAAACAGCAGGAAGTGGGCAGTAATCAGGGAGAAAAGAGAGGAAGTAGTCATGGTCAGGGTAGGGAGAAAAGAGAGAAAACAGGCAGGCCCATTAAGATGACAGTAATAGTTTCAGGCAAATGTCAGATGGGAGGCAGAGGTACGGATCCAGACCAGGTAATAGAGGCTGCAGGTTATGTCAGAGGACAGTGAGCTCCACAGCAGGAAGACAGTGAGTGGGAGATCACTAGAGAAGAACTAGAGGAAGAGTGGAGCAAGATATCTCGGCTAGGACAGGCTTTGGAGAACAGGACCGATGAGTTATTGAGATGAAGGGAGGGGGTGAGTCCAGAAAAAGGAGGTCAGGGACTAGAGGCTGAACAGGGAGGACAGACAGTGGGAAGGAAGTGGTAGACCATACAGGGGAGGGGCTTCCATGATGCCATTAGTACAGGTCGGATAAGCCGTGGAATATAGGAGATGTGCAGGCTATCACAGACCAGATGCCACCACCCTCAGAGGGAGTGAGTTTATGGTTAATGAAACTTAATAAATTGACAGCAGGACAAAAGATGGCATGAGGAGCTTTTCGGGCCATAGAAGCCAGATGTATGTCAGGACAAGATCTGAGAGAGATTGAGCAGGACAGCACACCTCTAAGCAGAGTAGTGGGTAGAGTGAATAAAGCTGTGAGAGATAAGTTTCCCTTGCCAAACACCGGAGTGATGGCAAAACTCCCGTGGAAGAAAGAGCAGACCCCTAGAGAATATTAAGAAAAATGTAAGGAAGAGTGGTGTAAACAGACAGGGTGTCACCCAGGTAAACCAGGGATACAGCAACAGTGGTTCAGGGAAGCAGTAATGGAGGGGGTTCCAGGAAAGGTAGGAGAGGCTATGAGGAGTAATCCTGATTTGCAGGGCTGTGACTCATCTCTGTGGGAGAGACAACTTGTACATCATTTACAGAGGGCTAGAGATGAAGCCATGGAGGAAGACAGTGAGAGTAAAGACTTACAGTTGCAGTTGTTGAAGTTTGAACTTGCTAATGCTAAAAAGAACCAGGCAGGAAAAAGCAAAAGTAATGGACCAGTTGGTCAAACACTGTACAATTGGGTTCCAACCTACACGCTCTATAGGGGAGGATACAGGGGAGGATCTAATAGGGGTAGAGGTGGGTCTAGAGGTGGAGGAAGGGGCAGTTTATCAGCACACAGAGACAGTGGGTGTTTCCTCTATGGACACGAGGTCCATTGGGTTACAGATTGTCAGCGCCAGCAGGCAAGCACCGGAAGGGGGCGTGGGGGGCCAGGTGGCCCTCCCGGAAAGGGAGCATGGGCTCCTATTCCGCAGGCGGCACCCCCTAGAGGCCAGTATCCCAACTTGTCCAATTGGGAGGGGCCAAATAACTCTCAACAATGACACACCCCACAGAGAGACCCAGAGGCTGGGGCACAGGCAGACCCCATGCTTCAGATGAGGGTGATGGATGAGACGCTGCCATTTCTTGTTGATTCTGGGGCTACGTTTTCAACTATTAATAAGTCACCACCTAAAGACAAAATTTCAACAAATACTGTGGATGTTGTGGGTTTCTCTGGGGTTGGACAGAGGTTGCCCATGTTGTGATTTAATAACTATGTCTCATACGGAGGTACCATTATGTTGGGGTTACACATGGCAGTACCGTGAGTTAGATTTGGCTATCAGGATTATCAAAGATAATCATAAATAATTCTTTAAATTAATAAAGACCTTGCGGCACCACCCTTCATTAAAAGGGAAATGATAGCCAATCAATTTATTCAGTCTCATAAAATACACTAAACTATCAATTTGGAATTCAGGTTAATGATTAAATCAATAACTATAACCCAAATTACCATCAATAGCTAGTAGGTGAAGGATTCTGAGTTCAAACATAGAAGAGGTTGGCAAATTATTCACTCTTGTGAGATATTAAAGAGACCAGCATTATTATATACATCATTTATTTACAAAGGTAAACAAAGTAAAGACACACTGAGGACTAAATACACTAACTACAGACAAAAGGTGTGTGTGTGTGTGTGTGTGTGAGCCAACAAAGAATGCTAATTCAAGATGGCGGAAGCTAGACAAAGGGCCATTTAAAGATGGTGGTAAGCCACCTAGGAGGGTTGGCTCACTAGTGGAGTTAGCACCAGCGTGGCCTCTGCTGGAGGCCAGCTTAAGGTGTGTTTGTGTGCTGGAGGTAAAGGAGACCTGTAGGCTAATAGTACCTCATTAAAAGTTAGTGACATGCAAAATACCCTGTGTATAGCATCAATCTAACATCAATTTAACAACGGCTACTAGATTAACAAACAAATTGAAAAGAGTCACAATGATAAATCTCAAAGATATCACATCGGTAAGGTCACATGTGCAGAATCACTAAACAGATCTGTGCTACACTAAGCCCAGTATTTAATGTTAGCTCAACATGCTACGTTATGCCGCTGGATGTTACCAGTCCGTTTTGGTGCTGCTTTGTCCCGCGGCCGGCGTCTGTCCCATGGTCCGGCGGGAGAACTTGTGGTTTGCATTGGAAGCAGCTGTTGAGGTGCAGGGGGACCTTGAGGCGTCTCGGCCGGTCGCCCGGTGTCGTTAGCTTCGGCTAACGGTCGGTTCCTTCGTAAAGTGGCTGGCTGGCCGCTGCTTGTTGCGGCGGTGCTCTTAGCGGGAAACTCGCGTCGGCGCGGTGAGAGAGGAGAGGTTCTGCAGGGCGGCAGGCAGGCTCTTTCGTTGGGCCTTCTGCTAGCTGTCTTGGAATTGTGGGAGAAAAGGGAATGCAGTCAATTTGAACAAAGCTCAGTTAAAATTACCTACAGCAAATGAACTCGTCCGCTGAGTCCCAACACCTGTCACCAAACCACTCCCTACAAGACTGGGGAGACAGAATTTGTTGCACCCCTATGTGGTCTCTTCCAGCGTCCCTGTAAATCTGTTGGGCAGGGACCTGCTCACGAAATTAGGGACCAGCATCCTGTGCAATCCTGATGGACTTGTGAGAGATACTCCCAGATGGGACACAGCTTGCTTGTGGACACTCTGCTGTTAACCATGGACAATGGATGATGCGGCCTGTGGAACCTGAATGTGCAGATATTTACTGGAGAGTACTTGAGATCTCCGCCATGCAACCGGACAGTATTATGTTTCAGTATGCTCAGTGGAAGCCGTGGATCTCAATTTTGGATCCACCCCATGTCATGCTCTTCTATGATAGAGCACACACTTATTGGTATCAGGAAGCATTCGGTCAAATACAAGGTTCACAGTGGAACGTTAAAACACAAAACATTTATGTTGGCCAAGAAGGAGTAGCAGCAGCTTTCAGTTGACATCAGAGCAGCTTGATTGGTATCGCATGGCAGAAGGGTCGGCACCATATGTTTCAATAGCATTACACCCTAAACATCAGGCTAAAGACTTGGGCTAAAAAAGCAGTTGAGACCACTGACCCCACCCAACTTCCACAGGTGACTTTTTCTGCCAGCACTAAAATGTATTGTATTAACCTGACGTGTACAGAGACTGCCCTCTTACAGCATGAGCTTGTCTCTAGAGACCATGGTCGGGAAAAGACCGATCACCTCCTGGCAGCAGGTGTAATCGACAGTTCACCTGACTCATTATGGTCCACCGGACCGACGGACGTAGGGTTGACTGACTGTGAACCAATCTCCTTTAAAGTCTCCACGCAATGTCCGATTTGGTTGGAACAGTACCCTCGTAAACGGGAGGAGAAAAAGGCATTGCAGAGACTATTGATGGACTGTTAAAATCAGGTGTTTTAGAAACCTCCTGCACACCCTGGAACACTCCGAAATTACCTGTGGAGAAACAAGGGACAGGTAAATATCGCATGGCACATGACCTGAGGGCTATTAACAACATTCTAACCACACCCACCATTCCAGTTCCTATCCCTACACTGCACTCAATACCGGAACACTCAATACTCAATACCGGACCTCATACCGGACCAGAAATGGTTCACATGTATTGACTTGGCTAATGCGTTCTTTTGTTTACCTTTAGCTCCAGAATGTAGGGAAATGTTCTCCTTTACCTACAAAGGTCAGCAACTGCAATACACCAGGGTTCCACAGGGTTTTGCTCTCTCTCCAGGTTTGTTTAATCAGGTGTTAAAACAGGCCCTCAGTGATTGTGATCTGCCACCAGGTTGTACATTGGTTCAGTATGTGGATGATTTGTTAATTGCTGCCCCTAACCCACAGACGTGTGCGCAGGCCACGAAAAATGTTTTGCTTAGGCTAGCGGAAAAGCGTTTAAAGCTAGTACATCTAAACTCCAGGCCATCAGAACACAAGTTTCCTTTTTGGGGAGGGTAATATCACAGAAAGGGGCGAGATTGTCTAGCACACACAGAACTACCATTTTGCATCACCCTCGCCCAGTTACGCTGAAAGATATGCTTTCTTTCCTTGGTCTCACAGGTTACAGCAGGAACTACATTGCTAATTACATAGGTCTAACACAACCCCTTCGTAAAATGACAATTCCAGCAAACTGTTTTTTTCCCAATCCGTGCAGCAGAGTTGTTCCATAATGAGGTGGATGGCAATGGTACCAATCTCACAACCTACAACTACATCCACCAAAGACTTGGATATTAAGACGAAATCTATCCTTGAATATGTTTTATGACAATTAGAGTAAAATGTATATTCCCTTGAGCTAGGATTAACTAACCTCCAGATGTCTACCAGACCAAGGTCCACTGCCAGCAGATCAATAGCCTCCCTGGCCCTAGGTGAAAACCCACCCCTGGGTTTGCTCTTGTCAATTATCCCATCCATCACCTGGTTGAAATCTCCAGCCAATATCACCTGCCCCTCATGATCCCGAGTTGTTCCATAATGAGGCATAGGTTTGTCTTAAATGAGATGCTCCACAAATCTTGTGTACCTCTACCCAGACAGCTTTAGAATACATGAGTACCGGGTTATGATGAAAGTCCTGTCCGTTATTAGCTGATCCCTGTGAGAGAACATCCAAGGGTGTAAAAGGGCTCACTAGTTCCTGTTCAGTCTTGATCCAGCTCAGTTCAGAGTCCAACCCTGTCCAGTGTTTGACCAGTCTTGACATTTCAAATGCTAAATTAAAGAGTTTCACATTTGGAAAAGCCATTCCCCCAATGTCTCTAGAGGACCACATTTTCTTTATATTAACTCTTGGCTTCTTCTTGTTGCACAGAAAATCTTTAATCATTTTCTCAAATCGACTAAATATATGTAAAGGAATTCTTACAGGTAACATCATGGAAAAACAATTGAACTGTTGGGCCACCACCATTTTAATCACATTAATTTTACCCCATTTATCCAAGTTTGTTTTTATTTTTAGGAGAAGTTCCATTTTTGAAAGCATAATGTCCTCTAGGGTTGGGTTTAATAATATTCCTAAATACTTCATACCCGAACGTAAACATTTGAAATTGAATGTAGTAATGCATCCAGAATGGCATGATGCTGAAAGTGGCATGCCTTCCGATTTGTACCAATTTATTTTATACCCTGACAACCTTGAATATGATTCAACACATGTGAGCAACATGTGCATGGGATCAGTTAACACTGCTAAGATGTCGTCGGCATACAGAAACAGCTTGTGTTCCGCACCCCCTGCGTGAAGACCCCTGATATCTGTATTAGCGCGAATAGCCAGAGCAAGTGGTTCCAAAAATATCGTGAAGAGAAGTGGGGACAAAGAACACCCCTGACGGGTGCCGCGTGAGTGATGGAAAAAGTCTGACTCTTTGCCTTTCAGCTGTTCCCTTTCAGGGGTCGCCACAGCGAATCATGTGCCTCCATCTAACCCTGTCCTCTGCATCCTCTTCACTCACACCAATTAACTTCATGTTCTCTCTCACTACATCCATAAATCTCCTCTTTGGTCTTCCTCTAGACCTCCTGCCTGGCAGCTCCAACCTCAGCATCCTTCTACCAATATATTCACAGTCTCTCCTCTGAACATATCCAAACCACCTCAATCTGGCCTCTCTGACTTGATCTCTGAAACATCTAACATGAGCTGTCCCTCTGATGTACTCATTACTGAGCCTGTCCATCCTCGTCACTCCCAAAGAGAACCTCAACATCTTAAGCTCTGCCACCTCCAGCTCTGCCTCTTGTCTTTTCTTCAGTGCCACTGTCTCTAAGCTGTACAACATCGCTGGTCTCACCACCGTCTTGAACACCTTTCCTTTCATTCTTGCTGATACTCTTTTATCACACAACACACCTGACACTTTTCTCCACCCGTTCCAACCTGCTTGCACTCGCCTCTTCACCTCTTTTCCACAGTCTCCATTGCTCTGAACCGTTGACCCTAAGTACTTAAAGTCCTGCACCTTCTTCACCTCCGCTCCCTGTAACCTCACCGTTCCACCTGGGTCCCTCTCATTGACACACATGTATTCTGTTTTACTGCGGCTAAGCTTCATTCCTCTGTTTTCCAGAGCAGACCTCCATCTCTCTAGATTTTCCACCACCTGTTCCCTGCTCTCACTACAAATCACAATGTCATCCACAAACATCATAGTCCATGGAGAGTCCTGTCTAACCTCATCTGTCAGCCTGTCCATCACCAGAGCAAACAAGAAGGGGCTCAGAGCTGATCCTTGATGCAGACCCACCTCCACCTTGAACTCCTCTGTCACCCCTACAGCACACCTCACCACGGTCTTACAGCTCTCATACATGTCCTGCACCATTCTAACCTACTTCTCTGCCACTCCAGACTTCCTCATACAATGCCACAGCACCTCTCTCGGCACCCTGTCATACGCTTTCTCTAAATCTACGACACAATGACACAATGCAACTCCATATGATCTTCTCTGTACTTCTCCATCAGAATCCTCAAAGCAAATACTGCATCTGTTGTTCTGCATCTCAAGACAGACTGACACATAGAGTAGTGGAGGTTCATGAACCGATACCAGCACACGCTAACAGACACAAACACACACACACACACACACACACACACACACACACACACACACACACAGAAAAGGTACCTATACAATATAAGTATGTCTAGGATGGGTTAGCATGCCAGTATTAAATAAAAGATTTAGACAAATCTCTCTACTATCTTTAGACTGTGAGAAAACAGTTGAGAAAAATGTCTCCACCACCTCCTCCTCATTAGAAAAATGTCTCCACCACCTCCTCCTTCTGCGCCCCAGCAGAAGTATACAAATCTTGATAGAATGATTTGAAAATTGAGTTTAATTCCTTTGATGAGGTTACCTTGGTTATCTTTTTTAATCAATGATATATTGTTTAGGTTATCTTGCTGTTTCAGTTTTCTCGCTAATGATCTACCATTCTTTTCACCACCTTCATAAAATTTTGTTCTAAGCCTAAATAAAGCATATTCAACCTTTTTATTGTAAACATCAGTTAACTTATATTTTAATTTACAAATATTCTGGTATTTATCATTTGAATATTGTCTCGCCAAATCCTTCTCCAATTCATGTATTTCTTTTTCCAAATGTTTTTCTCTTTCTAAATTACTTTTTTTTAACTTTTGTCGCAGATGCAATTATCTTTCCTCTTATTATGCTTTGGACGCTTCCCAAACTGTGGCTACTTTATCTTTGTAACAACATAGTATTGAGCCTTCAGCGACCCCTCTTTGTTTTATCCGTGTTTAAATCGATTTGCAACTCTACTGTGGCATGATCACTAATGGCAATGGTAGCAATCTCACAACCTACAACTACATCCACCAAAGACTTGGATATTAAGACGAAATCTATCCTTGAATATGTTTTATGACAATTAGAGTAAAATGTATATTCCCTTGAGCTAGGATTAACTAACCTCCAGATGTCTACCAGACCAAGGTCCACTGCCAGCAAATCAATAGCATCCCTGGCCCTAGGTGAAGACCTACCCCTGGGTTTGCTCTTGTCAATTATCCCATCCATCACCTTTTTGAAATCTCCAGCCAATATCACCTGCCCCTCATGATCCCCTATTAGCTTGTTAATTCCATGAAAAAAATCTGGCTCCTCTTTATTGGGTGCATAAATATTACACAAAATTGTTCAAGCCCCGTTAATTAAAGCTTCCAAACATATAATGTGCCTTTCCTTATCATTATATTTTTTCAAGCTTTGTGATCAAGCTTAAATCTTTATTAATAAGGATCAAAACACC
Source organism: Coreoperca whiteheadi (assembly GCA_011952105.1). NCBI lineage: Eukaryota > Metazoa > Chordata > Actinopteri > Centrarchiformes > Sinipercidae > Coreoperca > Coreoperca whiteheadi. The sequence goes on along the minus strand of CM022487.1, from coordinate 2,787,485 downwards.
ATTTTGTTGCTTGAATATGAACTATGAAAGACGGTGCGCACCCAATCTCTCTTAAACGATGCGCACGTTCAATTTCAAATTCACTTCCAGAGAGCTCAAATGCCAGAATCTTCATCACATATTGATTCACTTTTCAGGGTTCCTCCACACCTTCTTTAAGTCCGATAATCTGTACATTATTTGTCCTACTGCGGTTTTCAAGGTGCTCCACGCATGACCACAGGACCTCCAGCCTCTCCTCGTTTTTGTCCACTTTTGCCTCAGTAAGCGCACTAGCATCTTCAATGTCTTTTATGTCTTCCACTGAGTCTTTTAGTTCTTTAGTTGTGTCTTTAATAGTGGCGACATCTTTTGCCACCGCCTGAAGAGTAGCATTCATTTTCATTATTTCTTCTAAAACGTCTTTTTTGCTATCGCTCCCTGTACTCTCCTCCGTTGCTGCTGGAGGGGCGTCTTCAGGCAACTGCAGGTGTGCTTTCAGGCGGCTCTAGCTCTGGGGTCTGGGCCGGGGCGAGGCTAATGCTAGCTTGTTTCTTCTTCGCGCTAGTTCCCTTGAAAGAGTTCACTTTATTATTACTTATCAAGGCTGCAGTCCTTAAGAAACCTCCACGTCGACAAAGTGTGTCAAAATTATGACACCAATTGAAGTGTATTTCTCCAACTCCGTGTGGCGGCCGTGGCTTGGTGGCGGAACCGTTGCCTGCCGATCGGAAGGTCAGCGGTTCGATCCCCCAGCCATGCGTCGAAGCATCCTTGAGCAAGATACTGAACCCCAAAATGCTCCCAAAGCTGTGCCTTTGGTTTGTGAATGTTCTCGTATGTAAGTCTTTGGATAAAAGCGTCTGCTAAATGACTAAATGTAAATGTAAATCAAGAACACATCTTCCTCGGTGGTCCCATGTGACTCCCTAAAATGGAGGGTTTTTAATCTCCTGAGACAGAGGTTGCTGTTTCAGTACAAAAGTGTAGAAATATCTAGTCTTAAGATGGGGATGTGGGGAAGTCTAATGTTGCTAGTATTTTTAGCATGTAATGCATGATAATTTAACTTTAATTTTGTATTTGTGTGGTGAATGGACCCATGAGTGATCTCACAATCATAAATGTGTCTTTCAGTTAGAAAAAGTTGCAGCTTTCTAGCTCAATGATAAAATTTAAGTGGACACAAGGGACACCTGGCGACCCTTTGACCTGTGTGCTTAACATGGAAACACCAACTTCCATCCCAAAAAGGTTCCAATTTTTGAGAGTCAAGATACAGTAAAACGCACTCATCAAGGTCTTTGGAATCCTCAGATTCCCTTAGGTCATTGGGAACATTTTTGACTTATCGAATGAACACTGTGGGTTACAGGACACATGAACCCCTCCAGCTGGCGCACCATGCCACAAAATAGGCACTCATTCCTGGATAGACATCCAGAAACCAGGACCCCTTCCAGCTTGAGCTCCAAGACCAAGACGCCTAGGTAGTGTCACTGTTAGGGTGGCTAAAAAAAGTGTCCCAAAATCCTATTCCAAATAATACAGAATTACCTAAATTGCTCATTCCGAAGAAAACATTTTTTGGGAAATAATAAGACCTTAACACTTTCCAACACCAACAATCTAAATGTCACTCTTAGGGCGGCCGAAAAAAGTGTCCAGAAAACCAATTTCAAATTATTCAGATTTGCCTAAAACGTGCTCCTACACATATTCTGGAGAAACATTTTTTGGTTGTGTAACATTTGACCGAATCTTAACACTTTCCAACAGCTAAAATCTAAGTGTCATTCTTAGCACGGCAGAAAAAAGTTTTGGAAAATCCTGTTCTGAATGATTCAGAAATGACTGAAACTTGCTCCTGGACACATTCTGCAGAAACATTTTTGCAGAATACAAGACCCCCTCAGCTCCAGCTCCAAGCACAAGACAGGCACTCATTCCTATGTAGTGTTACTGTTGGGGTACCTGATAAAAGTGCCGCCTAGTCCAAATGATTCAGAATTGCCTAAAACATGCTTGTAGACACATTCTTCAGGATAGATATTCCTGAAAGAAGATAACTAACCAAAGGGCCTACAGAGTCGACCCGCCACGTGATGAATGACGGTTTCGAGATAAGGTGCTTGGTGCAATTTTCAAGTCAGTAGGGCCATTATATATAAATGGCCATATGAAAAGTGACATTTGGGAACATTTATGACATTTAGATTGACATGTGTGCATAACCTGCCATTAATTTGTCCTTTCAAAATTTCCCATTTAAATGTATGAGAGCTATCACATGTCGCATGCAGTAATGTGCTATAGGGTCCAAACAAAGATGGGAGCATGACCCATATGGGCCTGGTAAGAACATACTAAAAATTGGGACTCTGGAATGTTTAGAAAAGAAATCCTCTCCACTCTGCCCAACTTTCACTGAGGCATCCTCCAGGTAGTTAAAAAAGTGCCTACCGAAAGTGGCCCAATTACGGCTAAATAACTCGGTCGATCCTCGGTGATCAGTTTTCAGTGATCAGTTTCGCCCAAGCGATCTGGTTTAACGTGGCCTGAGTGATCAGTTTTAACGCGGCACGATTGCGGAACCCTGAGTGAGAGGACATAAAAGCACCCCTCCAATCCAGTTCCTTGTTTGGGCTTATTTAAACGTTATGGATGTCCATTTTTGTAATACTTTAATTGCTGAGCAGCCGTTGTTTATGCAAGATAAACTTGGAAGCCTGTTTTCATGTTAAATGTTTTTTTTTATTGGAGCACACTTCACTCTCCCATCTGGTAATGTGTTCATTTATCAAACACGGCTCATGAAACGAACCAAAAAAAAAAAACCTCACTCCCTCTCACACCATTTTTAAAAAAATATATTGAAATATCACAACATCATTAATGTAAAATCAACAAGGAGTTCAAATACTATTTTAAATGATCAATATTTTAAATTTGAAACATTTAATTCTGGCATAGTGCACTTCTGAGTTTTGTCTACGTGGTCTGCCTGTTTGCCCTCTGGTTTCGGCGACCATCCCTATCAGAGGCTAGCTGCACCAAAATGAAATAAATAAATACACCATTAAATAATTACTTAAATGTGTCATTAAATAATTAAAATACCAATTATTTCAATATTTACATTTACATTTCACGATTTACATTTACATTTAATGATTTACATTTACATTTCACGATTTACATTTACATTTCACGATTTACATTTACATTTCATGGTCCTGTGTTGCAGAGCTTCATGAATTGTCAAACTGTCAATCTCCCCCATCAAAGTTGGTAGGTGGATCCTGACACCTGATTGGTTACCCTGCGCATCAAGTCAAGACAAATCAATTCCAGATAATGGATCGATGCAGAGCTACTTCCAGTACACTGGGTGGCGCGCTTCGCCTCTAACGTTGGTTTAGATAACTATTAAACTAAACTTTACCACCAAGTCGAACCTGCTAACCCCTAACGTTGAGAACACCAGGACAAAATGGCTAAAATTGCCCGGAGCTGCTGCGAGAAGCAGCTAATTTAATAGAAGAAGCTCTGAGCAAAACTCCTCCAGCTCCGGCGGCTCAGTCGCAGCAGAACCCTGCCGCTTCAGCGTCAGCTAGTAGTGGCACTTCCCGGTGAGGCTGCCAGGCAACTGGTGCTGTTATCGACGAGGATGGACAGCTCATGTTAGATGTTTTGGAGATAAAGCCAGAGAGGCCAGATTGAGGTGGTTTGGACATGTTCAGAGGAGAGACTGTGAATATATTGGTAGAAGGATGCTGAGGTTGGAGCTGCCAGGCAGGATGTCTAGTTGAAGACTAAAGAAGAGATGTATGGATGTAGTGAGAGAGGACATGAAGTTAATTGGTGTGAGTGAAGAGGATGCAGAGGACAGGGTTAGATGGAGGCACATGATTCGCTGTGGTGACCCCTGAAAGGAACAGCCGAAAGGAAAAGAAGACACGCTATTGTCCTGTAAAAATAAAAAGCAGCATTTAATAAATCGTGATAATAGTTAACATCATAACATAATAAATGTATTAATAGAATTGTTATTATTAAAGTACCTGCCAAAGGTTTGGAAACAATTCATGATTTTGAAAATCTCTTCTGCTCACCAAGGCTGCATTTATTTGATCAAAAATACAGAAAAACTTGGCTGGATGCCAGCCGAATTTAGCCCTGCCCACAACATTTGAGCTCGGGCAGTTCAGTCTGGACTCGATCCGTAGAGAAGTTATTATGCCCAAACAGAGACTGTTCGGACCAATCAAATTGGCAGGGCGGGCTTTATACGATGATTGACAGATGATCAACAGAAACGTAATCAGTCACGAAATCAAAGAGCGCCTGGGTTGATGGCTGTTGTACACCGGCAAAGATATTTTACGCTCATCTTCCTCTTCTTCTACTTCTTCCAGCATGTGTGCAGTTGAGTTCTGTTGACAACTATGCGTCGCTCAACATACGTCACTCACTCTGTTGCTCTGATTGGTTGTAGGTCTATCCAATTGAGGTCTTTTCTGGATTGGTTGAAATACGGCCCCAAAATCATTGCCCAATGGAGCAGTAACAGACTCATATCTGTCTAGAATCGAGTTTGACCACGTCAGGCTACAGAAAAACAGCAATATTGTGAAATTGTTACAAATAAAATATAAAAGTTTTCCATTTTCATATATTTTTATGATAGTACTAAGTAATCTCGGGGTGCATGGTGGCAGAGTGGTTAGCGCTCCTGCCTCCCAGCAAGGAGATCGTGGGTTCGATCCCCGGACCAATGTGACACGATCTCTCTGGGTGGAGTCTGCGTGTCCTCCCCGTGTTACCGTGGGTTCTCTCCGGGTTCTCCGGCTTCCTCCCACCGTCCAAAGACATGCAAGGCTAATTGATAACTCCAAATTGGCCCTAGAGGATGAATGTGAGTGTGTCTGTCTGTCTATGTGCAACGAGTTGGCCACTGTCCAGAGTGTACCCCGCCTAAGCCCCAAAGTCACTGGGATAGGCTCCAGTCACCCGCTTGTTCCAGGAACAAGCGGAAATGACTAAGTAATCTCAAATTGTCACCACCATTCATAAAGTTACCAGGTGAGTTATACGTTTCAGCGCTGACTTAACATGCATTTGGCATGCATTTAGAAAAAAAATCAGTTATATCTGAATATTCAAGTGAGGATGGGGTGCTACATGACACATCTTATTGTAGTATTGTAGTTGTAGTATGTTGATACCAGGCCCATATGGGTCACGCCCATCTTTGTTTGAACCCTCTAGCACGTAGCGTTACTTCGAGTGACACGTGACAGCTCTCATACATTTAAATGGGAAATTTTGAAAGGATGCATGAATGGCAGGTCATACACAAATCTAAATGTCAGACATGTTCACAAATGTCAATTTTCATATGTCCATACATAAATAATGGCCCTATTGACTTGAAAATTGCACCAAGCACCTTCTCTAGGGAACCGTCTCTTAGCACGTGGAAGGCCGACTCTGTAAGCCCTTTGGTTAGTTATCTTCTTTCGGAACATCTATCCTGCAGAATGTTTCTAGAAGCATATATCAGGCAATTCTGAATCATTTGGATTAGGTGATTGCTGCACTTTTATCAGGTACCCTAACAGTGACACTACACAGGAATGAGGGCCTGTCTTGAGCTTGGAGCTGGAGCTGGGGGGGGAGTCTTGTATTTTGCAAAAATGTTTCTGCAGAATGTGTTTAAGAGCACGTTTAAGGCAAATCTGAATCGTTTGACATTGTTTTTGGGACACTTTTTTAGCCACCCTAACAGTGAAACTACCTAGGCATGAGTGCCCGTTTTGGTCTTGGAGCTGTTGGAAAGTGTTAAGATTCGGTCAAATGTTACACAACTAAAAAATGTTTCTCCAGAATGTGTGTAGGAGCACGTTTAAGGCAAATCTGAATCATTTGAAATTGGTTTTCTGGACACTTTTTTCGGTCGCCTTAAGAGTGAATATTGATTTTGCTGTTGGAAAGTGTTATGGTCAGTGAATAGTGACGTAATCTTAACACTTTCCAACAGCTAAAATCTAAGATTATTTCCCAAAAAATATTTCTTCAGAATGTGTCTAGGACCGTGTTTTAGGCAATTCAGAATCATTTGGAAAAGGATTTTGCAAACTTTTTTCAGCCACACTACCTAGGCATGAGTGCCCGTCTTGGGATTTGGAGCTTCAGCTGGAAGGGGGCTCTGGTTTCTGGATATCTACACAGGAATGAGTGCCTATTTTGTGGCATGGAGCTCAAGCTAGAGTGGTTCATGTGTCCTGGAACCCACAGTTTTCACCCGATACGTCAAAAATGTTCCCAAATGACCTAAGGGAATATGAGGCTTCCAAAGGCCTTGATGATTACTTTTTACTGTATCTTGACTCTTTACACTCAAGCGAAAAAATTGCAACCTTTTTGGGATGAAAGTTGGTGTTTCCATGAAGAGCTGTCACAAATTTGTGAGTTCTGAGTGCATGTTAAGCACGCAGGTCAAAGGGTCGCCAGGTGTCCCTTGTGTCCACTTAAATTTTATCATTGAGCTAGAAAGCTGCAACCTTTTCTAACTGAAAGTTGATTTTGCAGAGATGAGCTGACATGAATTTGGTGCTTTAAATTTGGTGGTTCTGGGTGCATGTTAGAGTGCTTTAAAATAATTAAAAAAAATATTTTTCTCTCACAGAAACGTCCCAGAGGCACGCACCACAGTGCCTAGAACAAGCCCACAACAACAAATCCTCTCTGTGGCATCTATAAAAGAAATCAGGTATATCTGAATATTCAAGTTAGGATGTTGTATGTTGTTGCCACGCCCATATGGGTCACGCCCATCTTTTTTCGCATGTAGCGTTGCTGCGTGTGACACGTGATATCTCTTACATTTAAATAGGACATTTGAAAGGACGAATGAATGGCAGGCCCAAATGTCAATCTAAATGTCAGAAATGTTCCCAAATGTCACTTTTCATATGGCCATTTATAAATAGTGGCCCTACTGACTTGAAAACTGCACCATGTACCTTATTTCGGAACCTTCTTTTTGCAAGTGGAGGGCAGAATGTGTCTAGGAGCAGTTTCAGGCTATTCTAAAACATTTGGTGATTGTGGCACTTTTTTCGGCCTAAGAGTGACACTTAGATTTTTGCTGTTGGATCCCAGTTGTCATCTCAGTTTCCCAAAAGTCATAGAGATGCTCCACGTTGGATTTGACACTCTGGCGTTTTCACCATTCAATGTGTATGCATTTTTGTGTATCTTCAAGCATACAGGTTTAGGAATGCTGTCCTGCCCTGACTATTGCCGTATGCTTGCGCAGAGAGGCTTGTGGGTTGCCAGCTTAACACATTGTATTTAAATAGCACTTCTCTGAACAGAGGGGTTAAAAGTCCTATGTAATGTGTGGCTTTGGCAATTCTGTTACTGCTTATAGAACATTTTGGTTTGATTAGCTACAAGACATGTTTAGACATGTTTATTTTATATTCACTTCATTAGAAATGTCTTTTTTAATTAAAATCATAGAATGAAGATACATTCTATGATTTTAATTTACAGTTTTACATTCTTTAAACAAATTTCATGAGTAATTACATTTTCACTTGAGAAGGTAATTTATGTGGTCCTTCCACCTAGTCTCAGTTGTAACTATTATATTACACAACATCCTGACTTTGAATGTCCCCACCATGACCATGTCACTCTGCCACCCACATTTTCTCTTATCCATCCATAAGAGGAAACTGCAGCTTGGGCTGGTCTGCCACCTTGTTAATTCTAGCATGCAAGATTGATCAATTCAATTCAATTCAATTCAATTAAATTTTATTTATATAGCCCAGTATCACAAATCACATTTGCCTCAAAGGGCTTCACAATCTGTAACATACGACACCCTCTGTCCTTAGACCCTCGATTCGATTAAGGAAAAACTACCCAAAAAAAACCCTTTTAACAGGGGAAAAAAAATGTTAGAAACCTCAGGAAGAGCAACAGAGGAGGGATCCCTCTCCCAGGACAGACAGACATGCAATAGATGTCGTAAGTACAGAATAGATTTATAGCATCAAAACTATAACATATACAGCCATGATGGCAAAATTGTTGTACATATATATATATATATATATATATTATTATGTTAGAAATGTTTAGGTGGTAAAACATAAGGGAAGATGATGGGTCCAGACGGACAACCGAGCAGCTCCAGGTGGAGCCCAACGAGCAGGACCCGAGCCAACACTGCCCCAGCAGGTTGCCATAGTCACCGATCCAGATACATCTCCGGACACTGAAATACCTGCTGAAAGTGACACTAAGAAAGAAGAGACGGACGACAAAGCACAAAACTCCGGGAGAGGGAAGAAGTCAAGTTAGTGACATCCATCTATGGGATGAGAATGCATACGGATGGAGAGGAGGACAGAGGTGAAGAGAGAGAGGTGCATCATGGGAAATCCCCCGACAGTCTAGGCCTATAGCAGCATAACTAATGGATGGTTCAGAACTCTCCTGAGCCAGCCCTAACTATAAGCTTTATCAAAGAGGAAAGTCTTTAGCCTATTCTTAAATGAGGAGATGTTGTCTGCCTCCCGAACCCGAACTGGGATCTGATTCCACAGGAGAGGAGCTTGATAAAGAAGCTCAAAGAAATTAACAAGAAATATATCTCCTACATTCACTTTTTCCCCACCTTGGCCATGCCCCTCTGCCACCCCTATATAGTCCTTCCAAACAGTCTCAGTAATAACTGACATACACAACGTCCTGACCTTTAACGTGCCCACCGTGACCATGCCCCTCCCCCACCTCTACGGTATCTGACAGCAAGAAGAAAGTCTGCTACTTAGGCTGGTCTGCCACTTTGTTAGTTCTTGCTAAATAATAGATTACAGTGCATTACATAGATCTTAATGAAGTTATTTTTCCCCTTTCACTAGCTACTGTATGCGCGCCAAGTTGTTCATGATGGCAATTTGTTTCACGACATGGCTGGGCCAACAGGGTCACGTTCTGTTCTGTAGAAGTAGCTGCGTAGCTGCTCCGGTGTGTGCTGCGACCTAAATCGAGCGCTCTTTTTTTCTTCGCATACGAGACTTGTGTCGTGCGGCAGAGCGGAGCAAGAAGCAAGCGGTAGACCAGCATCGGGACATCGATGTAAATGGTAAGTTTTGAGTTATTTTACTTGGCTCCCAGTATAATATTGCACTGTAAAGTTTACTTGCATTCTGTTTGTACATGGATCATAACATAAAAAGAGCTACAATTCGCAGGAACTTCACCAAGATGGATAGCTAACGTCAGTGTAAGCTACAACTTTAGCAAGTATTTAGTGGCCTGAACACGCTCAAATTGCATAACCAGGTCTGACTCTGAAGCCAGGCTAAGGAAATGTCTACAATTAACTACAAAATGATAATTTAGTTTCACTCCATGGTGGCTTTGTTCGTGCACATCAGTATATTTTAAAAGCTGATGTTTTAATCGTTAGTAATGTAACGTGTTTTTTTAAAATACAGGTTTTGTTTTTGTTTTATATACAGATTTTTTCATCTTTCGCACCGCGTTATAACGATATGCACATGTGATCTCTTTTATTGCTTGGTGTTGTTCAAGATTTTATGCTTATAATATATAAAAGACAATATTTTAATATAATAGAAAACTGAAACTCCCACTGACATCCTAATATGCCTGGGACAGGTGCCATGCCAAAAAAGTGATCGTCTGTCGGGAGCCCGCTCAGCCTGTTAAAGCTAGATCATCTGCAGCTGCTTTTATCTGGATCAAACAGTCATAACGTGATAATAAACATAACTACAGTAATAGCAAAGGTATGACTTTGTGAAACAAAGTGATTGCAGCATCTATCTTGCGACCTAAAGTTTTTTTCTGCTTCAAAATGACTTGATCTACATTTTAAAGATAAGAAAGCTGCGAAGTACAAGGCTGAAGATTACGTCCAACATGACAAGGTGTCAACCAAGAATGGCCTGGAGTCATATGCTTTCAACGTATGTGGAGGATGAAAAGCTAGCTGGGATGATTAGTGATGACGACAAGTCAATGATTATTTTCAGCCATCAAACCGATTTACTTACCTCATAACTTCAATTACATTATATTTATATAGCCCAATCTCACAAACTAGGGTTTGCCTCAAAGGGCTTTATAATCTGTACAACATAGGACACCCTCTGTCCTTAGACCCTCAATTCGAATAAGGAAAAACTACCCAAAAAAGCCCTTTTAACATGGGAAAAAATGCTGCAGATGTATATAAACTGGGCTATTCAGCTTTAACAGGCTGCACGCACTCCTGCGGATGACAATCCGTTTCTGGCGGGCGATCACTTTCGGCATTTAGGTTAAGTTAAAATATTATGATAACCAGAATTCCAGACGATATCTCAATGATGTCTAGATTCATGTCACAATGTTAATTACATCAATGTACTGCCAAATTCCACCACTGCAGCTTGAAATACAGTGCAATGTGGTATGGTGGACCGTGAAGTTTGACTGACAATGTCCCTTGTGCTTACAGGAGTGTGGCCGAAGTTTGGGATCCGCTGGTGGCAGTTCTAATTTCAAAGGTGAGAAAGGGAAGACATAATGAGATGATATTATAATGAGGTTTTTAGTAAGTAGTTTGTAGTAGTGTTAAAATATTATACTGAAATATAATTGTTAAAGATAAAATATGTAACTTTAGAGACATTAGCCAGAGTAAGCCAGGTTTTTCTTAAGTGGACAACCAAAGGAGAAATAGAAATATCCAACTTAGACCCCCTTGCACTTCCCTTCCTCCTGGCCATGTTCTTGCATATGCATGAAGTTGCCCATCATAACTGGCAAAGCTATTAATTGCATGGGCGGATCATGCAGTCTTTCTTCACAGCAGTGGCACAAACTTCCTCAGTTCTAAGTTACATGAACATGATATGACCAAAAAACTCCTCATATACTGTCACACACATGATAGACAATGAATTAACAGTGTTATGAATCTGTGTTTAATTCGGCCTGTATCTCATCCACCAACCAGCACATATTTCAGTGTGAAATCTTCATTTTTGAATCTTCATTTCTGAAAAGTCTTACCGGGTCCCACCAAAACAAATCAAATCAAAATGGAAATAGCAGTGTCTGTATTCGCAGTCCAGTAAATTATTATTTACAATATGTACACTCACAGTACTGTCGATCTCTCTCTCTCTCTGACCACCCCAGTGTGCAAGTGCTACCTGCAGTCCTGTCAGTGTCAAGTCAGGGGACCGCTTCATTCCCACCGGCGCCTGAAGCAACTGGAGCATCAACTTCCACTATACCAATGTGAGCAGTTAGTCCTTCATCTGCTCGGTCAGCTAATCACTTTTACACCGCTCCCACAAAAACACACAGCTTGGTCACTAAACGCTCTGTCGCGAGAAATTGACTTCCTTGTCTCCTGCAGGAGAACTGCCGCTCCCCGAATCAGAACCACAAAGCAAAGGATGCCAGCTCGGACTCAAGCAAAGGTCGGACATGATTTTTATTTAAATTATTATTTACAATATGTACACTCACGGTACTGTTGATCAATCAGTCAGTCAGGTTCACAGCGATGGCCTTAGTTCCGCTTCAACCTGTGGTTGCACCGTGTAATGCCGAGAGAAACTATGACTGGGAAATAGACACTTCCACTCGATTATTTCTCCTTCCGACACACCTGAGACAAGTGTTGTGTTTTTCCACGAGTTGGTTACAGTTGCGGGCTTTAAAACGCGATCTGATGCCAGGGTAAAGCTGGCAAAACACTCTGAGACACACTAATAGTCCACTGTGCATGCAGAGCCTGATGTCACTCACTAACATCAAACTCTGTGTAACCAAGAACCCTTAAATGAAGTAATATCAGACAGACTTCTCTTGCAGATAAGTCATGGAAAATGAGAACCATGCAAGTTTTCCTTTTGTATCAAGCAGCAAAAAAGTTGTAGCATGACGTGTTTGAGTTACTTGACATCACAGGTCCTGCACACATGCAGACAGATGCTAAAACGATATATCGTGCAGCCCTACCATATACCATCAAAAACTAGTTTAACACTACAATTAGTCAACAAACACAAACTTTATTGGGGACCCATTCAATTTCTCCGGGACCCACAGGTGGTCATCTGAGTGGGTCCCAGATTCACTACATTGAAAACCTATCAACATCACTGCACTAGTAAGTAGTAGAGCTTTATTCAAGAGCAGACTCTGTCTTGAGAAAAGTAGCTAGTACATATTTACTTTAATTATTAATGTTAGTGTCTATTTTAACTTCTCAGGTCAGCCAGCAACATGAGAGAGTCATGCTTGTCAAGATAACAAGTAAACACCAGCACCAGAAGAGCTACTGGATCCCTCCAGTAGCTCCAGATGGCGAAATGAAAGCAAGCAATAGCCGTCATTTCGCCATCTCGGTTAACTCTAGACCCGATATCATATAAAAAAAGTCCCCTTTCATAGAAAATATGTGTTGCAATTTGGCATTATTAAGTGACATTTAAAAACTCATGTTAGTAACATTATTGCATACATTTAAAATAGTCCAGCTATGCGTGACCCACTTTTAGCCAAAATAACCTTGAATTTGGATACATGCCGTTTTGGCCCAAATAACTTGCAAGGTGTAAGTTATTCCATCATGTAAGCAAAGTCAACTGTGATTACACGGTGTTTAGTTTATTTTCTTTCACGTGTTCTCTGCGTGGGCTGTGCTTAGCCACGATTTAGCTCCTTGTTGGACTGGCTATTTTTAGCCCACCTATATTCAAAAGTCAAAAGTCAAAACTGAGTCATTGTAGTTTTTGGCCAGGTAGGACATAAGATGGGTGATACCCCATCATGTTCGCAATGTCAATAATATCTACAAGATGCATTTCATGACATGGTGTAGCCACGATATAGCTCTGAATTGGACGGGCTACGTGTAGTCTGCTTTTAATTCAATTCAATTCAATTTTATTTATATAGCCCAATATCACAAATCACATTTGCCTCAAAGGGCTTCACAATCCCCCTCCTAGAACCGCTACCTTACCGTGGTGGAGGGGTTTGCGTGCCTGAATGAACCTAGGAGCTATGTTGTCTGGGGCTATTGCCCCTGGTAGGGTCTCCCAAGGCAAACAGGTCCTGGGTGACAGGCCAGACAAAGAGCGGTTCGAATCCCCCCTAATGGTGAATATAAAAACTAGGTCCGTGACGTCGCCCGGTACGGCGCAACCGGGGCCCCACCCTGGAGCCAGGCCTGGGGTTGGGGCTCGAACGCGAGCGCCTGGTGGCCGGGTCTTGCCCCATGGGGCCCGGCCGGGCTCAGCCCGAACAAGCGACGTGGGGCCGACCTCCCGTGGGCTTGCTTATAGCCCCCCAGCTCAGCCGCCATGTGTTGGAGTTTACCCCGATGAACGAGAGGGTAGTTTCCCTTCGCCTTCGGGCTGGGGATAGGTCTCTCACTGTTATTTGTGCTTACGGGCCGAATGGCAGTGTAGAGTACCCGACCTTCTTGGCGTCTCTGGGAGGGGTGCTGGAAAGTGCTCCGACCGGGGACTCCGTGGTTCTACTGGGGGACTTCAATGCTCACGTGGGCAGCGACAGTGATACCTGGAGGGGCGTGATTGGGAGGAACGGCCCCCCCGACCTGAACCCGAGTGGTGTTCTGTTATTGGACTTCTGTGCTAGTCACGGTTTGTCCATAACGAACACCATGTTCAAGCATAAGGGTGTCCATCAGTGCACGTGGCACCAGGACACCCTAGGTCGGAGGTCGATGATCGACTTTGTGGTTGTTTCATCTGACCTTCGGCCATATGTCTTGGACACTCGGGTGAAGAGAGGGGCGGAGCTGTCAACTGATCACCACCTGGTGGTGAGTTGGATCCGATGGCGGAGGAGGAAGCTGGACAGACTTGGCAGACCCAAACGCACTGTGAGGGTCTGCTGGGAACGTTTGGCAGAGTCTCCAGTCAGAGAGATCTTCAACTCCCACCTCCGGTAGAGCTTCAACCTCATCCCGAGGGAGGCTGGAGACATGGAGTCCGAGTGGACCATGTTCTCCACCTCCATTGTCGACGCGGCCGCTCGGAGCTGTGGCCGCAGGGTCTCCGGTGCCTGTCGTGGCGGCAATCCCAGAACCCGGTGGTGGACCCCGGAAGTAAGGGATGCCGTCAAGCTGAAGAAAGAGTCCTATCGAGCCTGGTTGGCTCGGGGGACTCCGGAGGCAGCTGATGGGTACCGGAGGGCCAAGCAGGCCTCGGCCCGGGTGGTTGCGGAGGCAAAAACTCGGGTCTGGGAGGAGTTCGGTGAGGCCATGGAGAAGGACTATCGGTCGGCCTCGAGGAGATTCTGGCAAACCATCCGGCGCCTCAGGAGGGGGAAGCAGTACCCTGCTCACACTGTTTACAGTGGGGGTGGGAATCTGCTGACTTCGACTGGGGACATCCTTGGACGGTGGAAGGAGTACTTCGAGGATCTCCTCAACCCCACCGGCATGTCTTCCATTGCGGAAGCAGAGGCTGGGGTCTTGGTTGCGGGCCCGTCGATCTCCCGGGCTGAGGTCACTGAGGTAGTTGAGAAGCTCCTCGGTGGCAGGGCACCGGGGGTGGATGAGATCCGCCCTGAGTACCTCAAGTCTTTGGATGTTGTGGGGCTGTCTTGGTTGACGCGCCTCTGCAACGTCGCGTGGCGGCTGGGGACAGTGCCTCTGGACTGGCAGACTGGGGTGGTGGTCCCTCTGTTTAAAAAGGGGGACCAGAGGGTGTGTTCCAACTACAGGGGGATCACACTCCTCAGCCTCCCCGGAAAAGTCTATGCCAGGGTACTGGAGAGGAGAATTCGGCCGATAGTCGAACCTCGGATTCAGGAGGAACAATGCGGTTTTCGTCCCGGTCGTGGAACACTGGACCATCTCTACACCCTCTCCAGGTTGCTGGAGGGTTCATGGGAGTTTGCCCAACCAGTCCACATGTGCTTTGTGGATTTGGAGAAGGCATTCGACTGTGTCCCTCGCGGCGACCTGTGGGGGGTTCTCTGGGAGTACGGGGTCCGGGGCCCTCTGCTAAGGGCTGTCCGGTCCCTGTATGACCGGAGCAGGAGTTTGGTTCGCATTGCCGGCAGTAAGTCAGATTTGTTCCCGGTGCATGTTGGACTCCGGCAGGGCTGCCCTTTGTCACCGGTCCTGTTCATTGCTTATATGGACAGGATTTCTAGGCGCAGTCGGGGGCCGGAGGGAGTCCAGTTTGGGGACCACAGGATTTCATCTCTGCTTTTTGCAGATGATGTTGTCCTGTTGGCTTCTTCAAATCAGGACCTTCAGCGTGCATTGGGACGGTTTGCAGCCGAGTGTGAAGCGGCGGGGATGAGAATCAGCACCTCCAAATCCGAGGCCATGGTTCTCAGTCGGAAAAGGGTGGCTTGTCCCCTTCAGGTTGGTGGAGAGCTCCTGGCCCAAGTGGAGGAGTTTAAGTATCTTGGGGTCTTGTTCACGAGTGAGGGAAGGACGGAGCGGGAGATTGACAGGCGGATCGGTGCATCCTCCGCAGTGATGCGGTCGATGTACCGGTCTGTCGTGGTGAAGAAGGAGCTGAGCTGCAAGGCAAAGCTCTCTATTTACCAGTCGATCTACGTTCCTACTCTCACCTATGGTCATGAGCTTTGGGTCATGACCGAAAGGACAAGATCCCGGATACAGGCGGCCGAAATGAGTTTCCTCCGCAGGGTGGCTGGGCGCTCCCTTAGAGATAGGGTGAGGAGCTCGGTCACTCGGGAGGAGCTCAGAGTAGAGCCGCTGCTCCTCCACATCGAGAGGAGTCAGCTGAGGTGGCTTGGGCATCTGTCCCGGATGCCTCCTGGACGCCTCCCTGGGGAGGTGTTCCGGGCATGTCCAACCGGGAGGAGGCCCCGGGGAAGACCTAGGTCACGCTGGAGGGACTACGTCTCTCGGCTGGCCTGGGAACGCCTCGGTATTCCCCCGGAAGAGCTGGAGGAAGTGTCGGGGGAGAGGGAAGTCTGGGCGTCTCTGCTTAGACTGCTGCCCCCGCGACCCGGCCCCGGATAAGCGGTAGAAAATGGATGGATGGATGGATGGATGGGCTTCACAATCTGTAACATACGACACCCTCTGTCCTTAGACCCTCGATTCGATTAAGGAAAAACTACCCAAAAAACCCTTTTAACAGGGGAAAAAAATGATAGAAACCTAAGGAAGAGCAACAGAGGAGGGATCCCTCTCCCAGGACGGACAGACATGCAATAGATGTCGTAAGTACATAATAGATTCATAGCATAAAAATTATAACATATACAATTATGATGGCAATGGAAAAATTGTTGTATATATATGTAATTATGTTGAAAAGTGTAGGATGTAAAACATAAGGGAAGATCATGGGTCCAGACGGACAACCGAGCAGCTCCAGATGGAGCCCAACGAGCAGGACCCGAGCCACTCATCCCCGGCACCATAGACACAGCAGCACTGTCCCAGCAGGTCGCCATAGTCACCAATCCAGATACATCTCCGGACACTGAAATACCTGCTGAAAGTGACAGTAAGAAAGAAGAGACTGACGACAAAGCACAAAACTCCGGGAGAGGGAAGAAGTCAAGTTAGTAACATGCATTTATGGGATGAGAGTGCATACAGATGGAGAGGAGGACAGAGGTGAAGAGAGAGAGGTGCATCATGGGAAGTCCCCCAACAGTCTAGGCCTATAGCAGCATAACTAAGGGATGGTTCAGGACTCTCCTGAGCCAGCCCTAACTATAAGCTTTATCAAAGAGAAAAGTCTTTAGCCTACTCTTAAATGTTGAGATGGTGTCTGCCTCCCGAACCCGAATTGGGATCTGATTCCACAGGAGAGGAGCTTGATAGCTAAAGGCTCTGGCTCCCATTCTACTTTTGGAGACTCTAGGAACCACAAGTAGCCCTGCATTCTGAGAGCGCAGTGTTCTAGTGGGGTAATAAGGTACTATGAGCTCTGTAAGATACGACGGTGCCTGACCATTAAGAGCTTTGTAGGTGAGGAGAAGGATTTTAAATTCTATTCTGGATTTCACAAGGAACCAGTGCAGAGAAGATAATATTGGAGAAATATGATCTCTTTTCCTAGTTCCTGTCGGTACAGGTGTTGCAACGTTCTGAATCAACTGGAGAATCTTAAGGGACTTTTTCGGGCTGCCTGATAATATGGAATTGCAGTAATCCAGCCTTGAAGTAACAATGCATGCATTCATTTTTCTGCATCATTTCGAGACAGGAAGTACCTGATTTTTGCAATGTTACGTAGGTGAAAAAAGGCAGTCCTTGAAGTTTGCTTCATGTGGGAGTTGAAGGATAGATCCTGATCAAAGATAACTCCGAGGTTCCTCACAGAGGTGCTGGGGGCCAGGGCAGTGCCCTCTAGAGCAATTATATCTGCCGACAGTGAGTCTCGGAGGCGTTCGAGGCCAAGTACAATAACTTCAGTTTTGTCAGAGTTTAACATCAGAAAATTTAGCCCACACATTTGTAAAAATGTAAACATTTGAATTAGCATTAGCTTTGCTGTCACTAACTTTCATATTACATATTCTAGGATATTATTTGACGGGATTTAATTTTAAGTTCAATAAAAATGCAATTACATTTCTCAACCGCTTGATGGCAACAAGCCCTACTGAGACATGATTACTGGCGACGCGCAATCACTTTTGCCAGATCTCACGACAAGCATTTCCACCATTTTACGCAAGAGTGAGCATTTTAAACCTTTCGTAGAGCAACGGTCGAGCAACAGCTCAAAACCTTGATTCACAGGGTAGCTGTAACCTGCACCAGCCAGCATAACAAGGAGCAAGGCCCCTGAAGTAACCCAAACAGCCATCATATATAAATTTCTACTTTGATTTTGTAAGTATGTGTGTTTGTTTGTTTTAACCTGTTTATTATTTAAATATATTAGGATTCTGTTGTGA
Source organism: Coreoperca whiteheadi (assembly GCA_011952105.1). Lineage (NCBI taxonomy): Eukaryota > Metazoa > Chordata > Actinopteri > Centrarchiformes > Sinipercidae > Coreoperca > Coreoperca whiteheadi. Next base: position 2,769,518 of record CM022487.1, on the reverse strand, counting down.
TTTAGCCTGCTGTTGAACTCCCTTCCACCTCATCAAGAACTCCAAGATGTTTTCGTTTTGGGCGCTGAATCATCACCGTGGTGCTCCCGTGCCATGCCATGTCGCTTTAGCATATCTTGGAATTGACACACTTTTACGATTTATTTAGTGTGAAATGCTCCAACACCTTGGATGACTTGGGTTATGCTGATTATTCAGCCTCCGCCATGCGTTTCGGAACAACGTTACGGGTCTCTCCGATGGTCTTTCCTCTGCTTCCACTCTGCTCTGCTTCGTGCTCAACCGCTCTTTTTAATACTCAAACATCTCCGTGTCTTATTGAGTGGCGTATAAGTTGCGCAACACAACGAATCGATAATGAAATTCGTTGCCAGCTCTTTTAATAATTGAGTTTTGTCGAGTCACACGTCATGTTGCATTTGGAGTAACTACAGCCTCTGCGTGTTCGACTGAGTGCTAAGATGGGAGTCAGATTAAACCTCTTGACCGTATGAGGGAGAGGGATGATGGGTGTGGAATGGAGAGTGAGATGATTCTGGGCCGTAAAGGCTAGAAAAGCTTAAAATAGAACCACACCGGCATGCTGCAATGACTTCTATCAGCTCCGCTTTGATGTTTTGTTCGTTTAATGTCATAAACAGAAACATACAAAATACATACCGCTCAAGCCTACTTGAGATATTGTCACTGTTAAAAAAACTGATTTTCTGATGTTTATTTTTCAGAAAGTACACCAGTCCTCCGGTGACATAACCATTATCTTGGACCCCACTCCACCTGATGTTGATAAAGGACAACAAGTGTACCTGAGCTCAGAAGAACTGACAGTGTAAGTTTATTTGCAAAGCCTCTCATGCTAACATGAGAAATGCCATGGCGTCTATCACCGTTTCTCCTGCATACAAAGTAAAAGCCAAAGTTTTGCCATCTTGACTAAAGTGTAATTGGTGTTGAAAAATGCCATTACAATAATTACAATAGTTGGATTTCTGTCAATTGCATCTGCTATGATGGCACTGCTTTGGATGTAGTGCTGAATTATTCATACAGTGCACCTGGAACACAGTCCATACCTTTGTAGTTGCCTACCTTACTAAGAACCATTCACACTGCATTTCATCTTCAAAAGGTGCGGAAAAACACTCACTGAGACATGAAAGCTGCTGGGCAAAGAAAACAACATGGGTGAACCATGCAACAATTCAATTCACATTAAAATGACATTTGCATTTTTACCACATTAAGGCCCCGTTTACACGATGGGAAAACGCAGATATTTCCCCCGGTTTTGGCCTGCCATTTACACGAAATCGCCGTTTTTATCCCAGAAAACGATTATTTCTAAAAACTCCGGCCAAAGTGGAGATTTCTGAAAACGTCGGTTATGTGTTGCCGTGTCAACTGGGAAAAACGGGGTTTTAGGTTCTCAAACGTCACATTATGCACCAGAAAATGCTTACGTCATGTGAGCGCCCTATGTTTAGAGTTTGTTTGATCATGGATGCTGTTAAGGAGGAACTAATTTTTACCTTTGTGAAAACGCTTTTGGCCTGTTTGCATTTGCAAACACAACTGCTGGACTATATCGAGGAGCAGAGGCGAAGGAGTACATAAAGGTCCGCATTTTTACAGCAGCTTTCCCTTCCAAGACGCCGGTACAAAAGTCGCCAGTTTTGGAAGTCGCTCGTGCTATTCGTTGTTGTCGATGTTGAGGATTCTGATTGGCTTGCATGGCTTTATCCTTCTCCCTACGCTGCCGCCCATAGGTTTGGCATAGTTATGATGGCGCTCGACGGCGTCTTTATGCGGAATGATGTAAACGACAACTTTTTTGAAAACGATGTTGTGTGCACGATGTTATTTTTGAAAACGGAGGGCGGGAAATATTCGTTTCTCTAAATATGTGTAAATGTGGCCTAAGGGGGAAAAATATAGCCATTATTATTATTTAGAATTTGTATGAATACGAAAACAAAATCGTGAATAACAAAACTGAAATGAAATGAAAATAAAAATGAGCCATTCACTGGCTACGTTTTCATAGCCTAGCCCAGAGCTGCCAAGTATCACGCTATTGACCCTTTTTACACGCTTTCTCACGTTTCTCAAAAACAAATCTGTAACTGATAACGGCGTGAAAAGAGGACGGTGCTCAGACAGATAGCAGCTCCGCACAGCAGTGAGTTATTCAGACCATCAGGGGGAAAGCAAGAAATATCCACAAATCTCTTATATTGTAATTTACTCCCATGCGTGCTGCTCAGAGTAATCTCAGTCAGCGGCTCCTCTGGCAGCAGCGCACCGTCTCTTGGGCCGTGAGGAGGAGAGGGAGAGGGAGGCAGTGATTACGGGGTTATGGTTACGGGGACGCTCTGTCGCTCTGAAACTTTTATTTTTAGTTTTTATTTTTATGCCTATGCAAAATCAGGGACAATCAATTGTACCTGAATGCTGAAATCTAGTAGCAAATACAACATTTAACATTTTTGGTTAACATTATACAGGCTTGCCAACACCCTCTCATCTCTCTCAAATCTATCTTTTTTCTATCTAGTTTTTTTCCAGAGCCCAAAGCTTACTGTGACGTGTAGGCAATCAGACTACAAAGGGGTGACTACAGACTACAGAAATTAAATTGTTAAAAAATAACGATTCCGATAATTGTAAAAATGCAGAATATCAGATCCAATAATTTTCCAGGCCGATCATCTGTTGACCCGTACTCAATATAGACTGATAAAAATGTATTTTTATTTGGAACTGGTATCAGCAATAAAAATAAAAGTTATATCTGTATTGTTTTTATGTAGCATAAGCACTCAACTGCAACTGCCTAGGAACCACCAAGAAAACCTCTTAAACCAACCTGCAGAAGCCTAGGAATAGTTGGGTGCATGGCAATTTATTAAATGTATTATTGTGATTAGCAAGGTTTGCACACAGACAAGTGACAGGTCAGCAGAAGGCGACAATTTAGCAGAAGATGTCAAACAGCACAACGGTAAGAAGACAAAGGTACAGAAAACAACTTCAGCTAACGCTCAGGAAGTAGACATCTGTCCAAACACGTAAGAGAAGGTGTATGACACGTTCTAGTCCCCTGGCTGCAAATGATGCTGGAGAATCCTCTACCCCTGATAGCTCTGATGTGACGGTCAAGCATCTAAAGAAGAAAGAAGATGGTGGCAGATGTATGACAAAAAGTTCTACTGCATGTTTTACTCTAGGCCTTTCGCAAAAATGGCACACCATTTGGAATCAGAAAAATTATGATACAGAAGTGGCCAGTAGTGTTAATTTTGTCACCTTTTTTTTAATTAAGTCTTAGTCTTAGTCTTGAGCCAAATGCCCTTGTTAGTTTTAGTCATATTTAGTCATTCACATATCTTTTTTTGTTAGTCACGTTTTAGTCGACTAAAAGTCTCGTCATTTTAGTCTAGTTTTAGTCAAAAGAAAACTCAATATATCTTAGTCAAGTTTTAGTTAAAACATTTTTGTCTTTTTTAAAATAAATTATTTCTGATAACCATTTCAGTCTAATAGTGTTTCACACAGCTCAAATATTGGTTAAAAGTCATATACACTTGTTGAATGATTTTTGTTGAATGCAACTTAATGCAAGTTATAATGGTATTGCACACACCATTATTGATGATATATAGAGCAAAATTAAATGTAATTGTTAAACTTGATTTCCTTACATAGAAATTAGCTTTTATGCCTAATATATTTATTTTTATTATGATGTGAAGGCCCACACACGCATGTGGCAAAATAAGTTACATTACATATAGATATATAACCTGCATAATGTATGTGCTACAACACAATAGCTAACTGGTTGATTTACATTTTTTCTCTGCGGGGCTTCCCGTCAGTTATGATGACACATTCTGACTTTTTGGCAATATCACTGTATGTAAAATGCGACCAGATAGAGTCTCTTCCTTCTCTCTAGCATGTCGTCGGCGCTCGTTGCTCGTGTTCTTGCTCCATGCATGTAGGTTTGTGTGGCAGCCACAGGCTGGCAGCAACATATATGAGTATGAGACCTGTACTTGAGCAACAGCGCAAACTCATTTTGAAGGCGTGACAGCTGAATTCTATTTCTATCCTCGTGATGAAAAAGTAGAGACGATTGTAGACGAAAATTAAGAGAGATTTTGTCTTCGTTTTTATTTTATGCAAAATATTTTAGTCTCGTCTTTTTTTTGTCAACAATAATGCATGTTAATTTAGTCTTAGTCAGCGTTTTTGGACATTGGGGAAATCTTGTCATCGTCTCCTCTTCGTCATGTAAAAAAAGGTCAATGACGAACATATTAAGTCTCGTCTCGTCTGACAAAATTAACGCAAGTGGCCAGAGCAATTACATTTCCAAAGGGGTCTAAAGAATGAAGAATACAGTTAAGTTAATAGAGGGAACCGTGCCCATAATATTCAGGTGCTTAAAGAGGTAAAAGGGATGGTGATAACAATCCAGTGTACCTGTTAATGCCAGATAGTAAATACACTGCGTAAACTGTGAGGCTTACCTCAGGAGGAAATCACTATGGAGGGACATGCAAAAATGTCACCTAAACAAGAAAGTCAAAGGTTTAAAGCCAGGAAAAACTAGAGTCCAGGTACTTTGTGCATGTGTCAGATTTCTTTGTACCGGCTAATTTCACACATATGATAGAAGCAGTTAAGAATGTGGCTGGCTTGAATGAGGAAAGGGCTTTTTAAAAAACTAAATAATTGTATTTAGACACGGGTTTCTGAGTTTCTATCAGTTGCTGAAATATATCCCTCTACCCTCTAGCATTATATTAGCAGGGCAGCCTCAGCTCCAGACCAACTCATCTCGCTGACCTTTGTGCAATATTGCTTTCTTAAAATGCTTTGTGTGCTAATAGTTTTATCCAAATGTTTGCTGTATTTCTCACAGAAAATGGCTATGGACAGTGATGCATTGGCCAGTGAGGATGAGAATGATTGGACTGTGAAGGTTGCTGGGGCTTCTTCGTCATCAGGTATGTAGGCCTTTATTAAGAGGGAATAATAATAAGAATTTAACCCTTTAAATGCCACTGTTTTGCCTGATGCAATGTCCCCATTGGAACCCATTAAAACATACACTTTTGATCCCACTGTAATTATGGCATAAATTCATGAATTCTCTAGAGTCAGCCATTCATTGTCAGAAAAGTCTCCAAAGTTGTAGCTTTTACTGTTGTCCACCAGATGGGGCCACCTTCCCGTTGGTGGCCAATGGAGTAACAGAAGCTTTTTCTCCTAAGGTTTGATTTGGCATAATGGGTCTTATTTGTTTACAACAAACAAATTAGCCCCATAAACATACATGTTTGAGCCCACTGCCATTTTGGATATAATCATTATTTTTTCTGATTCCACATTGTCAATTTGAAATCGTGCTTCAAATTTCCCCCATCACAAAGGCCAAATGAAAATGGCACTATGTGGTGTAAAATAGTAAAAACTACAAATTTCACACCAGCAGTGCACAATGACACTGTGGCACTGTGAGAAAAAATGTTTTTATGCCATAAGGGCAGTGGAACCAAAAATGTCTGTCGAGGGAAGGCTGTTTCCATTATAAACCAATGCAATGAAGCTGGCTCTAGTTTACCCATAGGCCACCAATGGGAAAGTTGCGCCATCTGTTGGAATAAAGGAAAAACTACAATTTTGGAGGTTTTTCTGAAAAATTAATGGCTGACTTCGGAGAATGCATTACTTTGCCATTACAAGAGGATCAAAAAAATGTGTTTTAATAGGTTTCAATGGCAGTGTGACGATTTTGGTGTGCAGACTTATCTGAGGTGGAAATTTTAAAATTCCTAAAAAAACTCCTAGGAAAAGCAAATGACAGCACTTTTTGTGATGATAAAGTTTTTTTTCAACAGTTGATGGAATTAACGACAATTCCAACAAATATAGTGGTTAAAATAGGTTTTCGTCACCGAAACAGGACGAAATGGTGTTATGCGCTGTCAGAATTGAAAATTAAATCACAGAC
>CM022487.1:2669840-2686693 GCA_011952105.1 Coreoperca whiteheadi | reverse complement strand
GGGGGAGACAGGGGCAGAGGGAGACAGGGGGGAGGGAGAGGGACATAGAGGGACACGGGGGCGGGGGGGGACAGAGGTGGAAGGGATGAGGGGTAGGGAGACAGACGGGAGAGAGAGAGGGAGCCAGAGGGGGGAGGGAGATAGATGGGGGAGAAAGAGAGGGAGAGGTAACAGAGGGGGGGGCCGAGGGGGGAGACAGAGGGGGTGAGACCGAGAGGGAGGGATACAGAGAGGGGAGAGAGGGGGGAGGCAGAGAGAGATAGAGGGGGGAGACGGGGGGCGGGAGTTTCTCACACTGCATTGCAATATTTTATACAACATCTATTAAAAACACAAGAGATCACCCCATCCCCTTTAAACAAAACCTTCCCACAAAGATAAACCAGGTTAGAAGGATTTTCAGATCTGAAAGTGACAAACTAAAAGTCATATTGTATTCTGTAGAAGGGGATATCAAGAGGACTGTTTACGCACAGCAACTGAAATGGTACATTTGCGAATCACAGAGCGTTGCACCATCAGTGGGTACAGTGTAAAATACAGTGCACCACTGATTACACTCCTCTGGCATGTGACATTAAAAAGGCACTTCCTAAACATCTGCATACAATAAAAAAGTCCAGCTCCCACATGCTCAAAGCTATTTTCCTCAGACAGTTTGACATATAAATACCACATGCTTTACCATTACTGATGTAACATGGATCACAAAAATGTATTAGTATTATTAACAATAGCTACAGGTGTTAGGGGAGTTGGAATGTTTACTCATGTAAAGATACTGATATCATATTTATACTGAACATCACAGGGACTGAAATGAATAGAATAAGATGTCGCTACACGGTTTCACATCTAAAAAGATATATTTTCTCCTGGACTCACCACACTCAAATTGAGCCCAATCAATTGTGTGGCATCACATCATATTACAATGAATGTAGAAGGAGACGATTATTGGAAAGGGCTACAGGCGGTTCTGAGGCCAACAGTGATTTAGAGGAGGAGATGATTTTTCAAGATGTTTGCAAGATGATGTCACAGTCTCCATCACCCCTATGGTTTGCAATAAGCTGCATTGATAAAGTCAACCTAAACCTCTCTGACTAGTTCATGCACAACAGGGCTTCACCAGAATAACCACACAAACGTGAGAACTTGTGTGAACACTACAGTAGCTTCTTAATAATATCATTCTCCCACTTAATGAGTTGCATAGCACAGCGCGCGCACGTGTAGTCACGCGCACAGCTGCATGACGAGCCACTAAACCAGAACTCCTTTTTCACTCGGAACCATACACACATTCCAGTGAAAATAACAGCATGCCAGCTGAAAGCGTCCTAAATGAGAATAAACCGATGGTTAAACACAACAGCTCTTGTTCTTTGTCCAACAACACTCCGACACTGGTAGTTCAGTTTCTCCTTCACTCAAGCTCCTAACAAAATGGATTTGATGATGCGTTTAAAAGGACAAGCGGGAGGAAATGACTGACTGACTGACATTTCCCGCCGCTTTAAATACAGTCAGACCAACTCGTAACAATTTTACTCCGAAAAAATGTATCGGAAAAAAAAGAGTATCAGCCAATCTGTGTTTTTCACACGCCATCAAACATTCTGTTCACCTTTAAATTCGACATGTTCTCTTCATTTTCGCACTTAAAAAGCTTTCAAAGTGTTATGGAAAAACACTAATTGAGTTGTCTTATCTGGGTGATGATTGTCAGCTGGCCTCGGATCAGCTGGTGTTCCTCATTTGGTCCTCTGTTAACAGCGCCTCTCAGTAGTTTGCTTTTCTTCTTCTTATCGGTTCTCCTCTGGTTCACTTCTCCAACAAGCTCCGGTTTCCTGCTGCTTTCGAAAGCTTCAGCTCTCCAAAGAGTTCAGCTTCCCAGCGCTCAGGCTCTGCAGGTCAGCTCGTGTCAAGTCCAAGTTCAAAGTCACAAAGAACGAGCCTGCAGACCTCACGTGAGCTCGGGCGCGTTCTGTTGCCATGACTCCTACTAACGCACGCGCAAGTGTGTGCGCGAGTTCTTGAGAGAGAAACATATTTGAATAAGAAGCCAAACTGATTAGGCTTTAAATTATAGTTGTTTTCCCCATGCAGCTATGTGATGTGCATGTACAGAGAAAAAGATAAATGATCTCGTGCAGACAATATGTTAACTTGTGTTCATAATCTCTATATGTTGCTCCACGGTGTAAATGTACCATCAAGGGAAGAATATAATCATCCTTCAGGACCTCAAATGTGGAGGGTTTAAAGGGCCAAAACTATATAAAAACATAAATAATTATATAATTAAATGCTTACATAAATGAATAAATAAATAATATTATAAATAAATAAATTAAGAATGAAAAGAGTATGGGGACCAGGGCCCTCTGCTAAGGGATGTACGGTCCCTATACGACCGGAGCAGGAGTTTGGTTCGCATTGCCGGCAGTAAGTCAGACTTGTTCCAGGTTTATGTTGGACTCCTGCAGGGCTGCCGTTTGTCACCGGTCCTGTTCATTATTTATATGGACAGGATTTCTCTGCTTTTTGCAGACGATGCCGTCCTGTTGGCTTCATCAAACCAGGATCTTCAGCGTGCACTGGGACAGTTTGCAGCCAAGTGTAAAGCGGCGGGGATGAGAATCAGCACCTCCAAGTCCGAGGCCATGGATCTCAGCGTGAAAAAGGTGGCTCGTCCCCTTGGCATGGAAGAGAACGGTGCACTAAAATGAACAACATCTAGCAGTGGCAAACTGACAAAGGAGTGGAGAATGGATATTTAAGCTTAACAGAAGCGCTCAATGAACTAAGTGTAAATTAATTAGGTAGAAATAACACAACTCATCCTCCACCCACTAGCTTAATTAGTGGGTTTGTGTTAAATGTGAGCCAAAATCATCACAACTAAAAGAACCAAAGACTTAAACTACTTCAGGCTGCGTGCATTGAATTTATTTATTTTCACAATTTGAGTTGAATTACTGAAATAAATGTTTTTCCATGACATTCTAATTGATTGTGATGCACCTGTATTAAAGCTGAGTTAGTTTTATTAATAGCTGCGTAGAAATTATATTTAGTTGGAGAATGCGATAAATATGAGCCCTTTAGTAATTTAGAAATAAACCGTAGGATTGAACAAGAATTAGTGCATTTTCCACAGAATGACTCCTCTTTCCCTGGTTTTGCCACACACCTTGTTAAATGGAACAGGAGCCTTCACTGAATTGTTTTGTGGTTTAATGTTTTTTAAAAGTACATATGACAAGTCAGAAAACCAAACGTTATCTCTCTTCTGATCCTTGGCTGCTAATGTTCAGGGACAACTTATAATATTCACATTTGTGTATAAGTAATTATGTGCGCAAGACGTATTAAACACCATTTAATCTACATTCTGACAAACAAAAATTCCATCAATGACTTCCTGTGATTTAATTATTGTAGATATGGATATTAAACTTAGTTATGGAATTGTACCATAAGAGAAATCAATTGACTTAGAGCAACAGTTTAAAAAATTATTTTATTGAATGTAAAAAATAGCAGTAAAAATATTGTAAGATCTATAAATACACAGAGGCAGACCAAAGACAAATGTACATACTGAAATGAGGTAGTGGGCTTTCAGTGCTAAGTCACAAATCGACAAATAAAAATAGTTGACAGGATAACACACAGTATGGAAATAGTAACATTTCTTTCATATGTATCACTGAGGGTGAAGGATCACCCCCCTCTAGTTTGGCCTTCAGCAGAGCCACACTTCTGACCTACACAGCCTTACCGCCATCTTTACATTTCGCTTTGTAATGCCATGCAGCTACTGCTTAGCTTCACCGCCACTTGTGCTAATGTAACCCTAGCAGAGTCACCCTCTGTCACCGATACGGCCTCGCCGCCATTTTGCATTAGCTTCCTTTTGTTTGACCCATTTTACGTCCAAGCAAACAATTATGGGTAAATACCATATCCATAACTGTAAATGGCAAAACAAAAATCCTTCCTTAGTGGTGTTTAAAATTGAACTGAGGGAAGATTTTGCTTCTTTTAAACTTCTGAAAGATTCCAGTGATAACATTTACTCTCTATGTGAAGATGTCTCAAATTATTTTTCATTATAATTTGTTAAGCTTCCATATAACTTTATTTTAAGAATATTTAAAGACTGAGAAAATGTATTATGTATGTGTATAACTTTGACATGCCTTATGGACTGTAATGTCTTTGCTTAATTTATTTTATTTGATATTATTTGCATTTATTTATTCTTTTATTATTATATTTTGTTCTACTTAAATATGTTCTGCACTTTAGTCTTCCAACGAGAGATTTTGTAAATTGTGTTTTGTAAAGAATTGTGTTCTAATAAAAATAAATAAATAAATAAATAAATGTTAGAGAGGAGCTCAGTGCATCATGGAAAGTTTTCCCAGCAGTCTAGGCCTCTAGCAGCATAACTAAGAGATGGTTCAGGGCTCACCTGGGCCAGCCCGAACTAGAAGCTTTGTCAAAGATAACAGATAATGTTTATGTACGCTTAATTTGTGGACAAAAAATATTAATTTATTTTTTACCCCTGATACCTGCCTGGCTCTGTAACAATTATTTAAAAAACAATCCTGCTCACTCAGTTAAACTGCGTGCCCCCCCATACAAGGCTATAGTCCTCACCGCAGAGACCAGGTTTCGAATCCAGCCCATGGCAGATTCGCTGCATGTCATCCCCCTTCTCTGTCGCCCGCATTTCCTGTCTCTCTTCAGCTGTCACTGTTAAATAAAGGTAAGAAAAGCTCAAAAATATATTCTTTAAAAAAAAATCCTGCTGATTTTAGACAATTCATATGTTCACAGAGGGCTCTTTAATCCATCTGAAATATTTATTTTTCTAGAATGACACATGTCCACATACTCTACTTTTTCATGGTCTGAGCGAGGCTCCTTAGTTCCAGTTAAAGAAAATGTCAATGCTACAGCACCCACTCATTTTTTAGACAATAGTGTGCCTGCAACCTTAAAGCAACAGTTTGTGTTTGGCCCCGTCCTGTTTCAACATGACAATGCCCCCGTGCACAAAGCCAGTGTCATAAAGAAATGGTTTTCCCAGTTTGGTGTGGTAGAACTTGACAGGCCTGCACAGAGCCCTGACCTCAACCCCATCCAACTCCTTTGGAATTAATAACTGGAATGCCGACTGAGAGCCAGACTATATCAGCCGATATCCGTGTTGGACCTCAGTTTCGTGACTGAATGTCTCTGTTGTTTTCCAGGTCCCTTCAATTCCACTACAGGTAATGTATCGGCCCGCTATGAGACAGACATCACTCCAGCTGGCTGGACCTTCTCTATCTGGGGTGTTATCTATACCTGGCTCACCCTGATGGTCATATACATCACTACATATGTATTCAGATTAGTCTTACCAAGTACTAATGCAGATTTAACCTGTATGATATGACTCATTCAGAGCAACATGCAGATGAGAATGATATTTCTTTTTCTGCTGCCACAGGCCCTGTCTGGCTGTCCAACATGGTGATGAACATGACATGGCTGCTGCTGTGGGACAGAGAGTATGTCTTCTACTTCTACTTATTACTTTATTTAAGTGCTTAGAAAAACTTAAAAACAACAACGGGGTTAGGTGCACTAAGAGTGAGTGGAGGGCATTGAGGAGGAGGGAGAATGGGGAGGACTAGAAACACGTACCATAAAAGCGTTAATGCTTTTATATTTAGACAGTGATGTACTACCATTGAGATGAGTAGGGATTGAGGACAGTGCAAGCATTTAGGCATGAAAAGAAATGAAATTATATTGGTTCACCCAAAAAGATTATATCGGCCTGTGGAGTTTTCTGCCTTGACCCAGTACTATGGAAATGAACAGACATCTTCCCCTGGACACCTCCGTGACAAAAGGGATTTATGCGTGTGTGTGTGTATGTATAACTATCGCTAGCAAATGACAAACTGAACCATCCCCGACTACAGCGGAGCGCGTCTTCTCATGCTGTTACTATAGTAACAAAAAATATGAAGATTCTGAAATGGTCCTGCGGCACCGGTCCATCTACTTCCTCAGTCACAAAGGGCTTGCTGGCAGGACCTCGCAAATATGTTGCACTGGTTACAGGTCGAGCACATCATTCGATTGAAACAGTCTAGCCAGCAGCTTGCTACTTGCTAGCTACCTTTAGCCAGGCACTAACCTGGCTGTGTGTGTGTGTGTGTGTGTGTGTGTGTGTGTGTGTGTGTGTGTGTGTATAGCAGTTTTTCCCTGATTATGCTACATTGTGAAAGACAAATCCGTGTTTAAATTGGAGCGCTGTTAGAAGCCAGTGGCAGCAGAGTCCTGCGGTGTGTTTACAGCTTAAGGAGCTAAACACTAGGTCACTAGGTGTTTGTGTTTGTATGGGTCATGTGGTCGCGGTGCTGTAAACGCTGTTGCTGTGTTACTAAATTGTGTCCTATTACATTTTTTAAATTCTATTTATGACCGTTTACAGATCATTTTTCAGTATTTTGTATTAAACTAATTTCTTTGAATGGAGCAAATGAATGCAGTCATAATGGCTATGGAGAGAGATCTGTCTTTGCGCATCAGCTGGTTAAGCCCTTTAAGCAGTTCTCTCTATATACACTTATCTTTGGCCACAAGTTAATCGAAATGTGGGAACACAGTAGCATGTCATGGCGACAAATTAATTAAAACATGCAAAAAATTGTAACTCATTAAACTTTTTTTTTTAATATGTGATCCTTGCGGGGCTCCCTATATTGTTTCTAGATGTAACACTTGAAGCAGTTCAGCACATTTGATTAAGCTGATGTACTTGCATGATTCTTGCAATGTTCCGATTGTATCCACATGGTTGAATGTTGGGTCGCTTTGGATAAAAGCGTCATAAATAAATATAATCAAATATTCTAGTGGAGTACTGCAGTAAGGTGGTATCCAGCAAACGTTATAATTGGGTCAGGTAAAAGTTATCACTAGCCAGATTAAATTAATATATTGTAAATGTGATTTTTGTGCTGTAAAATAATGCTTATTGAATGTATACATTATTGAACAACTTTAAATTGAGCTTGCAGAAAGATTTTAGTGATGACGTAGACGTATTTATTGTTGTGTAATGACATACAACTAATTAGGCCCAGCCCTCATGGGTTTACAACACCTTGACATCACAAATTAATGTAAACCAGATTATGTTGATGTAATGACTGTTGCTGAAAGTTTATTTAGTTTGCTTTGTTTTTCTGCCATCTAGTGGTTATAATTGCTTATTGCAGATTTAATATAATAATTTAAAAATAAATTATATAATAATCCCTCAACACTTGTTGAAGGTATACCATCTACTTCGATATCACTGACTGGTGAATTCATCATGCTTTAAGATTTTAACCCACATATATAGGTACAGCAGTGACTTTTCCACTCCATGCAATTAATATTAATTTGATACAAATTTAACTAAATAAATAAATCACCCACACATTCAGAGCAAATATTCAAGAGAACAGTGCCAGAGGGTCCAGAGGAGGAATCATGCAACATTAACATTACAGATACCGAAGACAATTGAGATAAACTTAAGCAAAAGAAAACTTGCGAATAGTTTGGTTGGATGGTATTACTGAGATGTGCTACAACATCTGAACATTTGGGGCATATACAACATTCCAGAGGTGTTTTGTCTTTAATTATAATCAAATCCTGGATTTTGCAGCTAAGTGAGAAAATGATTTCAATATGACTTTTAAAGAACATGAATGGGGATCAATATGTAAAGTGGCTCAGTTTTTTAAATAAATACAAATATTTAAAACTAGAATAGAATAAAAAACAAAACAATATATACAGTACTTATTTCAATATGTTATATGTGAGGAGTCTCACAGCCTGAGGAAAGAAGGTGCTCTGTAGTCTGGTGATACGGCAGATGGCAGCAGGGTGAACAGGCTATGGCTGGGTGGGTATGGTAATATAGTATCCTATATGTCTTTGCCTCCTTTTTGCCTAAAATCAAGGATCAGCTCCTTGGGTTTGCTGATGTTGAGCAGTAGGTTGTTCTCTGTGCACCGCTCTGCAAGATTGTTAATTCCCTCCCAATATGAAGTCCCATCGTTGTTTATAATCCTGCCGATGATGGTAGTTGTGTCTGCAAACTTTACAACAGAGTTGTCTCCATGTCGGAGGCTGCAGTCCTGGGTGTACAGTGTGAACAGGAGGGGCCCGAACACACAGCCCTGGGGGGCTCCCCTGTTTGTGAGGAAGTCCAAAATCCAGTTGCAGTGTAGTACTCAAGCCCAGAGTGTGAAGTTTTCCAATCAGTTTCATGGGGGAGATAGTGTTGAGTGCAGAGCTGAAATCAACAAACAGCATTCTGACGTAGGTGTAGCTATTGCCAATGTGTGTGGAGAGCAGTGGATATGGCATCCTCTGTGGATCCTTTGTTTCTGTATGCAAAGTACAGTTTTTCAAAGCACTTCATCAAAATGGGGGGTCTGGGCCACAGGACGGTAGTCTTTTAGACTAGACACTACAGACCTTTTAGGTAAAGGGACGACGGTGGCTGTCTTGAAGCAGGTGGGAACACTCTCCTGAGAGTGATATGTTAGAAATGTCATTAATAACATCAACTGGCTGATTGGCACATGTTCTTAGCACACAGCCAGGGATGCTATCAGGCCCAGCAGCTTTACTCATAATAACTCTCAGCAGGATTCTTCTCACATCCACTGTGGATACTAGCCGGTCCTCTGGAGGCAGAGCAGGCTTCAATACCTGATTCTTCAATACCGACAAGAAACATTTGTATAAAGTTGCCTCAGAAACTATTGCTGTGCAAAATTCCAAAATAGAAGCCAGTATCATGGACACGGAAGTCCTTACTACACGAAGGCAACACATAGACATAAACTTTTAGACATTCTATGTGGATAGGCATCTTGCTCCAAGGTTTATCTTCCAGCAATCTCCCTACCACGGGCGAACTGGCCATCTGGCATACTTTTTTGGGGCGACCGCAAATTTTTAAGCGCAAGGACAGGTGGCATTTGTGACCTTATGCGGTGGTGGGCCGGTCTAGGCCAAAATGCCAGGGCCGATTTTTGGTCCCAGTCAATGCCTGCTCCCTACTACTGCAATGTAGTGTCTAGGAAAGAGGGGAACTAATACCAGTAGCCAGGGGCGGATCTACCGGGGTGGTATAGGATGGCAAATGCCACCTCCCCAACGAATTAAATGTTGTAACCAATTTGACAATTTACGATCGCGAATTTACGACTGCAGTGAATGCAGCACGAGTGGCAGCCTGGGCCCTTTTGTAATGTGTGCATACTATTTCTCCTCATATTTATTTCATCTCAACTATTTAACTCAGGCCACATTTACACATACACCGTACACATATTTAGAGAAACGAATATTACCCCCCTCCGTTTTCAAAAATAACATCCTGCACACAACATCGTTTTCAAAAAAGTTGTCGTTTACATCAACCCGCAAAAAATACGCCGTGGAGTGCCATTATAACTGTGCCAAACCTATGGGCGGCATTGTAGGGAGAAGGAAAAAGCCATGCAAGCCAATCAGAATCCGGCAACAACGAATAGCACGAGCGACTTCCTGTTCCTTTCAAAACAACAGACATAGTACAGCAGCTGTGTTTGCAAATGCAAACAGGCCAAACTCGTTTCTCCCATTTGACACGGCAACACATAACCGGCGTTTTCAGAAATCTCCACGTTGGCCGGAGTTTTTAGAAATAATCGTTTTCTGGGATAAAAACGGCGTTCTCGTGTAAATGACAGGCCAAAACGCAGGGGAATATCTGCGTTTTCCCATCATGTAAACGGGGCCTCAGTACATACATGTCTGCCATATGTTGCCACCCCTCAGAAATTCCTGCCCCCCTCTCGCCACCCCATAAATGTTTCTAGATCCGCCCCTGCCAGTAGCTAATAGAGGAACATAATATGACATTAGGAGTTCTTCTTAGCAAGGCATTATGGAAAATATAGAAACCTGTTGGAAAGGGGAATTTCGTTCTTGTTGATTCTTGTCCTGTCAATCTACTACTACATTATCCAGTCCTTTAGGTGGCAGTAATAAAGCTGTACGCTGGTTTGACGACCGCCAATAATTCCAAGAAGAAAGAAGAAGAGGCAGTGCGGAAGTAAGGGAGGAAAGAAGTGGTACCGCTGGCTGTAAACCGGACAGCACAGCTGCTTGTATCTGCGCTCCGTAACGCTCAATTTTGCGCAAGTAAGCCTTTCCTATCTTGTCCGAAATGTCTAAAAACACAGTCTCCGACCGCTTTAGAAAAGTAGACGTTGATGAATACGACGAGAACAAGTTCGTGGACGAGGAAGACGGAGGAGAGAGCCAGGGTGGTCCGGACGAAGCAGAAGTAGACGCTTTGCTCAGGCAATATCCTTTAACGTCAAGTGAACGAATCGGTCCTCCGCGAGCACGACTTTTCAGACGTTAGCTAGTACCAACAGCGGCTAACGGCAGGCCTGGTAACACGCTTCTGTGCCGCTGGGCAGGTTAACGTTGCGACATCGCGGTGGGCTAAAAGAAGGGGCACAATGTGGATTTCTCAACGTTGCAACTTCGCAGTGCATTCGATATATTCACAATATATCTCGTTTCAGTTGTTTAAATAGCAGTCATGTCATACGACGTTTATTCGACACGCGTCTAACAGCCGGCAGCAAACTTCCTTCGAGTAAGTTAGCTCTCGAAGTAGCTTTTCCGGGTGGAGGAGGGTGTGGTCGGTCATGTCTTTTGAAGTTGTCCGTGAAACTAGTTGACAGGAAAAGATGTCCGTTTTAGATCTGCCCCAAAGCAACAATTGCAAAGTCTCTATCACCAGGCGCATATAGGCTACTTCTGTCCTAACATATCAGGCTTCGGCATGGCTCAGTGGAGATGTATGTAACAGCCTCAGCATGAAGTGCATTCAAGAGACAGAACAGATGCACAAACGTCTTAACAGAACTTTTTACAAATAGTCTTTCACAGAACTTGGCGGCTACTAGGGTTGTGCCGATGGACGGTGATGTGCTGATCGAAATCACGGTGAGGAGCAAGCATCGTGATGCCACGGCCCCGTCGCGACACACTAATCTCTTCCACAGTCGTCCCAAACACTTTGCAGGGTTTGCTCTGTAAACTAAATTGAGAATAGATATAATGCATATATGCTATTTCAAACACTAGTCTATGCCAGAGACGTGACAGTCTGTGAAAACACCGTGTCAGGCAGGCTACACAAACATTGATCTTGACATTGTAAGCCTCTTGTCTTTTTTTTACGTCTCACACTCTATATTTAACTTAAAATATTTAATTGTGTACAAGAAACCACCATAGGCTACAAATTAAATGATGTTAATGAAATGTTGTAAAGTGGTGACGTGAACTACACGAATGAAAAGTCAGCGCGTCAGGTCACGTGATTCGACGACAGGTCGCCCTCGCTGGCTGTGCAGGAAGCTGCAGACACTGTTTTTGACGGGATTTAACGTATTTTGATCGGACAGGTTGCAAAAATCTGAATGTAATTAGGAAAGTGAGGACTGGGTTTAGAATATTTGACAGTGCCCAGGGCCCCTTAGATGTCCTGTGCCCCTGGGCAAGTGACCAGTTGCCCTAATGGTTAATCCGGCAGCGGCATGGGTTGGAAAGTTCTTATAGCGTATTTTGATCAAAAACAAAAGGTTTACTGTTCACTGCTTCCACTCACTGCCTTACCTTGTTACAGTGAAAGTCATGAGAGCCATTGCTGGTACCAGCCCTTCAAGATGACTTGCTTATCAGGAGGAGGCTGAATGAGGAACGTTCCCTCATTTTGTGGTGACCGTGTAGAAAACAGTTTCTCTCATTTAATTGTGTTCGTTTATTTAAACAAGTAAATGCACATGTATCTCTGTCCTGTAGCATTGTGTAGTCCTTGACTGTTGTTTGGCAAGGGCGACATGAGTGTGGCTCTGCATGCTGTTCTAAAGAATCCTCCAATCAACACTAAGAACCAGAACGCCAAGGTATCAGTATCTTTCTTTGCAACGTGCCATTGTGAAAGTGCCTTAATACTCTCAGAGGGTGACGATAGATCGTGATGTTCCGTTGTCAGTGTTGGTATTAGCAGGGGAAGGAGAAATACTCACATCTTTTAATTAAGTAAAACTATTAGTAGCACTGTAAAAAAAAAAAAAAAAAGTCACGCATTCCAAATTTTCCTCAAGTAAAAGTATTATCAACAAAATGTACTTTCATTTACTTAAAGTTTCTTCACAGTGGGGCTCATTATTACTGCTTTATGTACTACTCCATAGTTTAATTTGTAATAATGATCATATTTTGGTGATCATATATTTTGTGTAAAATCTGGATCTGCAAAGTAACCGGTAAAAAGTCGTCAGATAAATGTAGCAGAATAACAAATACAGTCGTGCCTTCTGAAATAGAAGGGACTGAATCCCAGCTAGTAGGAGTGCAGTAGAAGTATACAGTTCATAAAATGGAAATATTACAAGTACCTCATAACTGTAACTAAATATAATACTTGAGTAAATGTTCTCATTGCGTTTCATTACTGGTATTAAGGAGGTTCCTGCCATGGATGCAATTATTTACTTAGTTTTAGTCTTCTGTGTCCCTGACGTGAACTGCTCCCTGGACCATCCAGTGAAAAGTAACTAAGTACATTTAGTCAATCAGGTACTTTTACTTGAGTAAAAAAAAAAAAAAAACAGCGTAGTCAAGGACTACACATTTATATTATATATTTTCATTTTGTGCTGCATTATGTTTTTACTTTACAATTGCAGATTAAGATTTAGGTAGAAAACATATCAACTGATAAAATCCGATGCATCATTATAGATTAAACTACCCAGCGGTACACAAAGGTAGTTACAATTATAACATTAAAAATAATCATTCAAATGTTGATTACATGTTAATCCGTCCTCAATGGTAATGATAATAAATAGAAGTAGAATATATAATAAAATGAAACTTTGCCTTTTACTTGTAATGGAGTACTTCTATATTGAAGTATTGCTACTTTGAATACTTCCTTTCCCCACTTGGACCAGATTGTTGCTGCAAATCCACAATCTACTTACAACCTGTACAACATACGACACCCTCTGTCCTCAAACTCCCGATTTGAATAAGGAAAAACTACCCAAAAAACATTTTAACAGGGGGAATAAAATGTGAGGAACCTCAGGAAGAGCAACAGAGGAGGGATCCCTCTCCCAGGACGGACAGACATGCAATAGATGTCGTATCATAAGTACAGAATAGATTGATAGCAGAAAATCATAACATCTACAATTATGTCAAAATGTAGGTTGTAAAACAAAAGTGTAGAGGACGGGTCCAGAAGGACAACTGAGCAGCTCCAGGTGATGCCCACCGAGCAGTTTATGAGCACTTTAACATATAGCAGGGTACAAATAATATAAAGCAATGACAAAACTACACACAGCTGGAATTAAATGTAAGACATTCTTCAAAATCTTCAAGCACTTAGTTTTTCATTTTAATTTTGGATGATCTAGCTGTAATAACAGTGAATTTAAACATATATGGCAGATTTAAATAATAGTATGACACCAGTACTTTCTCCTATATACATTTTTACATTCAAACTCAAGTGGTACTTTGTCCATGGATTATTGTCATTGCAAAGTTGCAAAGAGACCCTCTTTTTCCTCCCGGGCTCTTTACATCTTCTAGTACCTTTTGGGATTCCGGTGTTGATGCCCATAAATCGACAAGCAGCGTGTCTGTAATTTCAGTTTTCATGCAGTCCATGCGTTTAGAATTTTAACTCCTGTTTAAATTGGATAAAAAGATCACATGGTGACATTACTGGGCTAATCTGTGGAAAAGAACACAAAAGGCCTGGAATGTGTGTGTGTGTATTGGGTCCCGCAGTCTCCAGAGTTATAATATATATTGGATCTAAAACAAAAGTCGGCTGTAAAAAAAGCCAGGTTCATGTTGTTTGATGCACAGTATCCTCCCTGTGTGTGTGTGTGTGTGTAGGAGCGGGCAGAGCTGCTGGTGGTCCGAGTGCTGAGCAGTTTTAAGAGCAGTGACATAGAGAAGGCTGTGGGCTCACTGGACAGAGCCGGAGTGGACCTGCTGATGAAATACATCTACAGAGGCTTTGAGAAACCATCTGACAACAGCAGCGCTGTGCTGCTGCAGTGGCATGAAAAGGTATGTAGTCAGCAGTAATAAAACTCAAGATTAACAAGATAGCTCATTGTTCAAGTTGAGGCAGTGTCATGTAAGAGCAAAGGAAGAGTGTGAAAATTGGATGAAATTTGGTTACATTACCACACTGCAACCAAGCTGTTCACTTGTACACATACATTATTGGCTCAAACTTTCGTTTTGAGCTTGTTTTACCCCTCAAATGTGTTCTTGTCAACAAAGGCAAGACTTTTTTCATAGTCGCAGGCAGCATTGCTATAGGTTATGGTAACGTTTTATTCACCAGTTTAATTACTGGTGTCATGGCTCCACCACTAGAGACAGCTTTACAGCAGAAGGACAAACCGAAGCACTCAGACATGTTTGAAACAAATCCAGTGTAACAATCTAAACGACTTATTTGGAAGTGGAAATGAAGGTGTTCACACCAGAAATGTTGATTCATCCTTTGGCTTAGTAAAACTGAGCACGGCCCACTATGGTAAGAACAGTAAAGAAGACAAGTTGAAATCCTGTCTTCTTCTCTTCCTTTCGGCTGTTCCCTTTCAGGGGTCGCCGCAGCGAATCATGCACCTCCATCTAACCCTGTCCTCTGCGTCCTCTTCACTCACACCAATTAACTTCATGTCCTCTCTCACTACATCCATAAATCTCCTCTTTGGTCTTCCTCTAGACCTCCTGCCTGGCAGCTCCAACCTCAGCATCCTACCAATATATTCACTGTCTCTCCTCTGAACGTGTCCAAACCACCTCAATCTGGCCTCTCTGGCTTTATCTCCGAAACATCTAACATGAGCTGTCCCTCTGATGTACTCGTTCCTGATCCTGTCCATCCTCGTCACTCCCAAAGAGAACCTCAACATCTTAAGCTCTGCCACCTCCAGCGCTGCCTCTTGTCTTTTCTTCAGTGCCGCTGTCTCTAAGCTGTACAACATCGCTGGTCTCACCACCGTCTTGAACACCTTTCCTTTCATTCTTGCTGATACTCTTTTATCACACAACACACCTGACACTTTTCTCCAGCCGTTCCAACCTGCTTGCACTCGCCTCTTCACCTCTTTTCCACAGTCTCCATTGCTCTGAACCGTTGACCCTAAGTACTTAAAGTCCTGCACCTTCTTCACCTCTGCTCCCTGTAACCTCACCGTTCCACCTGGGTCCCTCTCATTGACACACATGTATTCTGTCTTACTGCGGCTAAGCTTCATTCCTCTGTTTTCCAGAGCAGACCTCCATCTCTCTAGATTCTCCTCCACCTGCTCCCTGCTCTCACTACAAATAACAATGTCATCCGCAAACATCATAGTCCATGGAGATTCCTGTCTAACCTCATCCGTCAGCCTGTCCATCACCAGAGCAAACAAGAAGGGGCTCAGAGCCGATCCTTGATGCAGACCCACCTCCACCTTGGACTCCTCTGTCACACCTACAGCACACCTCACCACGGTCTTACAGCTCTCATACATGTCCTGCACCATTCTAACATACTTCTCTGCCGCTCCAGACGTCCTCATACAATACCACAGCTCCTCTCTCGGCACCCTGTCATACGCTTTCTCTAAATCTACAAAGACACAATGCAACTCCTTATGACCTTCTCTGTACTTCTCCATCAGCATCCTCAAAGCAAATACTGCATCTGTTGTGCTCTTTCTAGGCATGAAACCATATTGCTGCTCACAAATGCTCACCTCTGCCCTTAGCCTAGCTTCCACTACTCTTTCCCACAACTTCATTGTAGGACTCATCAGCTTTATTCCTCTGTAGTTGCCACAGCTCTGCACATCTCCCTTGTTCTTAAAAATGGGCACCAGTACACTTCTCCTCCATTCCTCGGGCATCCTCTCACTGTCCAAGATCTTGTTAAACAAACTAGTCAGAAACTCAACTGCCACCTCTCCTAGACACTTCCATACCTCCACAGGTATGTCATCAGGACCAACTGCCTTTCCACTCTTCATCATCTTCAACATCCTCCTCACTTCACTCTTGCTAATCTTTGCTACTTCCTGCTCCACACCAGTCACCTCTTCTACTCTTCGTTCCCTTTCATTTTCCTCATTCATCAACTCTTCAAAGTACTCCTTCCATCTTCCCATCACACTCCTGGCACCTGTCAATACATTTCCATCCTTATCTTTAATCACCCTAACCTGCTGCACATCCTTCCCATCTCTATCTCTTTGTCTGGCCAACCTGTACAAATCCACCTCTCCCTCTTTAGTGTCCAACCTAGCATACAAGTCCTCATATGCTCTTTGTTTGGCCTTTGCCACCTCTACCTTCACCTTACGCTGCATCTCCCTGTACTCCTGTCTACTCTCTTCAGTCCTCTCAGTGTCCCACTTCTTCTTTGCTAACCTCTTTCTCTGTATACACTCCTGAACTTCCTGGTTCCACCACCAAGTCTCCTTGTCCACTTTCCCCTTTCCAGATGACACACCGAGTACCCTCCTACCTGTCTCCCTGATCACATTAGCTGTAGTGGTCCAGTCATCTGGGAGCACTTCCTGACCACCCAGAGTCTGTCTCAGCTCCTCCCTGAAAACTAAACAACATTCTTCCTTTTTCAACTTCCACCACTTCGTCCTCTGCTC
>CM022487.1:2508501-2662781 GCA_011952105.1 Coreoperca whiteheadi | reverse complement strand
CCCCCCCCCCCCCCCCCAGTGGCCATTTGCAGCAGCCATGGCAGTGCCTAGAGACCACATTTGACAACATTAACTTGCATCTTCTTCAGACATGCAAACTTTACATTTGCCTGCTATGATAAAAAAATAATAAACAACCCCCCCCCATTTTTCCCTTACACACAAATTGGTGCATTGTCTTGCCCACCAACAGAAAAGCCAGTTAAAAAGAGCACCAGCGTGTTTGAAACACATGTATGTTTCGGTGTAATGGTTGTGGTCTGTCCAGTCAGGGTTCTTATGGACATAAAAAAGTACCAAATCAGATGCAGAATGAAATAAGGGGGTACAATAACAGGACATTTATGGGTTCACATTCACTCACTCTGGGTCTCACACAATTAAATTGTCTCAAATATCTGGGGTTTCTATTCTTGTGGAACTTTCAGACCCCTCACTTAGCTACATAGAGACTGAAACAATCTGTAATAAAACATTTAACTAAACCCTTGCTTCGTAAAGTAACAACAAAAAGAAAAGGTACCCTAATGTATTCTGTGATGTGATGTCTGAGCTGTAGATGAAGACAGTTTGGGTGCCAATATTTACAGTGATGGCAAGAAAATAACCCTGTGACAATCACCTTCCATTGGTGAGTCAGTGGTGCTTTAACAGCTACTGTATGGGAGTAGGTTTGTAGAGATACTGAATACTTTAATGGTCTGACTGACTGTGGTGCCGCAAAATATACCCTCCAATCACACACACAAACACACTCCTTCCTCTCCATGTTACAAAAGACATTTAAAAAAGGACAAGCCATAGAGAGCAGCCACAGATATTAGAGGACACTTTATTCCTACAACTAACAGATCAAGAAAACAGCTACGAGATTCTCTGTCACAATTCAGGGTTTCCCAATGAGTCTGGGACCAGTTATTCTGCTGTACACAAAACCCCGACTATTATTTAAAAATATCAAACGCAGGACAAGCCCTGCTGATGGTGCAGCTGCACTGTTATCATGCGTTCCCACTGGTAAGCATCGCAGTCAAAGAGTGACCAGAGAGCCATTCACTTGGTGCTCCCTTGTTCCCCGTTAGTGATTCAGTTTCACAGACAGCAGCCCCCTTCCCTGCCAGACTGCAGCCATACAAACCTTTACTGTTCTCTAGTCTTATTTGACTACAAAGACATTTAAAAGAACAAAAACAAATTAAGCTTAGAGAACACTTATTTGAATACATTATTGGGGAAAAAAAAGATTTGCCAGGTGCTTTCTCAAAGGCCCCCGATACACTGTGTGATAACAGCACACAGTCACACTTTGACAGATGGGCCTACTCAAATCTTGGTTGCAATGTGTCTGACTGTGCAACATCAGTTTGGAGGAATGTCTGGCAGCAAAGAAAAGGCCGTAATAATTGGAATTTAATAAGAAACTGAAATTTAATAAATACTGATTCCCTAATGTCGAACACTGAAATATTTTACTTCGAAAACATTGGATTTATGTGGTTTCAATTTCCACTAGCTCATTTCAAACTTTCACAAACTCAGACAGAAAATGAAAGTGCCAATATTCAAATACAAGCTGCTTAGACTCAATTGGTCATTTTTAGATCCAAAAAAACAAAACAAAAACAAAAATCAAGTCAGTTCTAAACATCAACTCTGTCAGATTGATTTCATTCTGTCAGTAATGAGACCCAAGAAAGGCAAGTTCTGATGAGCGACTAGAAACCCCAGACCCCTGAATGTGTGACAAAAATTCTAATTTTTGAAATTGCAAAACTTGAAATGACATGAACATTTCAAAGAGGGGAATCAAATCACATAAATCCAGAAGTAAATATTGTCACTGTTACAAATGCAGTGGTATTACCATTTAAACATGAGGTATCTGTAGTGATTACATTTCACAATTAGGTTTTCCGTTAATTATAAAATTCTAATTATTGTGACCTTTATTTGTTTCCATACATGGCAGATTCACCTATATGAGCAAGCACAGTTGAAAAGCACATGCCCATGTGGTATCTATGTGTAGATGTCTATTGGCATTTACAATGTTGCCGTCAGCCAGTGTATTCTGCATCATGTTATGCCATTTTCTGAGCAGCAGGCCCATTCTAACAATATGGGACCTGCTGGCTGCTATACTGATCTGCTACCTTCTACAGAGAATAAAAAAGAGACACAGAAAGAAACAGAGAATATAAAAGAAGTTTTTTTTCTTTTTACAAGAGTCCTCTTGAGGGTTTCGCCAACCCCTCTCATCTCCTTCAGACACACACGTTCCTGTCTTCTTGTTTCTGTGTGCGCAGGTGTAGCCAAGTCCATGTGTTCACTTCCTACTGGTGTGTGTATGCATGTGTGTGTGTGTGTGTGTGTGTGTGTGTTTTTATACGCGACTACTTGTGTTCTTTAGTAGGAGCAAAGTAAAGCTCCATGGGTTTGTTCACCTTCCAGTACTTTTCACTGACCAGCTCCAGGGAGAAGGAACCGTTCAGAACCTGTGAACAGAGTTTAAATGTTGAAACATCCATGAGGGTTGCCCGAACCGACCCTCACAATTTTCTATAATTAACCTCTTCCACTCCTATGTTTATCCTAAAGCCTTTGCCATTCCATTCGTCTGTATTAGCAAAGTTGTTCTTTCTCAAAAGGATAAGCAGACTGGTTTCCACGACATTTGAATCAAATGCAGTGCAAAACAAAACTAGAAAATACCTTCTGCTGCTATCTACAGCTTCTCAGTTGAAATATTTCCCCGATATTCCCCAACTGCTTTAGAAATGTTGGTTACTTCTCTGTATGCATTTTTAGATTCTAAAGAGCAACATAACACCCTGTTTTAGTTTGAACATTCCTTGCTTTATATATTCAAAAATGGTATCAAACCTAGAACATTTTAGGGAGTGGTAGGGAGGATGTAGATTTGCTAAAGTTTAGTTCAGTGATATGGAGTATGAGGTGAAGTCACAGATATTTACTTAGATTTGAATAATAACTATAATATTAACCCATTTTCTCTGGGAAAAGGCAAAGAACTGCTCTCATAATGAAGACTATGGACTGGGACCATGCATGCCGGAAACTTAATGTGCTAAATTGAATTCAGCCATCATTCATTTTATTACTAACACCGGTGCTTTTCCTACTGTGAAGACAGCCTATGGGAGAATGTGCAGGAATAGTGCATTCACGTTCAGCAGTCCAGATTGGAAAACTGATGGCAGTACTATAGTGTGTGCTACACTGTTTTTGGTGTATAGATGATCACTGTCTGGGCGTGTGTGTGCACTCACAGTGAACTGGTTTCCAGCAGTAGGTATGTAGATGGTGTACTGTTTCTCCGAAGCTGCCTCCACATTAACAGGACTGGCCTCTGCGTTTCTTCTCAGCTCCTCCAGAGCCAGTCTGACTGCCAGGTACTTAGACAGGTGATCCACCGTAGCGTTACCGGACGTCTTAATGTAGCGAGGTACAAACTCCACACTGCAGACACACACACATTCAAATATGTGTAAATGAGCAGGTAGGCACAGGTGATGAGTACATACTAACCACATGGGATATGGATGTGGCTAGATGCTCAAGACTGACTTCATGTTTAAACATTCAGGGTGGAGTTTAGCGAATGCAACAACATGACAAATATTGTTTTAAGGCGCTTTGTTTTGAAAATGAGTTGCAGGGAAGGGTTCATGCTTATCTCAAAAAAGTGCAAACGCAACAACATGCAATTACAATACACAACAGGTGTAGAGTGGCTACTTTCTATTGCACTTCTGTCAAAATAACCCCCCCCCCCCCCATCAGCTTCAAAGTGTAGCATGATCAAAATACCAGTTTGAAATGTCGGCTGTATTTTACCCATAATATTAAAACTGTTTACACATTGTATTGTGCTTGGGTTGGTTTAATATTTAGTTTAGGTATGTATTGTTCAACTGCTTAGACAAGGCAAGGCAGCTGTATTTGTAAAGCACATTTCATACACTGGGGCAACTCAAAGTGCTTCACAGTAATACAAATAGAGTAAATGTAAAAGACTTGCTATTAAAAAGTGCAAAAATGAAGACAAGAGGTTTTTAAAAAAGTGAACTAGTGCAGCCCAAATCAAGTGAAACAGAAAGATAAGAGAACACAACACATACTCCCACTTTGATGTACATTGTGAGTGAACCCATATGTTTTTCTTTAAATGTTCTTATCCCCATCCTTGTTGATTCTAGATTCCTCTTGGTCAAAAGCCCCACCATCCACAGATGGATGAGAATCATACAGGGTAAAGCTCTGTCCCCTCCCACATAGTGTTCACTAATGCGCAAGTAAGCATTACCCAGACAAGACGAATGGGAATTCGAACTTGCCTGTGTCAGCTGTACTGGGATCCGGAACAGAAACATTTGAAATGAAGGCTATTTAACAGCTAAGATGAACATTTAGGTTTTTATCTATCACAGGGTAGAGGAGGCATTGTAAAATAGAAACGTTTTTAGCTTTGACTTAAAAGTGGTCGGAGTCGGGGCTTGTCTAATAACATCTGGGAGGTCTGTGCTGTGTGACAACAAAACGCAATGTGATGGAGCGGAGAATATGTCCCGCAGATCCACTACTGTCCCTCATTAAACGCTGTGTCAAGTTAACATGGTGTGTTGAAGCCCACTTGTTGAATCGAGGCTATCTCTAGGCCATTAGCAAATGCAACCCACTGCAACTAACGTTGGCTATTTTAGAACTATCAAATCAATCGCGTGTGGTAGCAGCTTGTTGACTTGACACGAGAGGAGAGCTTCATCCGCTGCCTTAGCGGACAGTAGGTGCTGCTGGCTTTACCCTGCTAGCTGGCTATTAATGTTACTCTACTGCTGGCTAACAGTGTACTGTGCCATGATCATGTATATGAGTGCCATTGATGAAGAAAATATGTTTATGTTATATAATGTATATAACGGCAGACCACAGGCTCACCAACAATAAAAGGCTTCAGTTACACTTGCTTACCGTCCCACAAGCATCTCAAATGATAAATCTGATAAATGTTTTATGACCCTGACTCGTCGAAGGCAGAAGTGGGGGCTGGGGTGTCTCTCGATGTGCAAAACTGATAGAGACATACCCCAAGCGACTTACAGCTGTAATCGCAGCAAAAGGTGGCGCTACAAAGTATTAACTTAAGGGGGCTGAATAATTTTGCATGCCCAATTTTTCAGTTTTTGATTTGTTAAAAAAAGTTTGAAATATCCAATAAATTTCATTCCACTTCATGATTGTGTCCCACTTGTTGTTGATTCTTCACAAAAAATTAGTTTTATATCTTTATGTTTGAAGCCTGAAATGTGGCAAAAGGTCACAAAGTTCAAGGGGGCAGAATACTTTCGCAAGGCACTGTAGGACCTGAACCACTTAAGGACAGCTCCTGAGAGTCCCACCCAGTTTTCAAAGCCAGTACTAAGATCCAACAGTACTAAACCGGAGACGTTGCCTGAGTCATTGTTCAGGTGAATGTCATTTAGTACCTTTTATGAGTCGCAGTGTTGTGATGGGGCCGAAATCTCGTCAATGGGATTAATCATACCTATGTAGTTACTTCTGGTAGACTGCAGTGATTATAATTTTTTCGTGTGGCATTGGCCTTGAATACTGTCATTAAAAAAGGATGCAAACTCGCTACATTTGCTGGTAGAAACTAGTTCCAGGGATATTGAAACTGGAAGGTTAGTTAGTTATTTAGCCACTGAAATAAAAACATCCTTTATGTTTGCCATTTAAAAATGTATTCAGACACAGTTATTGCATTAGTTCAGTTTTAAACGTATCAATTTTGCATTGGTATTGGGGGGAGGGGGGTCAAAATGATACCCATCACTACAAAACAGTGGACAAATTTCTCTGTTATTTGATTTTTGAAAGGTCTCTTCCTCTTTCCCCACTGCAAACACAAACAGTTTAGTCCTCTCGGGATTTTTATTTGTGAGACCAGTATGAGCCTTATTTCGAGCTGTAGGTGTGTTACACTACCTGTTGTGACCATCATCCTTCTCCATCAGGGTGGGATGTGGCCTGAACACCAGTTCTATTTCACTGGCACCGCCATCGATCACAGAGTCCCCGCCCCCGTTTTCAGCAGCGTTATCCATGTCCAAACCACTGTCATCGCTCGTTTTGGTGCGCTTAATGCTCGGACCTGCCTCCTAGGGGAAAATGTTCAATCACCACACCAGAAAGAGAAGTGTGCTTTTGAAGACAGTCTCATTTATAATTCATGTACGCATATATCCACATCCCGTAGTTTTGCAATTGTGCCAGCTATTACCAAGCGGTTTGCGTCACACAATTACAACATTTCTTCCCAAGTCTCACCATTACACTGCTCTAGCGCAACACTGACTGTGCTCCAAAATTAAACCATTACACCCAGTGTCACTAAATCTTTTCACTGGTCAAACCATTAAAACTGATTAACCAGCAATGTTTCTACGGTTTGGCTACTTTGCTTCTTGTGTGTATTTTAGCATAAAAATTAGTACTAGAGTGCTTTAATGTCAAAGTGACTGGAACACAAAATGCAAACTTGTCGTCATGTTTGATAATGTGTTGAACATCACAACATACCTGGTTGCTGTGGACAGAAGCGTTGCTACAGTGGGATGAGTCTCCATTGTCCTCAGCTCCGCTACCGTTCTCCACTGTGTGTCTCTTACCACGCTGCAGTCTGACAAAAAACAAATACAAATAAAATTGACTAGAGTAGACAGAGTTTTAAGTATGCATTTGCATTATTTGTGTGTTGAGAATGCTGTGTTTACCTGGTCATAGCCTGTATCTTCAGCCCCTCTTCTATGCTGTGGGACAGGGCTTGCTGGTTGTTGTGTTTGCTAATGCGGGCCAAAACTCTCTCCTGGTGGGCTTCGTACTCGTCACGGCTGGGATAAATCTTGCCTGAAATGGGACAAATGAATATAAAACAAAATTCTAGAATATTTTACAATCATTTTGACTCACTAAATTAAGACAATTTTAAGTTAATCCAGAGTTGTTGTGTAGTGATTATACATCCTTGAACCCTTTTGTGGTTACTTACTAATCAGTGCATCAAAATTAGGGTCTGGACGCAGCGACCTCTTGGACACCAGTTTCTTACGACAGGTAGGACACTCTTTATTACTGCAAAGACAGGAAGGACAGACGTTTGTAACTTAAACAATAATGCCAATCCTTAATGTGGAATACTATCATTAATGCAACACATTTCAAATGCATTTTAAATTTCTGTCTGGGTATGTTTAAATGAAACAATACACTTAAAGTGAACCCCTGAAAAACTAAATTATAAAGAGTCAACCTGAATATGCACAGGTGCCTCAGGCTACACGTGGGTACTTTAGAGCACACTTTGCAATAAAGTGCATAACTGATCTACACAAACCGTTTCTTTACTTTGCACCCTTTGAGAGTTTATATTCAAAAGCACATTAAAACAAATTTCCCCGCTTATGGGAATAAGAGAGCCGCTGACTAATGACTAAGTGCTTGTCTTAGCTCATGCATGTTTTTGATGACAGTGTAGTAACATGTAATTTGCCATGATGACAATAGCTAGTCCAGAGCCAAGATGTGCAGAGCTGAGAAGACCTGAATATCTGACTTTAATAGTGAAGTTGTGTATACCTGAATATATTACTTAGCAAATCGGTTCACATTTTCCCCCCAATACTCCCATGCCTATATGTACATTGAGTTATTGGTCGCTGTAATTGAGCCTCCTTTCCATACTGACTGTGAAAGATCCCACTCTAAAGCAAGTTAAATGTAAGCGATGGAGGACAAAATCGATACTCCGCGTTCTGTGTAAAAATGACTTCTAAAGCACAGAAAAACGACTGTGGATTTTAGCTCCCATCATTTACACTAAAGTTGCTTTAACAAGAGATCTCTTTATGGCGAGAATGGACAGGAACGGACAATTCAAATATTCAACAGCTCTGACATTTTTCATTTGGGCATGTGAGTATTGTTTTAAGACATACATGAATAAATGGGAACATAACCTTTAGACAACAATGCAGTATCAAACAGGTAATTGGTACATACTGTATGCTCCAATATATTCAACTTTAGCTTTAGTCAACTTCCACCACTAGTGAGACAGACTAGTGAGATAAGATAGTGACAGGATTTCTCTTGTGTGATTGAGGAGACCACACCTGACACTCTCCCTTCCATCAAAGGTCATACCTACATTCTCTACAGGTCTGACATTCATATTACTGAATTAGCTGGTGTTCCCACCCTCTGGTGAGATAATTAGAAATCTGAATACCACTACAGGGGCAGAGACAGGCCTCCTGGTTAGTACTGCGTGGTAAAACTCACCCAGATCTCAAAGCTGTGATGATACAATCAGCGCAGAAGCGGTGCAGACATTCTTTGGTTGTCATTGTGTTCTTCAACATGTCCAGGCAGATAGGACACATAAGTTCGCTGTGCAAGGACCTGGGCGACACGGCTATCTCCAGTCCATCTGTTATAGCCTCCTGTGCCAGTATGAAACAGATCGAGATGAAGGTTAGTACACACAAAGACACATCTATCTGTGGAGTGGTACACAACTTACACAGATACAGCTCACAGGTCTGATTGATGTTTTTAGATCTGGCAAAGCATTTTTTTTTTTAACCAGCCAAAATTATAAATTGCCTTTTTGAATTCAGACTTAAAGACAATGCCAGAGCAAAATTTGAATTTACTGATCAAGGTTAATCAATTCAAGCCTGGACGCAACTAAAGAAGTCTTTAGTTCAAAATTTCCAACGTTGATTGTTTTGAAAGGAAGAAGTTATTCTAACCCAAACCATGAAACCTAACCCATACATTTTGGTGCCTAAACCTAACCCAACTGCAGCGGTCACCTGAGATGTTACTCAGCAAGCTTTTAGGGCTGCAGCTATCGATTCTTTTTGTAATCGATTAATCTAGCACTTAATCGATCGATTAATCGGATCATTTTTTGTGTGTGTTTTTAAACAACCAAAACAAATAATGCATAACGAAAATGACGTGGCTGTAAAATGATCAAGCATTTGGCTTTTATTTCCAAAACAGAAGTATTGATTCTAACTCCAACATTTGGCTCCAAACTAAGCCTATTTATTGCAATTTTTACCCATTTAGTGTTTATAAGTGCCAGTGCCAACAATTATATAACAATACAGTTAAGTCAACTTACTGTAAAACATGTAAAACTATGAATACAAACTTAAATAGTAAAGGCCATTTGGCCTTAGTTTTGTCTTCTTAATACAACATTACAAAAAAAGGATTGCACCTTCTGCAAATTACCCACCTGAGAACAAAAATGAATGAATATAAAATATCAAGCCAAACAGGTACACTATATACAGGTACTAGACTTTTTCAGCTGTAATCTCAAAACAAACATCAAAATGTACCTAGATGAGTGAGTGTGTGTGTGTGTGTGTATACGCGTGCCGTGCGTGAGGAAGAGTGGCGCCCGAGTCAGACCAGTTGCTTCATTGCAGTTTGGTACGGCAGAAATACAGACATTCATTTTCAATAGAATGCCGTTCGAAAAACACATCACACAACATCACGTCCAGGTGTATACAATGAATGCATGCTGAAATTATTGTTGCGTGGCTACATAAAGGTTTAAGCATATGTGATGCAGTGCCACGATTGGTCTGACTGGCGCGTGAGAGAGACGAGGGTGCATGCGTGTGTGTGAAGGGGTTCTTTTTTTACGCTATACACTCTTGCAGTAGAACGTGAATACGTTTACTACTTAAAAACATCAAAGCTAAACTTCATATCTAGTCAAACCGCATCATGACATCGCTACAAATACAGTATGGGATTAAAATCAGCGAACATCAATGTATAGGCTTAGGCTACGTTACCTTGTTTCAGCGACGCTTGGTGAAATGTGAATGTAATGATCCCAAACTTTAGACATTCTCTGCCGTTAATGGACAACTTTACTCTCCACCATTGCGCCAACTATTCAAAATGTATCACGCGCTATGTTGTGCGGTCTGTGTGAATGAGATCCCTGCGCGTGCACGTCATAGGAATTTAACGAGGCTCCGAGGCAAGCGTTTTTGCCTCGAGGAATTTTTGTAATTGAGTAACTCGATGAATCGTTTCAGCCCTACAAGCTTTATTTTGAAAGTCTTACTTATTGTTACCTTGACCGCAGAATGAAAACGTATTGAAAACGTGACATTGTCAAGGTGGACTGGCGTGTGAATTACACACTTTGGCGTGATACCAGGTTGCAGGAGCAGACCGCCGGCAAGTGATAGTTTAGCGGAGTGTCTGATGTCCTGTACGGTAAACAGTGCAGCGAAACAAGGAGCACTTGAGCCGGTCAGTTTCGCATCACTGTTTAAACATGCACAAAAACACATGGTAGTGTGTGTGCGTCACCCTACGACAGACAGCAGAGGACAGAAGCAGTGCGCCCATAAATGACACCGAAACGCAGCAGAGACGCTCACCATAGTTTGTTATTACATGACTATTTAGGTACACACAGTTACCTGCCAGAGCGGCGGATAGCCTTCCGAGAGTTACTCGCCAAATGGAAAATCTATCTTGGGGCTTGGCGAGTGTTAATTTCCGACCCTGGCCATAACCATAGCAATTGAAGAGTCATCATTTTGGATACTGCACACCCAATGTTCTATTTTCAGGAGAATTGGGAGAGCTCCAGATCTTTATAAATGTGTTACAAGGATAACTGATAGGAATTGATTATGTGTTTTAGGAACACATAACAATATTGTGTGATTGATAAAAATCCATTTTTAAAAAAAACTAACAAAAGCTAAATAATTTTCATATGACACTTGTGTGAATAAATTCAATGGTATGTATTATTACCTGTGGTGTTCTCTGTAGCTCATACAGACTCAGCTCCCAGGTCTTACTGAGGGGTTGAACCCCATTTGTCTGAACAGTCTGAGTCATCACTGCAACACTGGAAACACAAAAACAAATGGTAAGTGGACTATTCTTGTAGAACGCCTTTCTAGTCTTCCTCAAAGCGCTTTCACACTACATATCACTTTTACACAC
This sequence comes from Coreoperca whiteheadi, assembly GCA_011952105.1. Taxonomy (NCBI): domain Eukaryota; kingdom Metazoa; phylum Chordata; class Actinopteri; order Centrarchiformes; family Sinipercidae; genus Coreoperca; species Coreoperca whiteheadi. The sequence goes on along the minus strand of CM022487.1, from coordinate 2,651,693 downwards.
ACACACACACACACACACACGGATGGCAGGAGCTAACTGCCCATCAATACAACATAATCTAACTTTCACACACGGAAGGCACAGCCCTCGGGAGCAATTTGGGGTTCAGTATCTTGCTCAAGGACACTTCGAAAACCAAACCGTCGACCCGCTCTGACACAAAGCCACAGCCGCCCCCAAAATGAGATTTTCGTGGAAGTCTAGGATGACCACTAGTGATGATTACTAGTGGGAAATTTTGGTTGCAAATAATTGGTAAAATGGACTGCACTTTTAGCACGTTTCTACCTTTGCAGACACTTTACAATTTTCCTCTCATTCACACACCAATCCTGGCAGATCTCCAATGCAAGGCACTGGACTGGCTATTGTCACTTCAAATTTTTTACTTCAATACTCGCCTATTTAGATAAAATTGATCTCATTTGCTTGGTCATAGACCAAGAAGCTGAGGAACTTAGATTTAAACAATACAACGGCTAGCACCACAATGTACCAAGCATGTCCTCGCCAAAAAAAAGACAAGGAAGAGTGGAGAAGAGACAAGGAGTAACATTAAATCTATGTCTACAGCTGGTGATAGTATCAAATCTAGTCAAATCTGATGCCACATGTTTGTTATCTACAGGCCAACGGTTTTGTCATACAAGCTATTCAGAAATTACACAAACCCATAAAATGGTGATAACACAGTTACCAAAATAAAATGTTTTCTGTTTCTGCTTTGTAAAATACAATTTTAATTAAAGTTCTTGTACAATTAGGGTTGCAGTGGTAAACCGGTTTTAAGGTATGAAAATTGACGGTTATCAAAATGTAACCAGATGGAGAATCTCACCGGCGCGTGGGCATCTATTTATTTTCAAAAGGGAGACTTTTTACACATACAAAAAAAAAAAAAAAAGGTTAATTTTGTGAAATTATAATAAACGCCTTTGTTCAACCAAAAAAAAAACCCTTCTGTTTTCACTCCTTTAGGGGTCATTGTAACTTATAACATATACCGTGATCTTTTTCTGTACCGTGAAAAGCTCAAATCATCGCATCACTAAGTGCAATAAATGGAATATTTTGTGAATGAAATTGCTGTGAAATAAATACAATTCGAAAAACAGACAGACGTTTCAAATGAAAATATCTTCACAACACTGTTTTATATTTCATCCAGATTTGTTTCTCAACTGTACATATTCAGTATACTTAAAGCTTACTTCTCAAGTTAACCCCATTGGTAAAAAAAACTGCATCTCAATAACACATACGGTTTGGTAAATCTATATGAAACAGTGGTGATTCATATTTATAAAACATAATTAGCTTAATCTTTATTTGGAGTAGAAGCACCAATGGAGATATGATCACACCCAGCTGCTTCAACTTTTAGAGAAGGACACGACACACAGTTACAGGCAAGACTCTGAAGAAGATTAGAACATTTGAATTTGACACTGCTGCTCTTTATTATGCCTGTTCATTAGCATTTTCTTCCTTTTACATATTCACTATTACTTATCCATTTCTTGTTGTTTCTTCTAGAGTATGTAAGTAAGTTTCTTAACACTTTTGCAGCAGTATCCTTCTCGAAGTGAAATCCCTGCAATACGATATTTCTTTTAAAAATATGAATCATCCTCGATCCCAAACGACCAAGATAGAGCTAGAGAAGTGAATTTCCCAGAGAACAGAGCCAGAGTCTGGGCAAGTAGGACCGGCATCGGTCTTGAAGAATCCAAATATCTCAATTAAGTTGTTTTGGGGTTTTTTTGCCTCTTTTTCGATGTCACCTGAGATCTTGGGGCAGAGCATTGCTTGAATTCACGACCTACAATATCAGCCAGGAAAAGCCAACCAGGGGCAACCCACACTTCGTATTGGGCCTGATTAGGAAAGGCACATACATAAGCCAAGAAACCGTAATGCCCGAATTCCAACGCTAAGTTACTCTCAGACTGCCGCAGCTGTGTGGCCGTGCATGGAACAGACAAGAGGTGAAAGTGGGGGTGGTCGGTATTAAACGCACTGGGTGGTTGAAGACAAACCGGTGTATCTTTCCGCCTACGATAAAAAATGGCAAGAAAAACAAAACCCAACAACAGAGACGTTACCCTTGGTAGGTCTTGGCCACAGCTTAGACGTTCTCTGTACCGCAATCATCAATGCATGTCAATAAACAAAGCCCAGAGTATTAGTACTAACGTGACTGACTCAAACTAGATAACGTTACACGTTCTCTATGGCTCTTGGTTTTGCTAGACAGCACAAGACAACGAGTACCTACACGATGGCATTTGAGTCAGTCCATCTCATTGGCACTAGCTAATCAACTGCAGTTAATAGACAGACCCCGCGCACAGATTTCACCTAAAATATGTGGGGCTCGGCTAATGCTAACTAGCTCGCTACCACAGGGGCTAGCTATTCTTCGAAACGCTAACATTAGAGTCAAGATAAGCTGAAGATATAACATGCATGTGGCCTACAGACGACAAAGAAGTACAGGCAGCTCATTTGTGCCGATTTAAATACTACAGCTAACGATACAAAAAGCTAATATCTTAAAATATTGCGAAGCGTTCGTGAATGTAATTTCTCGCTGTGACAGAGGGAAAAACAACAACAGAGAAAGAGCCGACGCACCAGTCTCTGGTGGGAAGCTACGTGCTTTTTGAACCTTATTTCCAAATTTAAACAGCTGTTAACTCGTATGCGAACGGCCATTGATTTAAAAAAAAAGACAGAAAAACAAAATATTCCTAGCTTGCAATAAAATATGATTGTTTCTGTACTTACATTTTCAGTTGTGGGTACGAGCCGATCCAGCCAGCGCGTTTAGGCGAAGGCAATATGGCGGATGCACAAGACGCGATGGCGTCTGGGAAATTGAGGCGCGTGAGGCCATGTGAGAGAGCTCCTCTCAGATGTTTCTGCTGTCAGATGTTTTCTGCTGTCAGAAATATGGACGTGCTGCTGCAGTATGTCGAGGAGTCAGGGGACGTGGGAAGGAAAACTGTAATGTGGAGGAATGCAAAAAGGAGAAAGGGCAAGCAAGAGTGCCTGCACTGCGAGGGACATCGCCATAGGGGATCAGCACAGTGTCCAAAAAGATTTAAGAAGTAAAAGTGGGTAAGAGAGATTCTCATATGCTGAAGCTGCTGAGCTAAAGGAGAGAAATTATGCATTAGTGGCAGTGCAAAGGGGAAACGAGCAGAAAGGGGATCAGAGTTGCCACGGTTATAAATTGTGCTGCTGGAATAAAGTGGAAGCCTGAAAGGATTGAGGTGGTGCTGGACTCTGCAAGAAGATTTTTGAACGTTGTGGACATTTCTGGAGAGGGGCTAGATGTGACACTGAGGGAAGGAGTTGCACCAACTGGGTCTGAGTCATAGAATGGAATATGATGAGGGGGATCACTTTGGGGGAACACTGTAAATGGTTAACACTGGGAAGCTATTGTGATCCAGCAGTTGGCGGTAACGCAACACTTGGATGCCAAACGCCATTGAAACTAAACAGAAGTAGAAATTGAGGCGCTATGCAGGGGTTGGGGTTCCGAATCAAAAAGCAGAGGTGTGAAAAGTATTCCCATTCATTACTCAGGTAGAAGCACAGACACTAGGGTTTAAAAAGACTTCTGTGGAAGTTGAAGTATCAACTCAAGCTTTTTAAGTAAAAGTGTAAAAGTACTGGTTTCAAAACTACTTAAAGTATAAAAGTAAAAGTAATGTAAGGGAAAAAAATGTCATTAAGGACAAAAGCTTATCCTGCACCACAGAGGCCTATACTGCACTACCCCACCTCCCTAAAACAACATGTTTCTAAAGGCCATAATGACTATAATGTTATATTAAAATGTTAATGTTGAAACACGTGGGGTGCACTAGGCTGCCTGTTTCAGCCACATATATGCCCATTGAACATGAACGCATGTTAGTCCAATGCAAATACATTAAAGAACCATATATGTGACGGACATCTTCGTACTTGGCTACATGCGTCTGCTGTAACCTATTACTTTCTCTGAGTAACGACCAACACTGCCTGTTTCCCTGCTGGAGTGTGACGGGATCTGTGTCATGTGCAGCTGCGATGGATCGTACAAACCAATAGGCTGTCGGAATGGTATATGTTTGTACTTCCCATCCAACAACAGTCAAATTCATGCGCCATTTATCTGGATAGGTTTTTTTTTTTTTTTTTTTTAACTTTTTCAGGCCGGAAAGAAAATAAACCGAAATGAAAAAGGGGTAACGGGGCTGTTTGTAAAATGTAAGGAGTAGAAGTAAAAAAAAAAAAAAAAAAAAAAAAAAAAGAAACCCTTCCTATCGTTAGCTTTGTATACTGTGCTGGGCTTTAACCAGACTCGTTTTTTGATGCACTTATGCTTTTTGTTACCTTGTGTTGTTATATTGCTTCCATTGTCTTCCTCAAATGTAAGTCGCTTTGGATAAAAGCGTCTGCTAAATGACTAAATGTAAATGTAAATGTAAGTAAAAAGTTGGCTGAAAAATAATGACTCCAATAAAGTATAGATAGCCAAAATGTCTACTTAAGTAAGGTAATGAAGTATTTGTACTTTGTTACTTGACACCTCTATCAAAAAGCAATAATGGAGGTGCATGAAAAGTTGAGATCAACAGGCAGCCTCTCCTTATATTCATTCTCCAACAACCTTCCCCCTTTTAACTGGGTAAGTAGTAAACCATGCAAACCCATTAATGGCCCTTCAGAACCACTGATTGGGGCCTTCATTCATTCATTCATTCATTCAGGTTCTACTCATACTGGTACTGTGATGTAGTTTCACATTGTTACCACTAGACGACATCAGAGCTCTAGTGTTAGAAATAGATTATTAATGCAAGTACCCAGTAAGAATTGCTTTGGTGATTTACAGGTCAAAAGATGTCTAAGATTAGTTGTGTGGAGGCTTTTTGGAGGTTTGTTTCACTAAGGGAAATATACAGTGTACAGACATTTGCATAGACAGCCATGGGTTCTGCAAAAGTGTACAAATGATATAGAAAGGTAATAATGGCAATTAATAGAATGACTGGGCTCACTAAATCGATGAGACTGAGTAGGATGACTGCCAACATTATTGGCAAATTATTAGACAAAACTACAGGTGGAACAACATTTTTGGAAATTGTATGAAGCTCTAAATCAGTTGGACTGGAGACTGAGCTGTGTCAGAGGCTGTAACTCTACAAATCTCTATAAATGTTACTGGACACATCTTCAGTTGGTTTAAGAAGATTCTTCTCCTCTATTAAGAGGCAACAGTCATATAGGCTAAATAGTAATGTTATTAATTTAAATGATAACTGTACATATGGATTAAACACTATAAAAATCTCGACACACTTCTGACTGATTAAAATTAAGATCAGATAAAAACATGTGTAGCCTACATTTTCTTGTCAATTGCATTTTCTTTTCTGTATGTGGCCTATTAGTAGGCCTAGTCATTAACACAAAGTTGAAAAAGTATATATTATAAGTTCAGGACACCTTGTATGAAAGACAAACACAATCCCAAAACAAGTGTAGCTGAAACAAACACAAAACGCTCAAATAAAGCGCATCATGTGGATGTCAAGACTGCGTGCGTACGTGCGTGAGCGCGAGCGAGACCAGAAGGCGTAACTTAGCTTCATCAAAAGGGGGTCGAAAACGGAGGAGGAAGGAGGGCAAAAGGAGAGGAGTGAGGAGGGGGACCGGAGGTAAGGGGAGGGGAACCGTTGTCGGTCCATGACATGAATGAACCATGTTCGCTAACGGAGGCTTAGCTCTCCCGGTTTGCGCCTTTCTCCTGCTACACCCCGCGGTTCTACCGCTAACGAACAACTGGCCCGTTAAGGTAAATAGCTCGCGGAATAGGTGTGTGTGTGTTAACCTCTCAAAGCTGTATCCGTTTGCAGAACGGTTAAAAGTCATGAAGGGGGGGGACTGGGCAGTGTGCTCCCATGGAGAGCCGTTACTCCTAAGTCTGTCACTGTGATTCTGCCTTGCTTGTCGCCAAGGACACGGTCTACTTTTCACCTTAAATTAATTCTTGGAGCCGTTTCGCAATGCGGCTAAGATATAATGAACACAGTTAGTTAACGGTCGACAGTGTCTGAATTCAATTTCATTTGTTCGGGCTTCGAAAAACCATTTAACCATAGTGTAGGTAAGCTAACTGTTACCAAATGCGGGAATGTCACTATTCCCCTCGGCGAACCTCCCAGAAAAGTTGATACTTTCCCGAATTAACGCTATTCGGATGCTTGGCTGCATGTTGCGTCAAGGAATGAACGGCAGCGACGTGTAAAACGGCGGTTGTGTTTACATTGGCCGATAGACGAGGCAGCAGTGGATTTCCATAGATTCTGTGAATTGGAAATGGTGTAACCCGTTCTCTAACCCAATCTTAACGTTGACGAATCGGGTTCACCCAAAGCAACTGTAATTTTGCTCCAAACAAACCACATCAAATGAACGCGACCTGTTAAAATGCGTGGCTTGACGTTCTCTTAATAACCAGACACCAGACTAACATACTTTCTGAGGGGGGGGGACTCCATGTTTGGACTGACATGCCCTCCCCCCAATTCAACTTGCCTGTTTGTTTATGATGGCTTAGCTAAAAAAAAACAGCTGCTCTGTTGAATCTGACTACTTGGTCCATTGGATGTAACAGAAGCAATGAGGGCTACCATATTCATGTTTTATAATTCAGACAGATGGTTGCAAATCATGTGATTAAATTGTTAATTTAAGCTCCTAAAGTGTTACTTGCTAAACTCAAAATTTTCACATTATGTTGTCTACAAAGACCTACAGGGGTGTGAAAGAGTGTTTGCCCCCTTCCTGAGTTCTTGTTGTTGTTTTTTTTGCATGTTTGTCACGCTTAAAGTGTTCTAGATCATCACACTAATTTAAATATTGGTCAAAGAGAACACAAAATGCAGTTTTTAAAATGAAGGTGGTTATTATTAAGGGAACACAAAATCCAAACCAACATGGTCCCGTTGTGGCAAAGTGTTTGCCCCCTAAACCTAATAACTGGTTGGGCCACCCTGAGCTGCAACAACTGCTACCAAGCGTTTGCGATAACTTGCAATGAGTCTTTTACAGCTATTTCTGTGGAGGAATTTTGGCTCACTCTTCTTTGCAGAATTATTGTAATTCAGCATTTTTGAGTATGAACTGCCTTTTTAAGGTCATGCCACAGCATCTCAATAGAGGGTTTGCACCTACGTCACGGTTTAGTCAGTTAGCCGGATGCGCGGCCATATTGGAGATACTCGGATGTAAACAACAGCATGGATTGCACGGTTAATACACCACTGAAGACTAATTTATTAAGTCTAAACCATGAAAATAGAAGCAAAGAATGGGCAGCAGCATCCTTGTGTTTCTGCAAGGTTCGATTTACACGGCGTTTGTAGCGTGACGTCAGTGAGTCCTCAGGTGATCGTGATCCTTGTTTTCCGTTCACATTAACGCACGGCACCCAGTCTGTACACAGGTCAGAGCTTTTACCTAGAGTACAGTAATAATAAATATAGCACCATTAACTGAATTTCAGTAACATTTTACAGAAAATATGCAAGTATTATACTATTGGCAAAGGTTAAGAAATGAGATTAGAATCTGATTTTTATCCATGAAATAACAAACCGCAACGTAATATCAATATGAGAGTGTACTATTTCATTACAATATTTGTTAAGATAGTAGCCTAATATTTCAACTAGCTGACAAGAAATAAGGAGAACAAATGCAAACGTTGTCAATATACTTGCCCTTGAAATCCTGGTTCAGTTTGGCTAAACACGGACGCCTTCTTTCCTCAGACAGTGTTTTGCACTCTTCTCCTTGATTTGTTACTACTTTTGGCAGTATATAAAACTTCAAATGTTTTTCCCGTTCCGACCGATTAGTACAGCCTAAAACACGACAGTAATTGACCATTTTCATCAGAAAAGTTTGCGAGTTCCGTTCTTTTCAGTGGCATTGTTTACTTTCAGTATCGCCAATATGGCCGACTTCCGGGTGATGACGTGTCATGAAAACACACTAAAGGACTCAGGTCAGGACTTTGACTAGGCCACTCCAGAGTCTTCATTTTGTTTTTCCATCACCCATTCAGAGGTGGACTTGCCGGTGTGTTCTGGATCATTGTCCTGCTGCAGAACCCAAGTTCGCTTTCAGCTTGAGGTCACGAACAGATAGCCAGACAGTCTCCTTGACGATTTTTTGGTAGACAGCAGAATTCATGGTTCCATTTATGACAGTCTTCCAGGTCCTGAAGCAGCAAAACATGCCCAGACCATCACTCTACCGCCACCATGTTTTACTGTTGGTGTGTAATTTTACGCCTGATGTAATTGGACACACACCTTCCAAAACGGTAAACTTTTGTCTCGTCAGTCGACAGAGTATTCTCCCAAAAGTCTTGGGGATCATCAAGATGTTTTTCTGGCAAAAATGAGATGAGCCTTGATGTTCTTTTTGCTCAGCAGTGGTTATCGTCTTGGAACTTTGCCATGCAGGCCATTTTTGCCCCGTCTCTTTCTTAAGGTGGAGTCATGAACACTGACCTTAACTGAGGCAAGTGAGGCCTGCGGTTCTTTGGATGTTGTTGAGGGCGCTTCTGTGACCTCTTGGATGAGTCGTCGCTGCGCTCTTGGGGTTATTTTGGTCGGCCGGCCACTCCTGGGAAGGCTCACCACTGTTCCATGTTTTTGCCATTTGTGGATAATGGCTGTCACTGTGGTTCTCTGGAGTCCCAAAGCTTTAGAAATGGCTTTATAACCTTTTCCAGACTGATAGCTCTCAATTAATTTCTTTCTCTCTCATTTGTTCCTGAATATATTTGGCTCTCGGCACGCTGTCTAGCTTTTGAAGATCTCTTGGTCTACTTTACTTTGTCAGGCAGGTCCTATATAAGTGATCTCTTGATTGATTAAAGGTGTGGCAGTAATCAGGACTGGGTGTGGCTAGAGAAATTGAACTCGGGTGTGATAAACCACAGTTAAGTTATGTTTTAAGGGGGGGGGCAAACACTTTTTCACACAGGGCCATGTAGGTTTGGATTTTGTTTACCTTTATTAATAACAACCTTCATTTATAAACTGCATTTTGTGTTTGCTTGTGTTATCTTTGACTAATAATTTAATTTGTTTGATCTGAAACATTTAAGTGTGACAAACTTGCAAAAAAATGAAAAATCAGGAAGGGGGCAAACTCTTTCACACCACTGTATGTATGTCTCTCATGTACTCCCCTTCAACCTCTAGCTTCATATTTCTCTTTTTTATGAGAAATAAATGCTCCATTCTAGTGTGATTATTATAAAAAAACGGAACTTACTATACTTGTTGAGTACTTTTAAATTGGACATTTAGGTAATATGATAACTAAGTTACATGTAACAGGAACGCACTGAGATACTGCTTATTACAATATAACTGGATGAGCAGCCACACACTGAGAAAACGCGATGAGCATTTTTGTCAGCAATCATGATATTTTTCAGTGATAGTTTTGGTCCACATGTAGTACTTCACTCTTTTGTTGCTTTTATGCTTGCTAATCACCTCTAAAGGCAGTATTTTAAACTACAGAGCCATTTGTTCAAGGAAAAATCGATTTGTCTTTCTTCATGTGGCCAAGTATATAGAAGTGATTCAGTAATTTAGTCTGTCAAATGAACATTAACTGTTAAGAAGCAAACATGCAGCTCCAGTCTTACAGATTGGAGAACAGACAACATCTCTGCCTTAGTTAATGTTGGAAAGTTACATCACTGACTAACCATTTTGCTACACTCCTTTACTGTGGGCGAAACGGCCAGCTAGCTGACTGACAAAGTAACAGATTGATCTGGAGGCTGACACAGTCTGACTGTTCGACTGAGTGAAGAAGACAGCATGGTGACAGCCAGCAGCTTGACAGCCTATCAGGGTCTCTTGGGGTCTCACGGTTGAAACTCTAAACAGATGCATTGCCAAAGCCTGTGCAATCAACTGTTTGCAGACACTTTTTTATTTGCAGCTGTGGTAACCACCAGCACTCGCAGTTCTTCTTCTAAACCATAAGCACTGTTTGGTTTCTATCCACATGCATGGACTGAACATGAATTCCCCAGATACAGCTGATTAATCCCCCATATTTGTCTGGTTATCACTGCGTTTATTATTCACAGTCCATTCATTCTTGCCAGTGAGCGAAAAGAAAAAACTCATACTGTATAATGAACTTCAAAGAGGTCTGGGTTTCTGGATGTGAAGCTGAGTTTTGTGGATGAAGTTGACTACACATAAAATTGATGGCAATAGTAAAACAGGAAAGTTGTGTACTGCTCACAACTGCTATGACATCTAAAATGCTTTTTTGGCAAAGACTATTGAAAGACAGCGTCTTCCAACAGTGCTAAAGCACTCTTTGCACATTATTATAGACTAATGTAATGCACCACAGAAACAGTGAGGTAATGTTTTCTACTTAAATGTTTGAATTTATGCTGATAACACATCATTTAGTTTGAAATAGCAGTCGTTATTTTCCTATCAAGACGTGGAGAGGTGAATTGCTTAATTCAACTGCATGCACACTTTATTAAGGTAAGGGCTGTATGCAGGGCCGTAGGACTGGGACTGAGGAGGGCCCACAAAGATTCTAGAATGAATAGCCATGGGTGCGGGGAGGGGCCCCATAGAGAATGCCTATGTACTAGTACTCCTCTACTGCCAATGGCCAGAATTCTGTGCTGCACCCCTGTGTGTGCACACTGCATAGAGCTTTCGAGGTATATTGGGCAACAGGCCAGACATACTATATCATAATGTATGTTCATATTCAAATGTGTTCATATTTGTGAAAAATCTATGTTTGCTTTTTTCATTCAAACCTAGTATCCAAGAGCCACTTTAGCAAACTAGCCCAATCATGCTTTTTATAAGCAATGAATAAAGCTTAAACTAAGAGTATTCAACATTTTTACATACTCCTGACGTTGTTGCTGGACTATTGCATTTGTTGGTTAAGTCAAAATGGACTCTATATTGGATATATGATAATAGGACTTTTCAGGCCAAAAATGATAGATATTTATGATGAAAAATCTGATAACAATATATCAGCCGATATCTTTTCAAACTTAAGCAACTTGATGACATGCCTTAAATTTGGTTATTAAAGAATAGCGACCAAGATACCTGGTCACTACATAACCCCCTACATACTTGGTATGTATACCAAGTAGGACATTTTACAGTCAGTGCTGGATTTAAAAATGTTTGACCCTTCCAACATTGGTGATAGTTGATTCATAAACAATCTTATAAATGGTAATTTCTGCATTGATTTCTATGGAAATGTAAACATTCAGGATAGGTTGTCCAACAGTTGTAGTGAAATTACATTGAAAGGAATATGGCACACTTTACAGGTTATCATATAAGAGTTTCCTTTGCAATGCCACATCCTCATTTGATCTCAAACCCCCCAAACCTTACTTGGTAAGAGGTGTAAGCATGCTTTTCGTACATAGCTGTTTTACATAGGATGTTTACAATCCAACAGACTATTTGCACAGGTAATCTCCAGCCCTTTATTTAGTCACTGAACTATGAAAGTGCACAAGCACTGCAATGCATCATCCCAACAAACATAAAGTTGTGTCTGACCCATCGTCATCCTAGACACACTTTGGTTGCCATTGCTTTGAAAGTAAGCAACTATTACTGTTTATTATCAGCTCACAAATCACACAGATATCCAAACACACACACACACACTATAGCGGTGTGTGGGTTTATGTTGAGTTAGCCAGAGGGTAATCTGAGTAAGGAGCCTGTGTGGGCTTGTTTAGGACACTGTTGAGACAACACAGTAGTAGGACTTTGAGCCTTGATGTGTGTGTGTGTGTGTTTGTTGGTTGAGGGATTAAAAAATACCACCTAACTGAGACTTCTTCACGTCCCTCTGGTACATGCTCAATGTGGGGCAGATTTGGCAATTTTCAATTTTACATTAGCACTAACTTTATGTCCAAATGGTGTCCATGCACTGCAGTAACTTGCTTTTGATTTACACCTGGATTTCTTGCTTCAAAAAATGCTTGCTGATGTGAAACTTTAGTACTGATTCTAGTGTTCACATTGAGCAACAGTGTTTGGAGTAACGCATTACAAAAGAAATGCAATTTCAGTAATGTATTGCTTTTTGCTGTAACGCAGTAATATCACACATTACTAATACAATTTCGGTAATATTATACCCATTCGAATCTCAGTACTGCATGTTACAAGCATTTTGACCTGAAATTAAGTGACATTTTAATTTTTTTTAAGAATTCACCCAGCGAAACATTTCGGCACCAGAGGAAAAACAATCTGTGAGAAAAAGAGTAACGTTACTTCCTGTTGCAGGCATTCGATGGTTGAGATGATGACTGCAGAGACTGATTCTACATTTGCGAGATGGATATACTCCCATTATTTTCAGTTCGTCACATCGCCCTCCACTGCATGTATATGAGCTGCAATAAACTCAATTTTAGCATTTTAGAATGCCAAGTCATACTTTTTACAGCGACACACCCGCCGAGAAATCAACTCTGATTTCTATTTTTGACATGTCCACCAGTACATCCACCTTTATATAGCTCACACAGTAAATGTGTTTCATGTGTATGTGTCTGTGTATGTCTGCCAGGACAGAAGTGAAGGGAGGGTGGAGCAGCGTAACATCCATCTACGGTCACACAGCTTTGGAAGTCAGAATGTCAAACAGACAAGCAACAAGGTACTTTGTTGTTCCACCTTTGAAATGTGTAATGTAAATGTAATTTGACTGTAATTAATATGAGACTTATATTGCAGGTAGGGCCATTTTTACCTTGTTTAAATCCAGCCTGTGGCCCTTAGCTGCATGTCATCCTCTCTTTCTCTCTCTCTCTCTCTCTCTCTCTCACCCTCTCACCCTTTCCTGTCTGTCTTCAGCTGCACTATAAATAAAGGCAAATCAAGCACAAAAAATATTCAGCATGGTTATGGTCACTAACTCCACCTCTAAAACTGCAATTTCATATGTTACACCTCTCCCTCGGGGAAATTACGTACTCTTGTACTGTGTTTGTCTTTCCCAGGAGGAGGTGTTTCAGTGGTGGGGGGAGTGGTCCAGTTGGTCCTCTTGTTCCAGGAGCTGTGGAGGAGGCGTGAGGAGTCAAGAGAGACATTGTCTTATACAGAGGTATTGTGTTGAAAACACCGTTATGGTTACATAAACACATGTAGAGGGAGAATCATTTCTAATGTTACCCTTCTTTCTGAATCTTTAGTTTTTTACCCTGACGGCCAGTAGAAAAATTGGGTGCTAGGTTAAACACAAGCGCAATTTTGGGGTGCAAGTGCATGCGACAACAAAATTTTAGCACCTGTGGTAGCTCAGACCAGGCACAGCTTAGAGGCTGATATCATAAGGGGGAGGAATAAAGAATCAGCAAGTGGAGACAGGGGGAGCTGTAATAATGGTCAATCACAGGCACGTCACTCATCCCCTTTAAAAGCAGCAGTCGGTGTCTATGAGAAATAAAGCATTGTGAAGTCCCAAAACACAAATATTCATCGTGCCAGATAATATATATTACCCCAAATATCCTGTCAGTTGTAATGAAGTGGACTACCAGCCGATTGCAATGCAATTGAGTTTGTGCAACTTCTGGCTTTGTGATGGCAGAAAAATAGTGCCCCAGAGTCTTTAAAATAAAATACGTAATTTAATACTAAAAAAGAACAACCAGCTTGGGTATTTGATGATTCATTCAAGTCTTGTACACACAGGAAACATATGTAAAGGTATGTACACAGGTAGTGAATAGAGACATGGCCATACACAGCGGGAAGGGAGGTAGAGCGTTGACAGAATATGAGTTTGTAGCCATCTTGTTACCTTTGACCTTCCCCTGTCGGACTGCGGAAGTTTCTGTCAACCAAGATTAATGCCACTCTGCCCTCACACTTGGACATCTGTCTCTCCCCTTCTTCCCCCTCCTCCCCCTTTCTTTCTGCTCTTTGTTCCTCTCCTTCCCGTTTTCTCCTCTCATGTCTGCCCCTTTTACTCCTCTTTTCATTTTTTTTTTACCCTTTTTCTCTCCTCTCAACTTTTTTCCACACTCTTCTCCTCCTCTCCCCCCATACCCCATTCACCTCACCTCCTGCGTCTTTTCTCTTGCCCTTCCTTTCCTGTCCTACCCTCATCTCCTTCTACTAATTAGATGTGACACTCTCACATAGTGACCTCTCGCTTACCTCTTCCTGCTGTCTCTCCTACTTTACCATCTAAAAAGTATAGGAGGATGGGCTGAAGCGAGAGAGACTTACAGATAGACAGAGGAGGAGTGTGTGGGGGGTGACGTTAACATGGTAATGAAAGACAGATGCACTAACTTCATGTTGGAGTTCTGTAGATTGTTCCCAACACACACACAGAATTAGAATCATGTTAGCAATAAACTACAGCACTCTTAGACAGATTTTTCTCGGTACAACTTTTGCAGACACATGTTACTTGTTTTTTGCAAACGTGTAAAGTTCTGAAAACTTTGAGATGTGTTGCCATCAGCTGGTTTAATGTTAATAAAGAGGTTCTTCCTCCTTAACCATCAAAAAATACATTCAAGTTCTTACTGTTCATCAGAGTTAGCTAATGTTGATCACATTTCATGTATCCTCCGAAAACACAAGTGTATGTACTTGACGTATGGTAAACCATTAAAAAAAACAATTATAACAAATGATAAAAATGACTATATGGGAAAATACATAGAAGAATGTGATATTAATCGCCCCCAAAATCAATATTGTAATATTGCCAATAATACGACAGGCACAAATTCAATTCAACATTTTAACATGGGGCTCTATGGGGATTGACTCGCTTTTGGAGCCAACCTCAAGTCGCCATTCAATAGACTGCAGTTTTTTGCACTTAGTGTTGGGCTTCATTTTTCTGCCACTTGGCTGTCAGTCGTAGACAATTTATGACTAGAGTGGTAGCATTACTGGTAGAGTTTTGCGATAGAAATATTTTAAAATGAAGCGATGAATTGATCTTCGTCATTGATTAATTGATGTCTTTTTATCATGTTAAAATGTTAAGTATGGTTACATTAATGTAAGACACATTAGGTTCCATAGGCTCAACCCTCAAGTTTAGTTTTTACTGGCGCTTCCATTCCATGCGATCATTAAGAGATATTTTGTTCATAATATGTCATCCATTATATACTAATAGCCAGATGATGAAGGAAAACCTAATATAAAGTTGTTTTAATATAATTCCTTGTCAAAGATTGTAGTGCTGTCTACCATTCACGGCAAAATCTCCCATAGGTTTTCAGTTGGGTTGGGATCTGTTGACTGGGAAGGCCATAGCATATTATTCACATTTTCATACAATCCAAACTATACAGTGATCCATGTGACCTGTATGAAAGCATCTACATTTGTAATGTTTCTCTACTCATTAGGTTTTTCTTTAATTTGTAACGTGTCGTAGTTTCAGTGGGAATCAGTGCATCTGCATTTTGCCTTGCCAGTTTACCTTTGCAGCCATTTGGAACAGCCACTATTACAGCTCAGTCACTGATGTGGTCAAGCACACAACCTGCTGCTAGAAACTATCACAAAAATTTGACTGTTAATCTCGACACAAAACGCGGTACTAAAACAGTTAAACAGGTATAGCATCTGTATTTTTCTTGCAACCAGAATCAATTCAATTCAATTCAATTTTATTTATATAGCCCAGTATCACAAATCACATTTGCCTCAAAGGGCTTCACAATCTGTAACATACGACACCCTCTGTCCTTAGACCCTCGATTCGATTAAGGAAAAACTACCCAAAAAAACCCTTTTAACAGGGGAAAAAAATGATAGAAACCTCAGGAAGAGCAACAGAGGAGGGATCCCTCTCCCAGGACGGACAGACATGCAATAGATGTCGTAAGTACAGAATAGATTTATAGCATCAAAACTATAACATATACAGCCATGATGGCAAAATTGTTGTATATATATATGATTATGTTAGAAATGTTTAGGTGGTAAAACATAAGGGAAGATGATGGGTCCAGACGGACAACCGAGCAGCTCCAGGTGGAGCCCAACAAGCAGGACCTGAGCCACTCGTCCCCTGCACCATAGACACAGCAACACTGCCCCAGCAGGTTGCCATAGTCACCGATCCAGATACATCTCCGGACACTGAAATACCTGCTGAAAGTGACACTAAGAAAGAAGAGACGGACGACAAAGCACAAAACTCCGGGAGAGGGAAGAAGTCAAGTTAGTGACATGCATTTATGGGATGAGAATGCATACGGATGGAGAGGAGGACAGAGGTGAAGAGAGAGAGGTGCATCATGGGAAGTCCCCCGACAGTCTAGGCCTATAGCAGCATAACTAAGGGATGGTTCAGGACTCTCCTGAGCCAGACTATAAGCTTTATCAAAGAGAAAAGTCTTTAGCCTATTCTTAAATGAGGAGATGGTGTCTGCCTCCCGAACCCGAACTGGGATCTGATTCCACAGAAGAGGAGCTTGATAGCTAAAGGCTCTGGCTCCCATTCTACTTTTGGAGACTCTAGGAACCACAAGTAACCCTGCATTCTGAGAGCGCAGTGTTCTAGTGGGGTAATAAGGCACTATGAGCTCTGTAAGATACGACGGTGCCTGACCATTAAGAGCTTTATAGGTGAGGAGAAGGATTTTAAATTCTATTCTGGATTTCACAGGGAGCCAGTGCAGAGAAGATAATATTGGAGAAATATGATCTCTTTTCCTAGTTCCTGTCAGTACACGTGCTGCAGCGTTCTGAATCAACTGGAGAATCTTAAGGGACTTTTTCGGGCTGCCTGATAATATGGAATTGCAGTAATCCAGCCTTGAAGTAACAAATACATGGATTAATTTTTCTGCATCATTTCGAGACAGGAAGTGCCTGATTTTGGCAATGTTACGTAGTTGAAAAAAGGCAGTCCGTGAGGTTTGCTTCATGTGGGAGTTGAAGGCTAGATCCTGATCAAAGATAACTCCTAGGTTCCTCACAGAGGTGCTGGAGGCCAGGGCAATGCCCTCTAGAGCAATT
Organism: Coreoperca whiteheadi; assembly: GCA_011952105.1. Taxonomy (NCBI): domain Eukaryota; kingdom Metazoa; phylum Chordata; class Actinopteri; order Centrarchiformes; family Sinipercidae; genus Coreoperca; species Coreoperca whiteheadi. The sequence goes on along the minus strand of CM022487.1, from coordinate 2,634,549 downwards.
AGATCTGCCGACAGCGAGTCTCGGAGGCGTTCGGGGCCAAGTACAATAACTTCAGTTTTGTCCGAGTTTAACATCAGAAAATTTCTGGTCATCCAGGTTTTTATGTCCTTAAGGCATGATTGAAGTTTAACTAACTGATCAGTTTCATCCGGCTTAATCGATAAATATAACTGGGTATCATCTGCGTAACAATGAAACTTTATGGAGTGCTTTCTAATAATATTGCCCAAAGGAAGCATATATTAAGTAAATAGAAGTGGTCCAAGCACAGAACCTTGCGGAACTCCGTGACTAACTTTGGTGTGCTCAGATGATTCATCGTTAACATAAACAAACTGAGATCGGTCTGATAGATAAGATTTAAACCAGCTTAACGCGGTTGCTTTAATTCCAATTAAATGTTCCAGTCTCTGTAATAGAATTTGATGGTCAATGGTATCGAATGCAGCACTAAGATCTAGCAAGACAAGTACAGAGACAAGTCCATTGTCTGATGCAATTAAAAGGTCATTTGTAATTTTCACCAGTGCTGTTTCTGTGCTATGATGCACTCTAAAACCTGACTGGAAATCCTCAAATATACTATTGTTATTTAGAAAGTCACATAACTGATTAGCAACAGTTTTTTCAAGGATCTTAGAGATAAAGGGAAGGTTAGATATAGGTCTATAGTTGGCTAAAACCCCTGGATCGAGTGTGGGCTTTTTAAGGAGAGGTTTAATAACAGCTACTTTAAAAGATGTGGTACATAACCTGTCAGTAAAGACAAATTGATCATATCTACAAAAGACGTACTAACTAATGGTAGATCATCTTTAAGCAGCCTAGTTGGAATTGGGTCTAAGAGACAGATCGAAGGCTTAGATGAAGAAATTGTCGACGTTAGTTGAATAAAGTCGACAGGAGAGAAGCAGTCCAAGTACACATCAGGTTTCACAGCTCCCTCCAACGCCTCTATGCTTGAAGATCGGTTGGCACCAGCTGAGGGCAGGACATGATTCATTTTCTCTCTAATAGTCAAAATTTTATCATTAAAGAAGCTCATGAAGTCGTTACAGCTGAGGGCTACAGGAATACATGGCTCAATGGAGCTGTGGCTCTCTGTCAGCCTGGCTACAGTGCTGAAAAGAAACCTGGGGTTGTTCTTATTTTCCTCTATTAGTGATGAGTAGTAGGCTGCTCTGGCATTACGGAGGGCCTTCTTATATATTTTAAGACTATCTTGCCAGGCTAAACAAGATTCTCCTAGATAGTTGGAACGCCATTTTCTTTCAAGTTTTCGTGATGTTTGCTTTAATTTGCGGGTTTCAGCGCTATACCATGGAGCTACCCTTTTTTGTTTTATAATCTTCTTTTTAAGAGGAGCAACAGAATCAAGTGTCGTTCGCAGTGAACCTGCAGCACTATCAACAAGATGATCAATTTGGGACAGACTGAAGTTTGCATAAGAGTCCTCTGTTATGTTAAGACATAGCATTGAGTTAAATTCAGATGGAATTTCTTCCTTAAATTTAGCTACAGCACTATCAGATAGACATCTACTATAGCAGTATTTGACTGCTGGTGTGTACTCCAGTAATAGGAGTTCAAAAGTTACCAAATAATGGTCTGACAGTGAAGGACTCTGTGGAAAGACTGTTAGATGTTCAATTTCAATGCCGTATACCAGAACAAGGTCGAGGGTGTGGCCAAAACAGTGAGTGGGTTTATGTACACACTGAAAGAAGCCAATCGAGTCTAATAATGAGATAAACGCATTACTAAGGCTATCATTTTCAACGCCCACATGAATATTAAAATCACCTACAATAATTGCTTTATCTGTTTTAAGGACTAAACCTGATAGAAATTCTGAGAATTCAGATAAAAACTCTGAATAAGGACCAGGAGCGCGGTACACTATAACAAATAGGATTGGCTGTCGTGTTTTCCAGGTTGGATGTGAAAGACTTAGAACAAGGCTTTCGAATGAGTCATAATTTAGTTTAGGTTTAGGGTTGATTAATCAGAAACCGCTTTATTGCCAACTAGGTAATGAGGAATTTGCTTTGGTGTTTTTGGTGCAAAACAATACACATAATAGCCCTGCGATGAGTTGGGCACTGTCCAGGGTGTACCCCGCCTAAGGCCCAAAGCCACTGGGATAGGCTCCAGTCACCCGCGACCCCTAACAGGAACAAGCAGTAGAAAATGACTGACTGACAATACACATAATAGGAATATTCAGTGTAAAGAAACATAAGTAAGTAACAATCGTAACTCTAAAGTTGACAATAAGATATTCAATAATATTAAACCAAAATGTTATAAGAAAATATAATCAAAGAATAGAGTACGTACAATATGACAACATCGTATTTAAATTACAGTATGTGCGGCATACTGTGACTTGGTGGCAGAGCGGGTCGTCCACCAATCACAAAGAACTTGGCTTGCCCCAGCCCAGGTGTCGAAGTGTCCTTGAGCAGGATACTGAACCCCAAATTGCTCCTGAGGGTTGTGCCTTTGGTGTGTGAGTGTGTGTGAATGGTTAGTCTCCTTTGTACTGATGGGCAGATAGCTCCTGCCATCAGTGTATGAATGTGTGTGTATAGGGTGAATGTGATATGTAGGGTGAAAGCGCTGAGTAGTCGGAAGACTAGAAAGGCACTATACAAGTACAGTCCATTTACCATTTACCATATTTACAGGTGAATGTGCAAAACTTTACAGAATTACTGTACTGGGGGGGCTATAATGAGTCAGTGTCTGTGAGGGTCCCAGGCCTTGTTGATGAGGCCGATTGCAGATAGAAAGAAACTGTATCTGTGACATGTGGTGTTGGTTTTGGCAGACCGTAGCCTCCTGCCAGAGGCGAGTGTCTGAAACAGTTTGTGTCCAGGGTGGAGGAGTTAGCCACATTCTGCTCACCTCAGGGTCCTGGAGGTATACAGGTCCTGGAGGGAAGGTAAAATTGCAGCTAATCACCTTCTCTGCAGAGCGAATGATAGTCTGCCCTTGTCCTTGGCAGTGGCAGCAGCGTACCAGATGGTTATGGAGGAGGTGAGGATGGACTCAATGATGGCAGTGCTGATGTTCAGCTGCCACTTGAGGTCCTGGGTGATGATGGTGCCAAGGAAGCGGAAGGACTCCACAGTGTTGACAGGGGATTAACAGGTGATGGGGGCAGGTGGGGCTGGGTTCTTCATTAAATCCAAAACCATCTCCATTGTCTTGAGAGCACTGAGCTCCAGGTTGTTCTGGCTGCACCAGGTCACCAGGTGGTCAATCTCCCTCCTGTAGGCGGACTCATCCCCAATCCGAAATTAGTCCAATGAGGGTGGTGTCATCCACAAACGTCAGGTGTTTGACGGACCGGTGACTGGAGGTGCAGCTGTCGGTGTACAGGGAGAAGAGGGGAAAGAACGCAGCCTTGGGGGGAACCGGTGCTGATGGTCCGGGAGTCAGAGACATGTTTCCCCAGCTTCACGTGCTGCCTCCTGTCGGACAGGAAGTCTGTGACCCACCTGCAGTTGGAGTCAGGCACGCTCAGTTGAGAGAGCATGTCCTGTAGCAATGCAGGGGTGATGGTGTTAAAGGCAGAGCTGAAATCCACAAACAAGATCCTGGCATAAACAAGATCCTGGCGTAGGTATGTATTCCTGTATGCAGGAATCAGGTGGACCGTGACGTGGTCAGAGTGTCCCAGTGCAGCTCGGGGTAGAGCATGATATGCACTGCTTACTGTAGTGTAACAGTGATCCAGAATATTCTCCTCTGAGGTCAGACATTTAATAAACTGTCTGTTCATGGATGACATTTCCTTTGTTAATGTCACTAGGGACTAAGGACTCCGGGTTTCTCCACTCCACACACAGTATCTGGTTGGCGAGCGTGCTCTGTGCGTCCTGCACGTTGGCCTGCAGTGGAATGTTAATACTGACCAGAATGAATGAAACAAACTCACCGGGGGAGTAGAACGGTTAACAGTTCATGAAAAAATATTCCAGAACAGGGGAACAGTGCTATTGCTTCAGTTTTTGACCAGAAAGAACAGAAAATATAATGGTAGCTGACACTGTCATTGCCTACTCCTGCTATGCCAAATTGAGTAGTCACTTAAAGGCCATCACACTTTTCAATTACAGCAAGAACATTCCTTATTAAACATAAGACATTCTTGTAGATATACTGCGTTATTTTATGCATCCTGTCTGTAGTCCATGTAATGCGGTATATTAACAGCATTGTATTCTGTCTCTTTCTCAGGCTGTTCACCACCCAGAATGTAAACAGCTCATATTGTGTTGGCTCACCTAAACAATACCAGCTCTGTCCAAACCAGGTATTATGTACATTGATGTTGATACTATACTCATTTATTTTCTATGGAGTCCTTAACCTTAGAACACAGAGGTTAACTGGAAGAAATTAGTAAAAAACTGAAAATCTCGTTAAGCTGCAGGTATTCTTTTCTCTGTGTATGTTTGTTGTGTTTTTCAGCCCTGTCCCAGCCACAGTGTTAGCTTCAAACAGCACCAGTGTTCCCTATTCAATTCTAAAGCCTTTGGAAGAAGATACTACCAGTGGATACCTCTTTACCCAGGTATAATATCAGTCTATCAGTCATTCTTCCATCTGATTCACTGGCTGTTTGTCCATTCAGCTATCAAACTTTAACACAGTCAGTGGAAACAACAGTGCCTTGTTATGGCCTCTCTCCATGCCCTTCTACAGTAGCTAAGTCTTATGAAGTCCAGGAAATGTGAAAGATTGAGTTTACTCATCTACCACCTTCAGTTCAACTTTCTATTTGGGCAATCGTAAATGATAACCACATGTAACTAATTGACTTTTGTAGGCTTCATTAAATATAAATCCTATCTTGTGATGTCAGTAAAGTAAATATCTGTTTAAATATGTAATTTCCTGTGTAGCTGATTACATCAGCATCTCCAATAAGCCATGTGACCTGCAGTGTACAACCATCAGTGGCGAGCGACAGCTGCTAGTTCCCGCCCATGATGGTACCTTCTGCCGCGATACCAAATACCATGGAGTCTGTATAGAGGGAATATGTCAGGTAACCCTAAAAGAAAATGTTGTGATTTCATTTTTTTCTGTACGAATTACTAATATGTATTAAATGTATTCAATACCACGCAAAATATATTTAGTTTTCAAAGCAAATCTTGAAAATTCACTGGCTGGAAGAATGAAGCTTCTAAATAACTAACAAGCTAACTGTCTTAAGTGTTTTTAATTTCTCTTGTCCTCCAGCCTGTGGGCTGTAATGGGGAGCTGTACAGCAGTAAGACAGTAGACAGATGTGGAGTATGTGGAGGCAACGGGTCATCATGCCAGCGCATCTCTGGATCATACAGGAAGGCACTCACACAGTTAGGTAACACACACACAAACAAACATGTAGACAGACGTGCATACGAGTATAAATTGTGTACCATTATAATTCATAAGTCAAGTCATCTGGGGTTGAATTTGGTTACACTGACACAACAATACTAAATATGCTGGATCCACATTCTAATTTCTATTTAATTTTTAAGTCAGCTGCTGTTTTGAGTAAACAGGCCTTCAGTATCCCAAATTTCAAATCTCACCAAATTTTCACCAAATTGAACTGTTATACATGTTCATGACATGTTTTTTGCTGAATGTTTTGACATAGAATCCTAAAACTGAGGGGATGACTATGTTATAGCCAGAACCCGACCGATATGGGATTTTTGAGACTGATAGCAAAACTGATTTTAGAGGGGAAACATTCACCGATTACCTATATGGAGGCCGAGATATTGGATTTTTGAGTTGGAATGAAAATAGACCTTTTCTATGTGGATTTTGCACCGATATGTCTATTCCAAGGTACTTAGAAGGCCGCTTTCTTAAACAATTCACTTTAATAAAGAATATTTAAGTTAATTTAACATTTACATTGATAACCAATTCTATAAATGAACACTGACATATAAAAAAAAAAAAAATAGCTAAATAAACATCAGTATGTTCAGTATCAGTCAATTGGTGGCCATTTGAATAATTAAAATAAATAGCTAAATAAACATCAGCACTGTTTATTATCAGTCAGTTGCTGAAGTAGCAGAAAATGCCTTGGAAATACTCAAGTAAAGTACAAGTACCTCTAAACTGTACTAAATGTACTTAGTTACATTCCACCACTGCTCTCTATGAAACCACATATTCTCTACTCTATCAAGCTATGAGATTCATGCTACAGCGTTGTTCCAATTCTGAACCATTATTTCACTGACTTGAACTCCAATCAGAATCGCTTTAGTCTTTCTAATCAAAACATGTCATCTGTAGCAATATTTTGCTGTTAATGTTAACGCTGACAAACATTTACTCATGGTTCGCTGCTGCTGAGTCAAGAGATAAACGTTCAGTGGGAACGTTCAACGTAGCCGGTGAAAAAACAGGCTCTCACCAACTCGGTAACAACGTAGACTCAAACCACCACTGCACCATCGTCTGCTGAGCTGCAGCATGATGAAGAGATGACGCTTAGCTTTCAATCTGCTACTGACTGATAAAACTATAGCTGGCTAGCAACCTCCCTAACACAGCAAACAGTTGTGATAAGCATGAGGGATGTGACGTTTGTTAGGGACAGGGTTATATTAGAGTTATATTGACTGGGGAAAATTATGGGTTCATTGTTTAACTTTCCTGTAATGTATTTCACAAATTAGTTAGCAACTTACAGTGAGCACACCGCTTTGACTCCACTACATCTGCCCAGCTGTGCACACGACACTCACTACATGTTCTGCGCTGTGCTGAGAGTATTGCGGTGATAGCAACGGCCCACGTTTCCCAGCATGCACTGCCTATTGCTGAAAGCAGTTGAAGTTACCTGTCTTATGTTTGAAAATGCAAATGTTACTTTTTGTTGAACATGGTGGTTTACAGTTTTATCCTTTTAGTGAAGTGGCTGATACATTTCATGACACCAGCTGTATTTTACCAGTTTGTTGGGAGTTCTTGAGAGCTGCTTCTTCTCTCTCATGTTACACTGCTTGGCACTGTAGTCAAAGCACACTCTGCTGGATAAAATTTGTAGCGACATCAAGATATTAACAAAGGCTTTTCTTTCTGCTGAATACACTGAAAATAAAACAGTTCCATTTCGACTCATATCAGTTAACATATATACCTATACCGATATATCTGTAATAGGCCAAAACGGATAAATCGGTGGGCTCTATTTATATCTTCACAAAGATTATTGCACTACCACTTTTACTGTTAGGTGTAAATTTAGTCATTCTGGGTGATAACCACCAGGCTGTGCATGGAGGGATTCTTAAAGCATCAGTTTGCTGAATTAGTGTTAATTTTGTCAGCCATTTTTAGATTTAGTCTTTGTCTTAGTCTTTTTATTTGTTTTACTTTTTGTTAATTTTTAGTCGACCAAAACGTTTTAGACATTTTAGTCTCATCTTTAATCAAAGAAAACCATGAACATGCCAGTCATTTCAGCTGTTTACTCAAACTTCAGAAAACTGAAATCCAATTGATTTTAGGTTAAAAGAACTGATGCTGAAACTTAGCCACAAAAGGAGCTTTGCAGAGAGGGTGTCTGGTCTGATGTTATTATATTATTATTATTATTATTAGGGAATCATGTGTTTGGTCGTGTGTGTTTGATCAATCAGCCTAAAATGTTTTGTGGACATTTATGACTGTATGCTCAAGGACCTCTTGTGGTTGCAGGGATTCAAAAATGTTGAGAACCCTATTTTATTGACTGAACCTATCATAAAGCTTAGACTTTCATCTTTTCAGGAGCTTCAGGAGCTTCAGGATATTAAAAGGCATGTCCAGCATTTGGATAGGCTAAAAACAAGACTTACCTAGTCCATTGCGGGCCACATTTTGGCCTTTGTTGTAGCTCAAAAACTGACATCAATAGAAAATTTGGTCTCATCTTGAACCAGAGTATCTGCACATTAATTCCATACCCATATATTATGATCCACTAAATTTAGGCAAGTTACGTGATAAATAAATCCCAGTTTTTGTTATCTTTGCCAACATCTTGACTGTACGGGACTCGGGAGGGACAATTGAGTGAGACTCAACTCTTCTTTGTTTGGGAGGGGAGAGGGAGGTAGGGAGGGGTTTTATTTGGTGTGGTGTGTTACAACAAAATGTTATAAATAAATAACATTTTATAAATAAATAAGAATGTTTAAATTCAGAATTTGGATTTATTGTTGCATTTATTGTTTATAAGTTTATGCAGTTAGGCTAACCCAGGACGGTTGGTTATAATACCATTCCACTATTATGTGCATTTGAAAGAAAACGGAGATTATACTATACAAAAACACTTTATTATAAACGTTGCATACGTCTATATTAGAAACTTATACTATACTACCATAAATGACAGCTTCAAAGGTAGGGAGTCACCACTTTTTTTTGGTGTCTTGTTTACCATTCCGCTAAATCTGAATGAATTCTACTTTGGTGCGCATGGTTTCCGTAAAATGAAGTGAATGATTGACAATTGACATTTTGTTAAAAACTTTGCATACATCTATATAAGACAACTAACTCTATACCATACTACACGAAAACACTTTCTTCCCTTCATTCCACTCCTCATGCATACACGCTGGGCACACAGCCTGCCCTAAACTCCCTGTTCCCAACCCACATGTCCCAAGACACAACTGGCGAACATCTGCACTCTACTGAGTGCACTCTTCTAGTTAATTTAAGGGATACATCCAGGCACCCAGACAGGCAACTGTCATAGAGATGTTGATATAATTCTGTTATTTTTTTTGGCCTTAATGGTAGTGACTGTTATATTTATAAGGGTTTATAATATAATAATTTGTACTACAGGCAGCATATATTATTTCAAGCCCAAAACCAGTTTTCCACCAAAAATGCTGTACGTTTTAAGAACCAGTAGATGTCGTAAATAGACTTAAATTTAGCTGGCCTGGAGTCATTTAAAATCTACAAGACCTAACTATTGTAGCAATTATATTGTGCCTGCTTCAACGTGGATAGCATGTCTAATACTCCAAATTAAACAAACTTAAGCTAGAGGTTATCCAACCTAGCTGGCCGGGCTACTAACTTTCAAGTTTGGCTAAACCCCCATATCCAAGCAATGTCCGTTATTGTGAGATGCTAATAATACATAACTTTATATTACTGCAAATTTGAACTTAGTTAAAAAGTAAAGTAACCTTAATAAGCATCTTATCGTTATCGTTAACTCAATTTCTGTGTGGTGCACCTTGATGTGTCTCTTCAGGTTTGTAGTATTCTTCCCAGCTATTTTTTATGTGCTGGGTTTCTCTCCTTACTATTTATTTTGAACAATTTTACTTTTTTTTGAGGGACTTTGTGACCTTGCCCTGTGAAAGGTGCTATACTAAATAAACTTTACTTACTTACTTACGTACACTACTCACACTCACTTTTTCTCTCCACAGCATTATATTTGGAGTGGGTCCAATGTCAACTCGTTTTTTCCCCAACCTACAGCCGCTGTTGCGATCATGTCGTTTTCCCATAACTGCGTCAGTCATATTGTATGGAGGATTAGTCAGTTATTTTTTTAATGAAATCCGTGTTGTCTCGTCAGCGTCTTGTCTTTGTCATGGAAAAAAGGTTGTATTTCATCATAATTTTCATTAAAGAAATTAACAATAACCTGAAATCAATACAACTGAGGTGAATAAAGTATCAAGCATCATCTCTGAGTGATGAGACTTCCGATTAAACTGTCACAGCAAAATGTGTGGATTATCCTGAATAACGGTATTTTTTGTAGTTTTCAAACATCCCTTTTAATCCTTTGACCACTAAAAACCAAAAGTAGAATTTTCCTTTGTATTTGGTGGCCAACCAAGTTCTCAAAACCTTAGCACACAGTAGGAGACCATAACTATCTGCATGGCTAGATATCACTATGTTTTTTGTGATTTAGGTGAACTGACCCAGGAGAAGCTAAGATGGAACGATAGTGATGCATACTGTTTATCTTAGTATCCCGGTTGTGTCCAACAGAAACATCTGTTTGGGACATTTTAGCCTTGTTGGTGTCTGTCTTATATTGCATTTATTATTCCATTATTCCATTTGTTACACTGTTCCCTGATGACAGTTAGTTCACAACAGACAATCAAGCCTGTGTTTATAGTAGGTGTTTTTTGTCATCAGGCTACGTGTTCATCACCAACATCCCAGCTGGATCTTCAGACATTCAGATCATAGAGAGACATAAGACTGAGAACATCCTGGGTGAGAACCTACAACTTCTTTAAGGTCAATAAACTGACTACGAAATAAACTGATTTAAATGAACATTTACAGAATAAAAGTACCACTGTAACTTTCTGTAACGTTCTAGGTTATTTTTTATTACGAAATTATATATTTTTTTCATATACCCATTTGAGATAAGATGGCTAAATATGGTCTGGATCTATATTTGTAACGACTGCACATAGATAATTTTGCAGAGGTGTCAAGTAACGAAGTATAAATACTTTGTTATATTACCTAAGTAGAAATTTTGGATATCTATACTTTACTGGAGTACATTTTTTTTCAGACAACTTTTTACTTCTACTACTTACATGTTCACGCAATTATCTGTACTTTCTACTCCTTACATTTTACAAACAGCCTCGTCACTCCTATTTCGCTTCGGCTTATTTTCATTCCGGCTTGTCAACGTTAAAAAACACTAAAAACCTATCCTGTTAAAACGGCCACCTGGATAGAATGAATTTGATTGTGGTTGGATGAGAAGTACAAACATATACCATTCCGACACCCTATTGGTTTGTAAGATCCATCGCAGCTGCACATGACCCAGATCCCGTCACACTCCAGCAGGGACACAGCCAGAGTTGTTCGTTACTCAAAGAAAGTAATAGGTTACAGCAGACGTATGTAGCCAAGTAGGGAGACGTCCGTCATATATATGGTTCTTGAATGTATTTGCATTGGACTAACATGCGTTCATGTTCAATGGGCATATATGTGGCTGAAACAGGCAGCCTAGTACATCCCACAATGTTTCAACATGAACATTTTAATATAACATTATAGTCAGTATGACCTTTAGAAACATGTTGTTTTAGGGAGGTGGGGTAGTGCAGTATATATACCTATACCTGTGGCTTAAGCTTTTGTCCTTAATAGCATTTTTTTCTTTACATTACTTTTACTTTCATACTTTTAAGTAGTTTTGAAACCAGTGTTGATGAGTTGATACTTCAAATTTTACAAAAGTCTTTATAATCCCGAGTATCTATACTTCTACCTGAATAATGAATGGGAATACTTTTGACACCTCTGTAATTTTGATCTTCATGTCTCACGTTTTCCCAAACAAGAACCAGTCGCTATATTGTACCACTATCTTGAAAATTATTAATCTTTCTGCAAATGTTTTGGGGTTCTGACCCAGTTTTGAATATCACTGTCTTAGTCCCTCCCCTCTGATATTTCCCCTCCTATCCAGCCCTGTCAGATGAAGCTGGTCATTTCTTCTTCAACGGAAACACTGTGTTTGACAATCCTCAAAACTTCCGTGTGGCAGGAACAGTGTTTAAATACCGACGTCCAAGCAATGTATTCTCTGATGGGCTGGAGTATATCATTGCCCAGGGACCAACGCTTCAGGGCCTGAATGTTATGGTAGCGCACACACACACACACACACACACACACACACACACACAGGACAAGTATATGTTTGGCTCATTTTACTATAACAATGGAATGAATTTAATTCCAGTACAATGTAGTTATTCTGTGATTTTCTCTTTGGACATGAAGTACTACAACCTGAATGGGAAGCTCCCCCACATCACCTACGAGTACACCATCCCCCGCACATTTCAGGACATCACAGCTGCAGAAGGCATCACCACAGGCCCCTCCCACTCCCATCTTAATCTCACCTATAACGAAGTAAATGAGGATGTCAGCGGGGATCAGCTTAGAGCGACGAATCACAGCAGAGGGAGTGTGACATCTGTCCATCACTACCACACCCAGATGGGAGCTGATGACCAATCAGAAGTCCAGCTGCAGGAGGAAGAGGAAGAAGTAGTGTGGGAGATCAGCACACCCAGCCCTCCACCACCAGCTGCTATGTTGGTCTACAGACCAGCTGATGTCACCAGTCACGTATTCAGCCATAATGACGTTGAGGAGCAGGGACCTCCAGTGCCATCTGGCTACCGTGAGTGTGCCATGAGATTGATCTGTCTTCTGATGATTGATTTTTGTACTTTTTAACATTGACAACACATTGATTCATAGAAGCTGCAAATAAACGCCGTTAAAGGCAGAATAAGTAGGATTTAACACGCAATTCAAAGTTGGCCCCTCCTCCCCAGCTCAGAGCGAGAGAGAGAGCTAGAGAATGAAAGAAGAGAGGGAGTGGCATCAGCGAGAACAGGATAATCAGTGAGTCCAGACTTCACAGTCTACACACCACTGCCTGAAGGTTGACAGCCAACTAAGAAAATACAGGCAGAGGGCAGGGTCTCTGCAGATATGGACACCCCCACACACCTCTAGTGGATCATAATTGATGATGGAGAAGGATTAAGAATCTATACACTGTTTTTAGGAAAGTCCTACTTATCAGGGCTCAACAAGGACTGCTCGGGACAAGTAAATTGCCACGTCTGACTATCAGAATAAAATCAGCGTTCATGTTAAACAACAGTATTCAACTCATTACATTTTATAAATGGGTCACCACACCTTAAAAGGATAAATTAATAATAATGAATTAAATTAATTAATAATCAGTTTAATTAATTATCAATTTAGTCACAAAGTTCTTGACTTGGGAAGGTGTTTCAGAGTTTGATGATATTGTTTTTTTTATTAACACAGGATAAACAAACATTTATATGGTTCCCTTACATATGTCTTTTTAAAGAACTGTGACAGATGTGTACTGCATGGGATGTTTTACAGTTGAAAAATAAACTCTAGTAGACAACTAAATGACCTCAAACATATCTTATCAGCCATACTGATTTCTTATTAGCTGACATATAAGCTAATAACATGATATATCTATCATAAGCTAATATAGTCAATATATCTTCCCAGCCGATTTATCGGTCTAGCTATAGCACACCTGGCCAATGACAGTGGGAAGGCTGGTGTCATTGTCCATTTCACAGGCTTAGAAAGTTATTTAAATTGTCTGACGCAGCCACCACTAATGCGTTCAGAAATGTATCACTTTTAGACTATCCAAACGGCACTTAGCAAAATTGTCAGTATGTGGTTTTGTTCTGTCCAACCTCTTACTGTTGTGGTCTCATCTGTCCGTCATTAATATAATGTATCTATCTATTTGTCTCATTGTCTCTGTTTTGTTTTTCTGTTCATTAAGTAAGTTCCTCCAACTCGATTGATGAGCCATCCACTGCTGATGACAACACTCTAATGCTGGCTTTTCCAGGTAGGAAAGACAAATTAAGCTTTTTTCCATAGTTTAGTATTTAAATACCTTTAAGAAAATAATACATATACCTAAAACACTTGTGTGTTTGTTTTTTGTTTGTTTGCTTGAAATATTATGCTAAGATACACAAGGGAACTGTCATGACAATGGAGATGAGAAGTTTTACCAGTAATATTTGCAGACATTTTTTTATAATACTTTAAACCTGTTTTATTTAAATTACTGAGAATTGTGCGATTTGGATTGGATAGAAAATCCATTTCACAATAATTTATTTCACTGGTATTTCACCGCATCAGTTAATGATTGATGCTAGAGTACGAATGCCCCCTGTACAGGGGGATGACACAGTCCTGTACAGTATAAATGAATATTACACAGGCTAGGAAGCACCAATCCTAACATGCGTCATACCAAAACGAAGGGGAAAGAAACTCCGCTAAAAGCCTGTACCAAGCATCAACAGTCGCAACGAAACACAATTACACCCTAGGCAATTATATTCATTCTGATCAAAAACGCAAAAATATGTATTTCACAATTCCCTGATTCTGTTATTTTCACCACTTCCAGCAACCCACACAAACTATATATCATCTGAAAGAACAGACGCTGCAGATTGCAACGATGTCTGCCGCGTTGCCGTGCGACGGAAACTCTGCGAGCTACCGTCAAAAGTGTAACAAAGAAAAACATCGCTAAATCATAAAAGTGTGTCTTACCTTTGCTGTTTTCAGGTCAAAAGTTATATTCCAATTCGAAAAAACACTGCTACTTTATACTCTCGTACCTCTGTGTTCGTTTGAAGTGAACCACGGAAGTACTGGTTGCTTACATAAGCACAAACGGAGCGTTACCACAATATACTGTCTTTGGGCTTACTTCCTTTTGGATGGTCATTGGTGTTTTTAAGCCGAAAGAGGGTGGCGTCAATCGATTCTACTGGCTTTGACGGTCACAAAGAAGTGTCATTTATTCAGATCGGCCAATCGGCGTGTGTCCGCCCATACAGCTGCAGCAGCTGCATATAGTATTACGCAGCGCGTGCCTAGGTGAATCTGACCCAGAATTCAATTTCAAAATGACTCAAAAACAGTTGTATTTGATGGAATGAATTACCATAATGATCTATCAGTGAAATATAATTGGTTTTCCAGCCTGGTACCTAAGACAGGTCAATGGCACATCTGGTGCCAAATGGGCCCAAATGGCACATTTGCTGGTTCCGTCCGGAAATATCTGTGATAAAACATGTGCCAAACTGCTTGGATTCGCTTTTTTAGCATCTACTTTTGCACAGTTACATATCAGATATTATTTTAATAATTCCTAAAAAGCTTAGGCTTATTTATCTATGATGTGTTTTCACTATAAATAAGGTGTGTTTTTTTTTTTTAGGCGGAGGTTGAAATTTCTATTTTCTACTGTGTTCCAGATGCATTTTATCTGAGAGTATAGATACCTGAATCCCTGACACTTCTTGTAATCAGGTCTTAGCTTTGTTTTGAGACCAAGATTATACATAGCCTTTGTTGTTGTTAAAATATACTCCATTTATTTGGGTATGTAATTTCGGACAAGAGTTAGGAAAAAATGGGCCTAGGAATGAAGGGGTTGTCAAAAGTAACAGGATTTATTTTTTTATATCCATTCACAGGTAGTGAAGTAAGTGTTCATTCTGCAGCCCTGCCAGAAGATGCCACCTTTCTGCTTCTGGAGGATTTACATTACAACCAGACACACTCAAACACACGCACTCTCACACAGTCAAAAACTCACTCTGTCAAACACACACTACCTGATCCACACTCCCCAGCAGAAACACACGTGGAAACATTGTCTGCCACAGAGGTACACACGGACCCACAGTTGGAAATAAACTCCGACATGCTCACAGTAACTGACACACACTCTGTTACATACACAGAAACAGAAATGTGCACACACTCAGACACACACACTGCCATCTTGGTGCAGCTGCAACAGGTGTCTGCAGTCCAGGCAGCCAACACAGAGAGGTATGAGGTATATGTAATTCACTACACTACATTTATGCCATGTAATTTCAATGGCTGAAATCTTTAGTGCTTATTGTATTACACTCTCATCATTTATTTACTCTGTGCTTATAGTATAATATACATTGTTTATAGATATTTCATGCTGAAAATCACTCAAATCAGTCCTGTGATGTTGTTTCCACGCCGTTTTAGAGGCTTATCTGTGAGACAAATAGATAGTTGTTCCCTTGATTTATAATAAAACTTTTCTCCTGTCAGCATAATATTTTTATAACATTTTTAGAAACTGAACTGAGAAATATAAGGTTTCAGAAATGTGCGTACCTGTCTATGTTTCTGTCTCTCTTTAGCAATGACTTTGATGTGGGTCTCGACCCAGATATTAGTCTGGCAGACATGTATCGCTGGAAGGTTTCTGCTTATGCTCCGTGCAGCTCAACATGTACAACAGGTAAACACATGTACAACATGCAAGCCTACCAATATGGTAATACACCCCTTTATTCTATTTTCTCTGATAATTCAGCTTGTGAAAGTTGTTCTACCATGGCTATAGGAAATATTAGTGTCTGATTGGCTGGAACTATAGTACTTTAGGTGTGTTAAAATTGTATTGATTGTATGTTGTTGATCTGTCGGCACTCTTGTGTGTCTGTGTGTATTGTCAGGTATCACTACTAGCTATGCCCTTTGTGTACGGTATGATGGTACTGAAGTCGATGACAGTTACTGTGACTCTCTGACCAGACCTGAGCCCACACATGAGTTCTGCACTGGAAAGGAATGTCCTCCAAGGTACTGCCCTTGCTGATTTAACTTACTGACTGACTGACAGGTTTGGTAAACTAAAAGCCTGATGTGAAATTCTTCAGACTTCAGCACAGTTTTTATTTGCAAATGGAAAAGAAGTGATGCTTTCCTTGTGTGATAGAAAAGCAATCAGAAAAGCAAATACATCAGGTTAGGTGAGATGAAACCCCCTGGATATGTCAGGTTAAAGATATATCCACATGTCCCTGTCTTTGAATCTACTAAGATCTTAAACATAACACAGTTTTGCTTAAATAAAGTAATTCCTGAAGGAAAAACCAGTACAAATCAATTAGGGATTTTTTGTTGTAAAATCAAAGATTATGTATCTAAAATCAAAGCCCTTAAAGTGCTAAATTGTATCTCTTCTATTTTAAAGAGCTGGTGAGTCATACAGACCTACAGTGCGAAATCATTTCTAGAGTTTTGAGTATTTTATTGCAAAATTAGCAAGGATTTGTGTAGGATTTGAAGCATTTTTGACATTTGCAATCCCTTGTGGTAGTAACAAAAAAGACACTGGCAGGCAGACATGCATGTAGATTATCCCCAACCCAATACCCATCATGGATCTGACCCGGGGACACTGAGATGAATGGGCTGAATGCAACATAGACAACGTACTGTAGACTAAAATAAGGAAGAAGACGCCTTAAAGAACTTCCTACTGAGGTAGAAATTCAAAACCTAGGCAGAAGAAGGAATGAATTAATTAATTCACCAAATATCCCTGAAACTGTATTACATTTCACTGAAGACCTTACCAACTGCACCATTTTACCACTTTCTTCTCAGATGGGAGACCAGTGGTTGGAGTGAGTGCTCTCGAACCTGTGGTGAGGGCGTTCAGTATCGTACTGTGCGCTGCTGGAAAATGCTGTCACCCGGTCTTGACTCCTCTGTCTACGATTCACTGTGTCTGTCACATGACCTTCACAAACCAGCCAATAGAAAGATCTGCGTTGGCCAGAGCTGCGGACCCCAGTGGGAGGTGTCTGAGTGGTCAGAGGTAATACAGCAAGCCACAGTGCAATGGTATTTTCCATGGGAAAGCTGAAAATCCCAAAAGTCTTTAGAGACTTTGCTGCTCCTCTTAGTGGAGCGTGAGCCAATGGGATGTTTAATCCGTCCACCTTATGCTGAGGTGTCTTGCCAGGTAGGTGCTCCCCGGACATCCGCAAAGCAAGGCAGCTAGGAGGCATCCTCATAAGGGGTACATCCCAAGTCTCTTCTTTGATATTTCCTCGCTCCCCGCTTGAACCGGAAGTTGTTCTGGTCCGTCCCAAAGCTCTTACTTCTGCTGCGAGGAGCGAGGAGGGATCTCTGAGGAGCCGTGAGCGAGGATAAAGGAGAGCAGCCTTCAGGGAGGTCTTTTACTGGCCGACACGCACCCTTATTGGATATCAGTTATTGACTGGGAGCTGCAGCTCTTGGATGGATCTGATACATCACAACATCACTGGAGTGTTGGCAGATAACAGATTAAACTTTACTGTATCACTCCCAAGTTTTATATTTGATTTGTTTTCTGATTCAACATCCAGTTAGAAATCTGTGTTAATTATAGGTCTGAACAACAAAAGGACCACGAACTTTCTTCGTGGTCTGTTACTTCCCCCATTCACTTTTATTATGGATACAATTAAAGTCAGAGAGGGTCTGTCTATCAGCCAGAAACACTTTTTACAGCATTTATCATCTTTTCCATTCAGTCACATGAGGCTGATAATTCCTGAGTGTCGGATTTGATATGAGTTACATCATTTAATTTTTCCCTGATTTAGCTTGATAAATAATTTCAAATGTTCAAAAGACACCATAGTCATATTCTTGGTCATTCTATAATGAACACGCTATCAGAATATTGGTAAATACAGATACAAATAACGAATAAAAAATATAAATGCATTCGGCCAGTAGAAATGATTCCTGTGCCTCTGAGCAGGACACAGTATAAATACAGAATGCAGGTTGTCATTCATGTGCAGGTGTGTTAAACAGGTAACAGGCTACAGAGAAAAAACACTGCTGCTCTGGCAGTGAGAACTGTGTGCTTTATTAGTACCCAGTGCACATATGCAGACACAAACGCCATCAAAAGTCTCTACAGCTGTTAAAGCCGCCTGACAGCCCATCCAGCTGTGATCAGCTGCCGCCGTCATCAGAAACGGACTTGTCTTTTCCTTGCATCTCACCATGTATCCCCGGTGGGATGGACTAAGACACATGGAAAAGACACAAGTGAGAGAAACGTGGATGCAATTAAGAGACTTGGAATGCACCCTCTGTGTCTGCAGCCCCTCAGCTGGTTTCTCTCAATGTTAAGGAGCAGTAACGCGCTGCTGAGGCTCTCCAGAACTGCTGAACACCACACCTTATTGTGGCGGTAGGTGAAGTTGGAACAATGACTTCATGGGAAACCACGAGTGCCTGGTCTAACTCACATAGGCAAAACCTTCAAACAAAACAGCATAAAATAACACCGATACCAGAAAGGAATCGAAAAGGATATCAGCAACAGTATTCTGCATGTTGATAGGCATCTCTGACTAGATTGCTCATGTCTTCTTCATATGCAACTTCATGGTCCCCTTTTGAGTATAATGAACACGCCTGCACGTAATGCTGTTAATGATAGTGAGAGTTGGTTCCCATGCTATTATTAAACAGGTGGCTGTTATATCTGAGATAGAAACAAAACATTCTTAGATTAAAATTATACAGTTTTCGAACTACGCAGTTTGTTTGCTGTGTTGATCTTTGCACATGTATGTATTGTGTACATACTGTATGTGTGTGTTTGTGTTAGTGCTCGGCGCGTTGCGGCTCTCGGGGTGTCCGTACTAGGGAGGTTCGTTGCTCCATGGAAATGAGACTATGTAACAAGTCCTCTCAGCCAATAGAAAGTCAAGAATGCAAAGGCCCGCCCTGTGACCGACGATGGACAGTGTCTGACTGGGGACCTGTGAGTTTAGCAACACACACACACACAGCTTAAGGACAGCAGAACACACCAGCCCTGGCTTTTAAACACTTTCAATATTTCAATCATCTATATCAATTCAATATTTAGTTTATGAGAATTTCAATTAAAAATCTCTGTATATGTGCCAGTGTTCAGGTGTGTGTGGAGAGGGAAGGATGGTGCGTGCAGTGATGTGTCGATCGTCTGGTGGGGTTGTGATGTCAGAGGAGCAGTGTGACCAGTCATTGCGCCCACTGGCCATATATCCCTGTGGCGACAGAGATTGCGCCTCCCACTGGGTCGAACAGGAATGGCAACAGGTAAACATTTAAAGAACCAGTCCATGTGAGTGTGGTGCACTTTTTGAGGTCTTTGGAATCTCTTTAACATCTCCAAAATCAAAATCAGTATATATATATATATATATATATTTTTTTTTTTTTTGTCTGTGTGTTTGTTGTGTATGTGTGTGCCAGTGTAATGCTACATGCGGGCGTGGCGTGCGTCAGCGTCAGGTTGTGTGCGCTGGGCTCGAAGGCGGTGTCTTCAAAGAGTTTCCAGACAGCAGCTGTGACCGAATGAACAAACCAGAGACCAGCTCCTCCTGCTTCCAGAGACCCTGCTCCAAATGGTTCACCACATCCTGGTCTCAGGTAACTGTCTGCATGCCTACCTACTGTTGCATCAACCAGCCAGTACACCACCACAGGGATCTCGAATCAGGGCAGGCTAATAGTATTATTTCCTCCACCTTCAGTCAGTGTCTGTAGGCCTCATCATCATTATTGATGAAAATTGAAAGGTCCTGTGCCCTCACGCCCCCTCAGTGCAGTAAGACCTGTGGGAGTGGCGTCCAGGTTCGGGAAGTGAAGTGTTACCAGGGAGAGGAGCTGGTCACCAGGGGCCACAGCTGTGACTCTGCCCTCAAGCCGGAAGCCAGACAGAGTTGTGAAATCCAGAGCTGTCCGACTGAAGCACCAGGTACAAAAACAAACACTTACACAGTGTGCGCATTTACTGATACGGTGATGCAACATTACAGCACAATTTGAGCTCCATCAGCAGAGGATAAATGGGTGCGTTTATAATGCCTACACACACTCTCAGCGAGCTACCATGCAGGGTGCTGGCCTCACCAATAAGCAATTTGGGGTTCAGTGTTTTGCCCAATGACACTTAGACATGCGGACAAGGAGAGCTGGGGATATAGGATAAATTAAGTCACTCATGAAAGTGCCGTAAAGAATTAAATGGAGCATTTGGACTTTGTCCTTTTTTACAATATTTCAGACTTTTTGTGGCTTTTGTGTGTTTATCCAGCAGCCGCCCCAGCCGCATCAGTAGCAGTAGACGACTCCTGCCAAGACAAACCGACAGCCAACTGTGCCCTAGTCCTAAAGGTGAAACTGTGTTCCCATTGGTACTACAGAAAGGCCTGCTGCCAGTCCTGTAAGGCACCAAGACCATGAAGTCTTAACTGTAACCTCTAACCTCAACCCATTAACACAAACCACTGGTACCAAAGGTCACATTACATTCATATTGGTGCTACACAAAAGCCTGCTGCTAGCAATGTAAGGCCTTATGACATTCATTTTAACCTTGTAACATTTCCTCCTATCACTGATGTCAAAGGCAACCTGTGGTCACTGTCTTTTACCTCCTACCTGTCAATATTATCCCTCTAATCCTCTTTCCTCTCACCTAGTATTTCTCCTAAAAGTAAATCTGTTTTTGTATGTAGTAGTATCATCACTACTAAAGGTAACATATCAAAATTACTCCTAGTGCTTCCTCAAAGGGTCATCAGTAAAATAGTTTAGCAGAAAAAGCACAGTTCCTGCTCTCTTGCAATATTTTACAACTGGAAGTTTATCTAAAGTACTGAAAGCATAAACCACTCCAAACCCCTTCATGTCACAACATGGAAGGCTTTAGCCTACTTCATCTGACGGAGGCCCTGACCATTTACCCAGCATGCTACTAAATCTATTCACTGGCCACCTGCTGCCCGGATAATGTGAAAATAGACTAGCTTTAGGACACACTGGGCTTTCTGTTCATCTGTCTCCTTAACTCCAAAATAGAAGAAGCAAACCAGTCTTTTGATAAACATCCTTCCTCCGGTCTTTATTTCTACTTTATTCCCATCCTTCTCACTGTTGCACTCACCATCTTCATCCATCCATCCATCCATCCATCCCTGTAAGTAACACCCATCCTATTTTAAAAGTGATGCTTCTTAGTAAATGTCTATATTCTACTAATCCCCTCACTTCTTCTTAAGGTGCTATGTTCCACTAAATAGGGTGCATCTAAAGCACATGAAAGCCATAAGGCAGCTTTGTTGTTACTGTGGCAACAGAAAAGGACCGACTGGACCAGGGGAAACATGCGACTGAGTCCTGGTCCAGTCCTGCTATTCATATACAGCCCTGTACAGAGTTTGGTCAGGTTGTTCTACTGGTGCCATGCTGATATGTAACTATGCTCTTACCATATATTTACACAATATACAACAGACACAACACAGCCTAATGCCCTAGACTGACTATGTAAACAAGGTTACTACCAACTTTACTGCTGTCACTTGCTCCTTTTTCAACACAGTACCAAAAAAACTTGTTGCTTCTTCATTGTGACCAGCTGAACCATGTCACTGCTCCATTTTGCCTACAAAATAGCAAACTGCAGCACTCATGATGAACAGTTTAAAGAAAGATATAAAAAAAAAAAACCCCAGTGCATCAGAACCAGAGATATCATCTTTTTTTATTCCAAGTATTCTCCTTACTTGTCAAAACCTGGGGCCTACATTACACAATGCAATGTCAGTTCAGAGGAGCGGGATACAGAGGTCGGGTGAGCTCACTTCTTTCTGGCTCCACACCTCCACATTTTCAAACTTTGAAGTCTTCAGCCCCAACTGAGACTGACCCAAGTGACATCACTTGAGGACACAAGCATATTTCTAAAAATGTTGGAATGTTCCTTTAAAATGATTCAATTTCCCTCTTGTATGAAATTGGAAAAGTAGCACCTGGTTATACTCCTGTAGACATTTCAGATATGATGGTTCAAGGAGGAACTAAATGAAAATACATCACTGGAGTTACTGGCTTGAAAAAAGCCACAACCCAGAAACGGCTGAGGAGCACGAGTGTGGTACTATACCAACATGGCTGCCAGTGAAAACATTTGCGGCCATACTCTCATCCATCCAATACACTGTGTACACTTGACAGTCACTGTTGATCTATCCCTGAGTGATGTTTACTTGTTGTTTCATTGCCCATAGAGCTGCTGTTGTTGTTGGTGTTGTTTTTGCTTAGTGTATTCACACAAAAAGAATAAAATATCAGCTGTTTTTGACAAGCATCTGTGTCTGTCTTCTGATTGCTACCTCTCTTGGTGACAAACACTGGACTGACCCATGCGTGAAGTGCAGGACACAAAAGTACTTCTTCATGGTGGTAGTTTTAAAAATGAGGAGTGAGACTATTGAATAACAAGGTGAGGACCTGAAAACCAAGCAACTGACCAAAGTACAATTGAAAATTTCTCATCTCATCTCATTTTCTACCGCCCAATTGAAAATTTAATGGTCTAAAATTTAAATTTTCCGACCATCCGAAACGTGACCTGGTGTGTGCATTTGAGTGTCATGGTGTTGTTGAGAATGTATGAGTTCCAAGTTATGTGAACATGATACAAAGCGTAAGTTATTTTGTTTCTGTCAAGTTTGAATGAAGTTAATATTCTATTAATATTAATATTCTAGTTAATTTTCCAGTTAAGTAATGCTAACATAAATACATTTAACTGCTTTTTCCAATAAATGTTTAATGATAGCAGTTATTTAGTGTTCTGTTTCTATTCAATACTGATTACTAACCATACTAATATTTTTAACATCACAATTCCCTAATGTTTTCAGTTCATAATGTTATAATTTGTTTTACTCTGATAGGTGTTGGGAAAGCAGGGTTGTTGTCAGGCTGGCCAGAGTGCGTGTGAGAGGAAGCAGTTATTCTCAGCAGCAACTGCTATCTGTAACAGAGCCCCTCATGCCAAATAGAGTTGAAAGCTTTCTTGAAGTCAATAAAGCTAGTGAATACTTTTTGTTTGAGGTACATGTTTGTTAAAGTGTGAAGGGTAGAAAGAAGCCAACTTGATTTTTACTCAAGATGGAGTGTTCATCAAGGAAATGTAATATACCTTTATTTAGAATACTGCAGAATTATTTACCTAGACAACTGCTGACACACATACCAAGGTAGTTACCAGGGTCTGATTTGTTCCCACTCTTGTCATAGGGGAAATTAGCCTTTTGCACCAGATGTCAGGAAAAAATCCTGACAGTGATGGTTGTCACCCTGTTCATCTCTGGAGGCAGAAATACCTGCTGAAGGTGACAGTAAGAGAGAACAGAGAAACGAGAAAGCACAAAACTACGGGAGAGAGAAGATATTGAGTTAAAAACATGCATTTATGGGATAAGAATGCATACAGATGGAGTGGGAGAGGAGGAGAGAGGTCCATCATGGGACGTCTCCCAGAAGTCTAGTCCTATAGCAGCATAACTAAAGGATGGTTCAGGACTCACCTGAGCCAGCTCTAACTAAAAGCTTTATCTAAGAGAAAAGTCTTAAGCCTACTCTTAAATGTGGAGATGGTGTCTGCCTCCCGAACCCAAACCGGGATCTGATTCCACAGGAGAGGAGCTTGATAGCTGAAGGCTACTGCTGCCAATCTACTTCTGGAGAATCTAGGAACCAAAAGTAACCCTACATTCTGAGATCGTTTGTTCTTAATCTGTTAGTTCTGTCTGCCTGTTCTGTTTTGGATTAATGCCTGCAAGTTATCTTACTACAACCTGTCTGCCTACCTTTAAGTTTTGGAATAAACACTCTACTTATCATCCTGCGTTTGGGTCCTTTAGTGTCGAACGCAGAAGATCTAACAAGACAAGTACAGAGACAATTCCATTGTCTGATGCAATTAAAAGGTCATTTGTAATCTTCACCAGTGCTGTCTCTGTGCTATGATGCACTCTAAATCCTGAATGAATATATTATTGTTATTTAGAAAGTCACATAACTGATTAGCAACTGTTTTTTCAAGGATCTTAGAGATAAAGGGAAGGTTAGATAGGTCTATAGTTGGCTAAAACCCCTGGATCAAGAGTAGGCTTGTTAAGCACAGGGTTAATTACAGCAAATTTAAGACTGTGGTACATAGCCTGTTATTAAAGGCAAACTGATCATATCTAGTAAACTAGGGGTAAAACATCTTTAAGCAGCCTAGTTGGAATGGGATCTAAGAGACAGGTTGATGGTTTAGATGAAGAAATTGTCAACGTTAGTTGAATAAGGTCAACAGGAGAGAAGTAGTCCAAGTACACATCAGGTTTCACAGCTCCCTCCGTAGCCTCTAAGCTTGAAAATTGATCGGCACCAGCTGAGGGGGGTGTGTGATTAATTCTAATAGCAAAAATTGTATCATTACAGAAGCTCAAAGTCTTTCCTACTGAGGACTATAGAAATACATGGTTCAATGGAGCTGTGGCTCTCCGTCAGCCTGGCTACAGTGCTGAAAAGGAACCTGGGGTTGTTTTGTGCTTATTACTAACTTTTTATTTTTGCTAAAAATGTGTTAAAGACTTACTGTGAGTCAGTCTGAGGTAATCCTGTCTGTAAGGATTAGGCATCAGCATTTGCCTGTTTTTCACCAATAAAGAGTGGCTGTACCATGCCGGTGACCTTTCTATTTGATTCCGGGTGTCAAAATTGAAGTCATTTGTCTTTGTGTGCTGTCTGGTTCAGGAGTTTTGAAAAACATTCTTGTTCACCAGTTCTGTGGACATCAATTCAAGGTGGCTGCCAAACGAATCCCATGGGACATTAGTTGACCTTGACAACATCAAAAATTCTTAACTTGACACTACTAGTGTCCTAAGAAACCAGTTTACGAAAAAAATACTTGTGGGGTCATGGGAACCTATTTCTCCAGCTATAGAGCGTCGGAGGCGGGGCCCCGTTCATTCATATGAAAGCTGCTCAGAGGCACATGAAGCCAAAAAAGATTCCAGGGGACGTCTCTGATTTGCATAAAGTAGTGTAGAACTTTGTGCAAAGGAGCAGCAGGCAATGTGACACCCTGTGGAAACTCTCCCCCCCCCCCCCCCCCCCCCAAACACACACAGAGAGAAGGCAACAGGCAAGTCATGAAGTCATGTAACAGTTTATTCAGCATTGCTCTGTCTATGGAAACTAACACTATGCAAACAGAGTAAACAACATTACAGACAACAAACACACTGATAAAACGGCAGGTAAGTTACACATATACGCATGTCACGGGGGGGGCAGGATGCTGCTGTATTCAATACACCAGGTGGCACGCCTCCAAATAGCGGTGGCTCCCACACTGAGTGAGGATTTAAAACATTACAAGTTCATTTAGGCTTTTCGTTTAGGAAACAAGAATCCAATGAGACTAGACGTGTTGTGTTCGAGTTAGGAGAATTTTAAAACACATGGATTAAAGACATAAGATACACACAGTGGCAGGAACAGGAACTCCGTTAGTTCATATTGTGTATCTTCTGTTGCAGTTCTACTCACCAGATCCCTTCTTTTGGAGAGGAACGCTGATGTGTCATGTTACCCAAAAAATTTGCCATGTGTAACATCTACAGCTATAAGACAGGAAGACCATCAGCAGAGATCTACAGGATGGTTACACACCAGAGGAAACTGCTTTCGAAACCTCTGGAATCACAAAGCAGCTCCATGATACAATGAAAAAACAAAAGTTCATGCACAAAACTGGTTTTTGACCATTACTACACAAATATCGAATGACATGATACATTGAAAACTACATCATAAGGCTTTTGAAGAAAATGTGGTGAAATGGGAAACAGCTGGAAGACCATTTTCAGGATATTTATTTTATATTGCATAAAGGCATCAGGTGGAGGGTTTAGTACTGTATGCTTTATAGAACAGGACCGTTTAAAGTATAGATTTAAACAGCTTTGAGAACGATGTACATCACTGGGCTACAGCTCGTAATCAGTCACCTTATGGTGACATAAGGTGCTTTTAGGTCACTTGCTTAGACAGGTTACACGAGGACGGGCTGGGCTGTGACAATCAGGAGGTAGGATTCAAGGTGTAAATGCACACAGTGACAGGTTATTTGAATTCAGTATAAGAGACATGTTTTTATACCAAATAAAAGTAAAAGTAGGTAGCAAGAAAGTATGTTCTGCACTTATTTGTTAGACTACTGGCTGTAGGGTCAAAGTGCTTCAGTGTATGAGTGCTATGATATCATGTCAACACCCAAGGGCTGGGGTGACTGACTTTTCTTTCTGTTAATTTGATTAAATGTAATTTTACAATTTTTACTTGAAAAAGTAAATATAAAGTTGATAAATGCAGATTTTGAATTGAAGGAGTTTTCAGTTAATTTGACTGGCTGTTGTACAAAAATGTACATTCTGAACCGAATGCTTTGTTGTCTTTGAAGTACCATTCCAGTTTTTTTAAGAAGAGCTCAGTCTCTACCTATAAGGTTTGTAGGTTGTTCAGGTCAAGAAAATGACAACAAAATGATCAAGTATTGATACTGATATTGTTGATATTAATACTTGTGTGGCCATGGCACCAGCAGTGTGACAAATGTGTTTGAGAATGAACATTGAAGAGTTGCTCCTAGTTTAAAATAATGGCTCAACCTGGAAGTATGGTGCATTTATGTCAAATGGGAAAGACAGTAAAAATCGGAGGTTTCTACATGAACTAAAATGAGATATCAGATAAGGGGACCAAAGCAACCAAGTGAAATTAAATATGTTGTAACTTGCAAACATTCCCAAGTTGCTGCTGTGAGCTGTGAAGTCGTCGAGATCCACCGGGAGACCTGGTCATCTGCAGACTAAGGGTAGAAACACACAGGGAGCAGGGAGCTGGGCAGAGCTCTGAGCTCCCGTTCATTTTCTATGCGAGGCAGCAAATCTTTCATGAGGAGCCTGATAGGATAGTTGGGTGCAATAGAATGGCAGTGCGAATGGCAAAGTTCAAATGTTTGAACTGTGACCTGAAAGAAGAGGGGAATCACACCTGACATTCTGTAGTATATTTATTGTAAATAAATGTAATTTGAAGCATCCAATCAGAGGCAGCTACCCGCACCAATCTGTATCTGTAAGAAGTGTTGGTGGCCTTGCTGCTTTCTGTGTGTTTCTACTCAAAGGCATCGCCGTGTTTGAAAGTGACCTTCCTCTTCAGTGAAACTTCAAGACCGGACGTAAAAGAAAGCGTCACAACAGGGGGGACAGGGTGTCGATCATTTAGAGGTCATAGAGGACCTCCAGCACAGTGGCCAGAGACCATGCCTGGGTCTCACAGCTGAACGGGCAGTACTGGCCATTTTCATTGGTCAGCTCCGGCAGACCCTTCCATGGAGACCTGAGAAGGCATAGGGTGGGTCAGAGCTGACAATGCACCAAAAAGGAAGAGAGCACTAAAATGTTTCATTAAATATTACAGATCAGTTAGTGTACCTTCCATTCATTCTGTATGGGTTTTGAAAATATATAAATTGTACAGCACGTAACAAACTAAGACATTCATGTAATGTGAACTGCTTTAACTATATTTTCCCCATGGAATATCAGCTTTTGTTACCCATTTTTGATTCTGAAGTAAAAAACCAAAAAAAAACACTTGTTTTTTCATGATCAGATTTTAGATTTGAAAAAGGATCTGAAATAAAAAGACGCTACAGGAGGAGTGAGAAATAAGACCATCTATTAAAATGGCCCTTAGTAACTGCAATTTTGGAAATGAAACTTGAAAATGTTGGATCATGGTGCTGACGTGTCATTTGCCATGATTTGATCATGTCAAACTAAGTACATGGATAAACAGAAGACAGTCCTACCTCTCCAGGTGGGTATAATGTCGTGACAGAATATTTTTCACCAGGGTGACTGTTGTGGCGTAGGCTTCTTCTCCCAGCTTTTTGGCAAAGTAGAGTTTAGCCCGCAGGAAGTAGCCTACTGGCCACAACCACTCCTACGCGCACGCACGCACACGCGCACACACACACACACACACACACACACACACACACACACGCTAGAGAGTTATTTATGTGCAGCGAGAAAAATAAAAATGTTATGTTCTGCACCACAATTAAAAGGAAACTACCTGTCAACAGCTTCCAGTGAGGATGATAGGTGATGAGCTTACTGCCCCACTGTCTACCTGAGCTCGACTCTCAAATGTACTATTTTAGCCAATGAACTCAACAGCAAAAGCAAATCATTAATTTCCAAATAAATATTGTTATAAAAACCCTAAATTAGCTCTGATAAGAATAAAGTCACTGGCATGTCATACAGTATTCGATCAATAAATTTGTAGCATGAAATGTCTGAATAGCTGGCTATATATTATAGTTCAAGTTGAAAATAAAAGGCTGGTTGTCGGAAAGAGTTGACCTCAGCTACCCGATCCCGTTGGCTTTCATCTTCAATAAAAGGATTTATAAACGGGGTTGGTTAGCTTCAGAGTAACTCCTCCAGAAGCGTTAAACTGTGCGACAGTGCAACTCCATAACCCGGAGTGTTTTTCTCATTAAACTCCAGTATAGGCTGTGTCGGACTCACAGGTCCTTGGTGGTAGTTGAAGCCTTTTGCAAGGTTGTAGTTGTCGTTGTCCAGGGCGTTGTCATAGACACCGCAGTGCACCATGTCACTAGGACAACACAAACACGATGTCAGTATGAGACGGAATATAAAACAAACAGGCTATCCAATATGATCATTATATAAATACAGCAATTCTACTGTATGTGTACGAGAAAAACTACTAATCCTTCCATTGCTGCTACTAGTAAACTTGTCATGAAACATTTCTTTTAAGCGGTAAGACAAGATAACATTTACAGCAGCACATGTGTTTAAAGCGATCCTTTGTTTGTGTGTATTTTGGTGTGCATGGGGATGATCAGAAAGTTATTACTCAGGGTCAAGTGTCTTCATTCCAAGTGGTCCCAGTAGTTTCTTCTCAGCCATCTCCAGAGCGATCCATGCTCTTTCTGCTGTAAACAGCTCTGGTGCCTTTGAAAACAGAGATCATGCCATGCAGCCAATCAGTGATCTAGTCACTTAACAGACATGAAGACCTATTAGCCAACAAAGTTATGCCCAGTTACAGATTATTCAGGGTGCTTTCAGGGTCCGAACCGAGGGCAAACAATTATACATTGTAGCATTTTTCAGCTTTTTTGCTTCCTTTTCACGCCACACTGATTGCTTTGGTCCGAACCAGTTGAAACGAACCAAAATGCAGTCACATGGCCACATCCACATCACTCATTGGCCATGGCATATTTCCGAAACTGCTTTACGATTGGTCAGAATTTACGTGCGGGAAAACGCCAATAGAAGAGGAAAAGCCAGCAAACAACACGGAAACAACATGACTATGGAGAGACGACTGCGCGCGCTGGTTTTGTCCCTGTTCAGAATCTGTTCCAGTGTTTGTATCCACCATAATATGCAAACTATACATTTCTGTAATGAAGCGTGGATGCGGCTTGAAAACAGCGTTCTGATGCAAACGGCAAGCGCGCATCGCTCGTCACTTCCAGCAAAGGCGTGCATTAATTCTTCTTAACTCTGACATGCTCATCTCCCAAAAATATGACTACGGCAGCTGGTTTAGTCCAAAAATGATGAGTATTTTTTGCAGTTGGGTCGGTTCGAGATCGGATCGCGTTCTCACCACAAACCAACCGCTCCAGAGTTCGTTTGAAAGCGTATCGTACGCTTGTTTGGTCCGCTTTTGGTGCGCACCCGAGTACGACTGCCGCTTTCACACCTGACCAAAACGAACCGCACCAACGGGGCAAACGAACTCTAGTACAATTCAACAGGACTAAATGAGGCAGGTGTGAAAGCACCCTCAGACAACTGGGTGAAGCTTTCAGTCTGTCTACTTACCACCACCATGGCAATAGTGAAGTTGGGTCTCAGCTGGTAGTCACACCAGGGGCTGGAGGCTCCATAGCTGTCCTTATAGATGCCTTTCTTATGCACCAGATCAGGGTGCTTCTCATTGGGGTCATTTGGGGTCCCAGACACCCAAAAACCTTCTTCAAAGGACTGCTGGAGCTGCTGGTTCCACTGGGAGTACGAGATAAACGCTTCTTTACCTGGAACACAAAGACAAATGTTTATTACAGATGGCTGCTTTAATGAGCGCAGGAGACATTTCTTTATCTGAAAATATAGTTAAAACCTCAGTGTCTCTGTTGATGTGTGTGTGTGTGTGTGTGTGTGTGTAATACCATCTCTGTGTACTTTAGCTCCATCATAAGGGAACAGTCCTTTGGCATGGAGCTCCACAACCCAGCGAACAGCTGACTTACTGAGACCAACTATCTCCACTGCTGCTCCATCTCTGGACAGAAAAAGTGATACAGGAAACAAATTAGGCTGTAAGTAACTAGTATGCTCGTTCTTGACTGATCTCTTAATTATGTTTTCAATTATTTGATTCATTTCTAAAACATCAGTAAATAGGGAATCATTTCCATCACAATTTCTCAAAGCCAAAAGTTGGCTGATTCAAATGTCTTGTTTTGTTCAACCAACAGTCCACAACTCACATAATATATATGATTACGATGATGTAAAACTGAGCAAAACAGAAAGTCCTCACATTTGGAACTGCTGATGGACTCATTGAAAAAAATCAAAAATCAAAATGCAAAGTGCCATGAGAAATGTAAACTCACTAATAGGGCTGAACAGTTATTCGAAATATTATCGAAATCGCAATAGGGCCGAGTGCAATGTCCAAATTGCAGGAGCAGCAATTGTTTGATAAAAAGGTCAAATGTGTCACAACATACCATCATAAATGAAAATAATAAATCGTCACTAAAATCGTGACCCATATCGCAATCGCAATATCTGTCAAAATAATCGCAATTTGACTTTTTTTTTGGAATATCGTTCAGCCCTAGCTTCTAACTGGATTTCCCAAAAAACTGGGAGGGATTTGTTGTGGGATGACTTTCTGGCTGATACCTTTCAAATGGATGTGAGGGGAATGTGTGTGTGATCGGGTCGTGAGTGTGTTACCTTGGAGTAGCCGGCATGCCTTTGTTCCTCGCTCTCTCGCTCTCTCCCATTTTGTCCATCCACGTGCCGCAGTTAAAGCGGTTTCCTCCAGTCACAAACCCTGTGGCTGGATCCACCTTAGCAACCACGTTGAACCCTGGAAAACAGGTGAAGAGCTCAGAAATACTGGGGTTGCTATTGGAGGATCATTTGGGAAGCTGCGTGTCTGAACTGATGCAGCTAATGCATTGACAAAAGGGTTCCAGAAAATGTTTTGTTATGTTTGTGGTGCTGTAAAGAATAGCTTTTAATTATTTTCTTACACTGTGACACCTCCATGTACATTATCATTTAATTATATTATTTGTACATGTGTAGTTTAACACGCACACTCCCTGTTCTACCTTCATCTCTCATGTTCATGTCTATCTTGGGTCCAGCGTTTCTCTCTCTGAAGGAAATTCCTTCCAGGTGGCGCTGCAGAGCCTCCTGGATCACATCATACAGTGGCTGCTCCTACACACACACACACACACACACACACACACACACCTGAATTTACACTGTCACAAGTGAAGTTGTACAGTAGTAAGATGATGGTTAAGTATTTGTTTGATTGAAATTAGTGTGTGTAAAGGATTTGAACAACTCTAGTGACTCCTAGTGGTAGGTTCAAGAAAGACACTGAGCCCTGAGAGACAGCAGAGCACGCTGCTAACCTGGATCTGTGTGTGTTTATGTGTGTGCCTCAGTTGTACATACCACCTCTCCAGGTTTGCAGGGTTCGCAGTCATCAGTAGGGTACATGCGTGTGACAGGACAGCGAAGGATTTCATGCCCTTGAGGAACTTGGGTAGTGTAGTCCTAAACAAAAGCGCATGGTAAGTATAAGAAAGTAATCATGTACATTATAGCATGATATTAGATCATACGTGGTTAAAGACATACTTGTATACATATATTATACAAAGCAGTGGTATGGTAGTGTGCAAAACCAGCATAACAGAAGGTTCCATGTCATTTATTTATTGTGGAGTGTGAAGGATGAGGTGGGGTTGAGGAGTCTCTCAGCTTGTGAGGAAAGAAGCTGCTCTGTAGTCTGGTTGTACGACAGCAGCTGCTTCTGTATCTCTTTCCAGACGGCAGCAGGGTGTACAGGCTGTGGATGGGGTAGGTCTTTTAGTATCCTTTGGGCTCTGCGCTGACACTTCATATCAGTCATAAGCTATTGATCATTGGCACCAAATTCTTTTTTTATACCAGCATGTTTGGTTCCCATGGTGGCTAATTATAACTGCTGCTACCATTTAAAGCGGCTCTAATGTATATGTTCACATTAAAGTCAGTGTAAAGGAGATTCAGAGATTTGTTTCTAAACACATTATTAATGTTAGAAATGTATTGCTGAAAACACGTTACAAAGGCTGTGAACTATGTAGTACAGAATTGTGGAGTCAGAACAATAAACGTGTTTTCACCATTTTTGTGATCGGGATTTTTTTGGGCGGGCCTGAAATCATGGGTCGATGACGCACTGGAGCCACTGAGCGTTGCCCCTCCCATAATACTATAACAACTAGAGCGTATTAGCTTCAGTGGTTCGCCCGCTCAATCGCAAGTTACTGTCATTGCCGTTAGTTACTACAGCCTACAGTATGGTATGCCTTTGTCCCGCAAATGCAAATTCCCTGGATGCAAGAATTTACAAAAAAGCTCAGTCTCCTTATTTAAATGTCCAAAGAATGATGACATCAAGAAGAGGTAGATTTATTTTGTGAAGATCCATCGTGGACAGTACATGCCCAACAATGAGTGTAAGCTTTGTGTGCCTAAAATATTAATAGGTAGTCCACAGTAACTCTACTAAATTGTGCAACACCCTAAAGTGATTTTACATCATGTAATGTGAGCCTGGCATCATTTTCATGTAAGCTTGCTAACGTTACTGCATGTAATGTCATATTGGCCTCGCCCTCAGCAGACATGCCCCCAGCATTTGAGATCAAGATTTTGATAACTTATTTTATTTACTTGACAATTCTTTAATCATTCAAATTTGACTGGATGGTTAATGACACATTTTTCTGGGGTGTGACAAACTCAGAACACATATTTATTATTGGTTTACACGGACTTTAATGATGCATAGCCATGTGTCATGTGTAAAGGGTTACTTGTACTGATGAACTGACAGAGAATTATAACCAACTCTGCAGTTCCCCTCAGCTCTCCTGTACTTCTTAACATCTTTTAGCTATTTTATAGCAGCGGACAGCTGCTTTCAGTGGAAAACCTCTGATAAACCCACTGTACACTGTCAGCTATCTGGTGCTAGGCAGGTAAAGTTTGTAACATAGTGGAGCATTTAGCAGCTAAAGAGCCAGACATTGTTCTCAGGAGTTGGGGGAGACCAAACCGGAGATAAAAGAGAGTGAAGATCCTCTTAGATATACATTGTTCATTGACTTTCTTATGGGTAGACCCCAGGTGATGAGGGTGGGTGGACACACTTCTTCCACCCTCATCGTTACCACCGGAGCACCCCAGGGCTGTGTTCTGAGCCCCCTGCTGTACTCCCTGTACACACACGACTGTGTAGCCACTTTCGACTCCAACACCATCATCAAGTTAGCTGACCACACAGCTGTGGTGGGCCTGACTACAGATAACAACGAAAAGGCCTACCTGAAGGAGGTAGAGGACCTGATCCGCTTGTGTTAGGACAACAACCTAAACCTGTACGTCAGCAAGACTAAGGAGCTGATAGTGGACCTTGGGAAGAAGCACGGAAGGAATTATGCCCCCATTAATATCACAATTATATCAATGGGGGCTCGATGGATAGGGTGGAAAGTTTACTTTACTGTATTAGGTAATAATATGTCAATGTTGTGTTTACAGCTTGTTGTGCTGCCACGCAGGTTTTATGTATTTACAATCCTTTACCTCCCTATCTACATCTATTTCCCCATTACTTTCTGTATTACAGCGCCCCATACCTGGATGCACTGTAGCCACCACCACACAGCATCACGACAGTTGTATCTAGCACAGCGACCCTCACCCAGCAGGTTGGGGATAAAACCGTGACGCAAAGTCCCCGCAAAGGCCAGGATGATGTTACTATGGAGACCATGAGACAGAATAGTTAATTTCAGAGTTTAGTTACTGTGGACTTTTGCAGGCTAATGCTGTTATAAATCAGCTAGCAAATTAAATTTAGTACTGATATTCAAAATAAAAGGCCACTGAAGCAGCTTTTAAAGAAGATCCAAAAACATAATAACACATCTACCAATACACTCAAAATGTCTCATCAGAAACAATTCAGTTCGCACACATGCATACTTACCGAGCCTCAGTGTGTCTCCCAGTGAGCAGCATCAGTCCTCTGAGAGCGATGAAAGTGTCTCTGCCCCAGCAACGGAAAATCCCAGAAGAGAAATGAGGAAGACCTAAAGAATATCAATTAGTAAGTGAGTTAAATCAGCAAACGACCACCGACTGTATATTATAAATATTTTATTTCATCTTCATCTCGCGAGTCAATACAAGCTTGATAAAACTTTTTAATTTAACTTTCACTAGTTTACTTAGTCTTAAATGTATCCACAGAGATACATTACTAGGCTACCTGCAGCCAGTGAGACACAGCACTGCTCCTTCTGGCCTGTGATTGGACTGATGCGGTAGGGAACGTCCTCGATTTTTGTAGAAACGGGAGGGAGTGCAGGGAAGCGTCCAACACCACACATCTGAACTGAACCCAGCGCCAGGTGACGAACAAAGCTGGAGCCATTCTGGATGAAACTGTTTAGACAAGGAAAATCAGGAGCTCCAGAAAGACAGAAAATGTGCTTGTTCAAAATTTCACTTGACTGCAACAAATCCGACCTTAAAAATCAGAGTTTTGAATTTTGATTTCAGATCTCAACATTCCACTTTCCATAATCTATCCTACCTCGACATGAGTTTGTAAGTGGTGTCCAGGGCTGTGGTGTAGGTTGATACCAGGATGGCATCAAAGTAACACGGGATGAGGTAGCGTGGGATGTGTTTCAGGTAGTTAAACATGGCTCCCAACCACTGGCCCACCTGCAGACACACAATGTTTTAATCTGTTCCAGGAACAGCTCAAGGACTGTGGACACTCATAACGAAGAAGACTCCAACACCCACTGCCTTGCTGAAGTTATTAATTTAATTCATTCAGTGCTGGTCATTTGGTAACAATGACTAGACTATTTTACAGATATGTATCTCATAGAATATTGGCATCTGTCTTCATATTCATACTGTAACTCTCAGTTGTTTGAGCTGTCCTGCAAAAGTATTACCTTCCAATGAGCAATAGTGCCTCAGGTAGGGAGGTGGGTCTGTTGTTTTAAACAGACATTTTCTAACATTTCCTAACCCCAAGTTTCAGTCTTTTGAGAGCTTGATGCTCAAAGCAATGAAAAATGACTTTTGAAAAAAATTCAACAGCAGAAACAATGCTAAGACAAGATTAAAGTGTCACAGCGGCCGACGTGCAAGAACAGATGCTTAGTATAGAGGAGTAGCTTTAACAAACTAGAATACTTCATACATTCTGAATATTTACTATGTACAAAATAAAGCATGAGAAAACAAAATGATGTTTCAATGAAAAAGTACATGGAACAATTTAATTTGAAATATAATTGCACTTGGGGGAATGGAAATGTTGAGTGGGTAAAACGTCCTGTCTCTGCAGATAGCAGTGTTAGCAGCACCGTTGATACTCTTCAAATGTAATTTTTCATCGCTTTGAGCACCATAAATAACATCCCCATCACCTTAATTGTTTGAAAATCTCGGCAGAAATCTCAGAGACAGATGTCGCAAAATCCGAACAAATAAAACCAAATCTATCTGCATGGCTAGATACCAGTAGAGATAAATAAAAAGCAATCTTTTTATAATCTGGGTGACGTGGCCCTTTAAGGCTGTAAAAGCCTCACCTGTGCCAGTGGTCCCTCTCTGTTTACAAGTCTGTTGGAGACAAACTCTATCAGCCAGTCCCCTTGTCTGAGGTTAGCACACACAGGATGGCCCAAGTCATTGTTGGGACGGATGTCAGCCAGCACTGACATCAGACCTGCAGAGACACAACAACACCAACGTTTACACTCCTGTCACATTAGGCCAGTAATGTGAGAAACCCCAAAGGTAAAATATCAGTGTGAAAACAATGCAAGCTTGGCCAAGAGGTTTGGTCGTACTTCAATTGGCGTGATGTGAAATGCATGTCATGGGGCTAAGTCTCTTCAGCGTTGTTTGACGAACATATAAGATGCATTATGCAGGTGTACAGTTTTAAAACAAATATTTGTTTAAAAAAAAAGATTTGTTTACACAACCTAACAAAGAACCAGACAGCACAGAACACTTTTTGCCAAATCGCAAAACAAGGTGTACAGATTTTGAAGTTGTGAGGTTGCAACAGTACTGTACAAACTAAAAACACCAGTTTACATTTATGTGTCTTTTGCTGTTGTCCTTCAACGTGTAAAACTCCCTTTAACAACTTGCTAAGTGATTGTGTCAAGTTATCTTTCTGTATCTTTAGCTCTGTATGCTACATGCTCAGAATCACTGTCTGTCAGTATGCACAGGAAAAGTCTACCAATGCTCTGCAAACAGCAGGGGAAATATCTATGGCCCTCTGAGTCCTGAGTATTAATAAAAGCCTGGCCTGACCTATTACATGGCAGAGACAAACACATTTTAGTGCAATGCTTTAATTTAGTAAACAATTGTTTTGATTATTTTAAGAGGCCTTGTGTGTGTACTTCCAGAGTCTGAAGAAGGGTAAAATCACTGCAGCTATGTTGGAGCCATCTAGCTCATTTTGAAGAAACGTTTGTTATTTGACTGGTCTTTACACCACTACGAAGCTACATAAAATGGTGTAACTTTCTGTCCTTAGCACGAAGCACACACCTCCTTTTTTGGAAAAAATTATATTTTATTTCAGTACACTGCTTATAGTTGGTGAACTAGAAACTGCTGTGTAACTACCTTGTAGTCCAGCATATTTGAGGCTCTCCCATCCTGGGATATTGTAACAGCCTCCACCATCTTCTTGTTCTTCTGAGTCGCAGCGGAACAGCAGGACATTCAGGTCTGCTAACGTCAGCTTAGACATCAGCCTGTGAAACACACACAGCTTTAAGCTAAACAGTTCTTATGTGTGGCTTTACCAAATGAGATACTGTACATGGGTGCTGCTTTTTCTTTATTCCACACTGTCTGTCAGTCTCATACAGTGCATTCATAAAGTATTCAGACTCAGATTAAAACTTTTTCAGATTTTGTTAGGTTGCAACCGTATGCCAAAACATTTATTAAAAAGACAAACCTGAAATATCACATTGACAAGTATTCAGACTCTTAGACTCTTAAATTTAGCTTAGGTGCCTCCAATTTCTCTTGCTTATCTCTGAGATGTTTTCTACACCTTGATTGGAGTCCACCTGTGGTAAATTCAATTGATTTGACATTATTTGGAAAGGCAGACACCTGTCTATATAAGGTCTCATGACAATGTATATAAGAGCAAAAACCAAGTCATGAGGTCATAAGAACTGCCTGCAGAGCTCAGAGGCAGGATTGTTTCCAGGCACAGATCTGGGGAAGGCTGTGAAAGTATTTCTGCTGCACTTAAATGGAAGAAGTTTGGAACAACCAGGACTCTTCCTAAGCTGGCCACAAAGCCAAACTAACCAACTGGGGAAGAAGGGGCTTGGTAAGAGACCCCGTTTGGAGATGGAAGAAACTTCCAGACAGACAACCATCACAGCAACACTCCACCAATCTGGGCTTAATGTCAGAGCGGACAGAAAGGAAGCTTCTCCTCGGTGAAAGACACATGAAAGGCCGCTTGGAATTTGCAAAAAGGCCCCTAAAGGACTCTCAGACTGTGAGAAACAAGATTCTCTGGTCTGATGAAACCAAGATTCAACTGTTTGGCCTCAGTTCTAAACGAAATGTTGGGAAACCAGGAACCGCTCATCACCTGCGCAACACCATCCCAACGGTGAAGCATGGCGGTGGCAGCATCATGATGTGGGGGTGTTTATCAGCAGCAGAGACTGGGGGACTGGTCAGGGTTGAGGGAAAGCTGAACTGAGCAAAGTACAGAGATATCATTAATAAAAACCTTGTCCAGAGCACTCAGGACCTCAGACTGGACCGAAGGTTCACTTTCCAACAGGACGACGACCACAAACACACAGCCAAGACAACACAGCAGTGGCTGAGGGACAAGAATGTCCTAGAGTGGCCCACCCAGAGCCCAGATTTGAACCCAATCAAACAGAAGAAAAATCCAGATCCAAATCCAAATGTGCAAAACCATACCCAATAAAACTCAAGGCTGTAATCACTGCCAAAGGTGCTTCAACTAACTACTGAGTTATGAGCCTGAATACTTCAGATTTTGCCCAGTTCCCTCAGGAGACACAAAAGGCTTTATACAACTTACTTCACATATGCGGTTGCCTCCCAATCGGAAGGTTGGCGGTTCGATCCCCCAGCCATGCGCCGAAGCATCCTTGAGCAAGATACTGAACCCCAAAATGCTCCCGAAGCTGCGCCTTCGGTTTGTGAATGTTCTCATATGTAAGTCGCTTTGGATAAAAGCGTCTGCTAAATGACTAAATGTAAATGTAAATATGCAGTAGTACTCCACATCTGTAAACACCATTTGATGAGTAAAATCGGTTTCCCTTTGACTGACTGTTTGATTCTCATCTCCTGATTAATTTCATTCTCAAAGGATGCAAAAGTCTGTTCTACAGGTAAAGGATAAACTTAGTTAAGGTGGGTTCAACCTTTACTCTATCCATACCACAAATACAAAACAGTACAAAAAGTCATGCCTCATTTAGGGCATGAGCACTCACTGTGCCAGGGGTTTCTGCAGTGCTTCTGGTGGGTTTTCCTCTGCAACACTGCCTCTCCTGTATTTTGGGCTGAACTGGGACAGATAATACCTCAGCACCCCCACCAACTTCTGGGCCTTGGGGTCCAAACTAACCCTGTGAGGAAGAGAGAGCGTGACGGAAAACGTGAATATGTACAATGCTAATAAATTTCCTTTTAATGAATGATGGAAAGAATGATACATATGCCTGGCAATTTTTTTGTCAATGATGATGCAAACTGTACTGATTTCACTTTGTGGGTCTGTGTGTGGTTTACCTGAAGGCGATGACGCTGCCAGGTGTCAAGTTCTGAAAGGTGATTTCCTCCACAAACTCTGATCGGCCTTTAGACGTCACTCCAGCTTGCTTCACCACCGTACTCTCTTGTAACTATATAAAAAAAACATATTATAATTATTCTATTGGTATGTGCATTTATTTCAATAATACACAGAATTACAATGATCCTAAAAATGATCATAGCAATATTTACCGATATATGCTCTTTTATTTCCACAGTGTATTCTGGCATGCCGTTGATGTAGTTGTCGTCCTTCTTATAACTCCCAGCATGCCTTTTCACTGTCCTTGCCTCCAGTACCACTTCCTCTATCTTCCCTAGAGAGACAGAGAGGGCGAGAGAAATATTTTCAACATTGGGAAGCCTTGTTGGAAAACCTGGTTAACAAATCAACAATCTTGCATGAGTTAAAGAATTGGTATAGATTGAGAACATGCAAGAAACACACGAATACTACAAAGACAATGCAACATAAATATGTAGAAATACATGTTTGATTTCGAATATAAAGGTGATGTTGTTAGTGTCGTACCAGGGATGAACATGGGTGGGGCGTTGGTGTCATACTGGTGGGTTTTGGGGTTCCAGAATGCGGTCCTGCACACTGCCACCACAGACTGGTGTGTGCTGGGACAGTGACGTGTAACTGCAACAATATCTGCGTCAACCTGGTCTACGTACACCTGGAGAGGAAGATGAGTTCGAGATTGAACCTGGACATGGTGTTCATTGACAGAAACACAACAATTAAAATTGAATTGAACTAGCATGCAGGACCAAAGATGGAGATATCGCAACTTTCTGGGCATTCTGCTTTCCTTTTTTACAATAAAAACCTTAAACAGAATGAGCTGAAACTTCTTTCAATGGGAGCGGATGTTTCATTCACACACACACACACACAAAGCACATTATGGTACCTGAATGAATCCCTGGGCAGCCAGTTCCTGGTGCAGCTTGTTGAGTGCCACTTTCCCAGCTATGATGCCAGTCTGGTATCCAACCTCACCAGTGGCGGTGGGGGTCGCTGAGGGGTTCCACTTGGGGTAAAAACGCTCCTCCTTCACCACAGAGATCTACACACACACCAAGCATTATCAAGATAAATTTCAGTTTTAGAAAATAATTGTTTTCAAATCTTCAGTGAGCAGAAAACCACAGAATGAGGCTAAAATGATGGTGTGAAAATCCAAACCAGTACACGCACAGGCAGGAGACTGTGCCTGTGGGAAAGTAGTCAGCTCACTCTTTCTTGTGACACTGTAACTCTACAGCTAGCCTTTCAAACAGAAGTCACAACTTTAGAGAAAATAAACTAGCATTAACCATATTTTCATATTTAGAATAAATGAGTTGAACATTGGGGAATTTGTTTCTTCGAGACCCAATACAGACCATAATTCTGGTTGGATGCAAAGCCAGAATCATATCAGATGTAATTAATAGCTTGTGCGTGTGTGTTTGTAAATAACCTGATGTGGTACTAATTCATCATATCCTCTGGTGGAACCAGTAGCACAGCAAGCCATAGAGACCATAGCAGAGCTGGGGAGGGAGTCCAGTGCTGAACGCAGCTGTATAACAAAGAGAGGAGCAGTTACTGTATACGCCTGACATCCGGATAGTTTAATGTGTTACATTTGAACACAGTGACTTTATCACAATGTCTTTTTGATAGGTTTTGGGATGTTTACTCTATACTTCTTTGAACAGGTAAACATAGAGAAAGCAGCAACAGAATGAAGATTACTATTAAATTGGAAGTTTATATATTGCAGAAATAATGAGAACATAATTAGGAAACTTTAATTTTTTTTTGCTAAGAAATGCTGAAATAAATAAAGATAATGCATACTAAAGCAAATGGTTGTCAACATCTTCAGTCATTCAACCCCATCCTAACCTGACCCCAACAGAGACCCACCAGTATGGGACACTCGTTGTCATGGGTTACATCAAGGAACATGGCATGTGCGATGGAGGGCATCAGTGGGCGCAGACTGGGCTGCACAAAAGCTCCGACTGGCTCTCCTCCGTAACGATAGACCAATCTGCCTTCTTCATGGCTGTCACCAGCTGACATGGCCTCTGTGAACAGGGTTGGTGGGTGAGAACATTTTCATGAGACGGGGCAGGAAAGCTATCAAGACACAAGCCATACTACTGGAGCACTGTGGGTGAGTTCACACATTCAAACTGACTGTGGTGCAATTCTGGGTCACATTCCAATCTGGCAATGCAGTGCTGGTTTGCTGATGGACAACACATACATTTAGGGCATGTGTTCACAAATGTATGGACTGAGCTCACAGGCATGACTGGTCCAGGATACTCACTATTTTCTAAATTGTTTTTAGATGTTACATTCAACTCGATTATAGTGTAAGTGGATAATTATACTATGGGTGCTACTTGTGCCAACCCAACTAATACCGCTGTGAAGGTCCGTATTTGTAATTTTGGGAATTGAGTTTAAAAAAAATAATTATTTCCCCAGGAGGAATTAATAAATTTAATACAAACAGGTGAGAAATTCAAGGACAAAAATATAAAAAATGAGAAACATAACAAATTCTTCCATACGAGAGCTCCCTGAATTGTTTGATGCCTTCACAGTCGCCTCCATCTTTTGGAAGAATGCTGTTCATCCCTCTAGTAGAGTTCCACACAACTGTTGGGTACCCAACGTGGGTGAACATTCCGTTTCATCAGCAGGAAAGTTCCGACGTATTTTTGAATGAAGTGTCTATTTTTGCTGTCTTTATTGTTCGTTGGCACATGCCTAAAATAACCTCAAGCTAAATTTAAAACTTTTTCGGCTAAATAAAAACCAGTGAGTAACTGTGCGATTCATAATCCGAATAGTCGATTATTCGATAATCAATAGATTATTCGACTATCAAAATAGTCATTAATCGCAGCCCCTAATTCACAAGCAATATAAATACTTACCTTGAAATCCCAAACTGTATACTTTGTTAATTTTAATGAAGTTACTCTATGTGTAGGTGTATGCAGTGTGAGTGCATTTTGAACATATAAATTACTGTACCTCTTATAAGCGATGTGATCCCTAGCTTGGTTACGAAGACATTATCGAGCTCCTCGCTACCGGTGAACAGTTCAGCCACCACATACAGGTTAGGACAAATCGTTTTGGCCACGTCCAACATGAACTGGTCAACCACAGCAAGGCAACACACCAAAACCAGTGCAGACGGTGCCAGAGGTCATGATTTGGAGAGAGGGAGAAAGAGGAGGAGGTTGAGGAAGAGATAAGAAAGAACAGAAAGAGCAGAAAGAGGAGGAGGAGGGGAGTTGATATGAAGGGGATACAGCCTCAAAGTAACCACAACATGCAGTCACACAGTTCATGACCAAAGAGAGTGAGAGAAAAGAGACAGAAAAGGAGGGGGTGTTTGGATATGAAGAGGAGGAATGCAAAACAATGCATTAAAAAAAGAGAAGAAAGAGACAAAAAACGCAAAGTTAGTTCATGCACGAGAATTGTACCTCGTATAAGGCTGCTAATTCCCAGCCGGTTAACAAACACATTATCAATGAGCTCGCTGCCTGTAAACAGTTCGGCTATCACATACAGATTGGGTCTGACCTCTCTGGCTGCATCTAACATGGCCTGGACAGGACAACACACCAGCATTACAGACAGGGAGAGAAGAAGGGTCTGCTGTTAACAGGGATACTCTGATACACAGTATGGACCTACCTTTATACACACGAAGCCTTGGCTTTAGTGACATTCAGTTACATTAAACCAGTCTGCAATGAAATCTGATTTTCTTTTTCCACTATTTACATGTTTATTTTTTACTATTTCTTCTCAAACTAATCATATTTAAAGCTACAATATGCTACCTTTATGATGTTGAAAATACAACAAATGAACAGGATATGGAGTCTGTGGCAAAATCTTCCCTTGGTACAAACATGAACTGTATGTGTCACTGTAAGGGTAAGTTTGCAGCATATGCTGTTTCCTGTAGGTATGTCATAAGAATGTGGCCACAGAGAGCATCAGTGTTGTTTTGTTTTAAAGCTTTGCAAATGCCAGTTAGCTCATCCTCAGGCTAGACAGTACTTTAAAAAAGGTAGACACAATGTGGCATTATTGCAATTTGAATGGCCTAAAGTAGCCAGGAATATTCCTGAGCATTAGACAGGTGTGTGCAGTTTTTCAGATAAATGGATGGGGCGATTTTTAGTCACACAATTTAGTCACAGGAAACCTGACACCATGAGGTGTAGTAAATCTAAACACATTTGCACTGAGAAAATCAGCACATTTAACATAGAGTTGGCTCTTCACATATTAAGAAAGGCCAATCAGTAACTTATACATTTATTTATATTACACAGAGGCTGTTCTTTGTGCAAGTGTTGCATGGAACTGCAATGTGTTTCTAATAGTGAGTGCATTTGCATGCCCATTAGTATTTTGGTTTTGAGGCTTATTCTATTTTCGATCATACTCAGGGTATGACATTTACATGGAACATACAGTAAGAAACCTGATTATTTGTTTTATTGTATACATGGTCAGTACCCAGGTTTCTGATCATGCAGGTATTCCTTGATTCCTCAACATCTGTATGTCTGTATGGTCTTAGCCAAATCAGAAGTTGAGGATGTAGCCTGTTTGGAGAGGCTGTTTGAACTCTGCAGTATTTACCACTCTTTGCTACTCTGGATTTAGCTTATCCATCTGATTACCAGTAATGTAAAACAAGAATGACAATACAATTTATCCTCTGCATTACCAAAGTCAGACTTTCCCTTAATTTCGGCATGTTTATCGCCATTACATAATTTTTCATCATATTTTTAGTTTTACTGACTACTATGTAACTTGAGTTGATGACGCCCCTGTACACATGGAAGAGAATGATCAGAAATCACGATCATGTCATAATATGCTGGTTTCTATTGGAGTACTCCAGCTACCATATTCAGAATTGGTAAATGTGCTGGATATGATGTTTACATGGGTAACCCATAAGCAGGATACTCCAAAAACTCAATCATAATCGGGACTAGTGTGCATGTAAATGCACCTATTAATGTATGTGGAGGAGCAACATCTACTTAACTGTATGATAATATATGACAATACCTCAGCTACATGTAATGGTGTGGAGTGGCAGTTGTCCAGTCT
Organism: Coreoperca whiteheadi; assembly: GCA_011952105.1. Classification (NCBI taxonomy): domain Eukaryota; kingdom Metazoa; phylum Chordata; class Actinopteri; order Centrarchiformes; family Sinipercidae; genus Coreoperca; species Coreoperca whiteheadi. The sequence goes on along the minus strand of CM022487.1, from coordinate 2,589,684 downwards.
GACTCCATGGAAGTATTTGGCTGTGATTTCAGTGTATTTCTGCATGTGGGCCCACAGGTACGGGCAGTCCTCAGGCCCCTTGCCATAGCGGAGTTTGACACTGTCACCCCAGCACACCAGCTCCCGACGCAGGTACACGTTGGAGCCTATAGGTAGCATAGACACAGACTAATACTGATACAGTGAATCACAATTTCATCAGTGCAGACAGTGCAACATAAAGTCGGAAAATAGCTTTTATTGCATTGAGATTTTTACATCCCTGTTAATGAACACACAAATTCAAATGTGTTTTATCAAATATAAAAACTAATGCGTAACCTCTTCGATGTAACAGGATAATGTATGTACAGAGGAAGGAATGAGGATCCCCTCTTTGCTTTAGTTACAGTATGTTTAGGGCCTGTCTTTATTTCTTTCTCTGCCCTTACAATTTTTGTACATGACTGTTTCCTAAAACGTTTAATAAACTTTACCTGGCTCAGCAAAGTTGCGCAGTGGATCATCGGCCATGACCCAACCGTTGTGAGCCAGGAAGTGACACATCTTGTCCGGCTGGTCCAGTAGCTGCATTTCCTGTTCCAGAGTCATGTCCTGATATGGGAAGGTGAAATACCTGGGACAGACCGATGAAGACACTGAGGTCCACCAACACTCAACCTCCCTTCACACCTGGCATCCTCATGAACCTCATATCCCTTTTTCTCTGTATATAATGTAGCTTTGACATTTAGATCTGGCATTACTATGCACTTGTATCATCCACCTCAACTGTTACAATTCACAAAAGAGGAAGCAGTCTTGAGTAACTTGCATCCTGCACACAACATTAGAGAAAAAGCTGAGTTGAGGAACTACTTTCAATACAAATTAAATTTGGATTGGTGAAGTATTTCTGATTGTCTTCTTGGTGTATGTGGATTAACACCAAATAGAAAAACAACACATATGAAACACTGCAAAAGATGACAGACAAGATAAAGTCAGATTTATTGTGTCAGACTGATACATTAGTGTTTTCATTCATAAATGTAAATTATCAGGTCAGTCTTACTTAAGGGTTTTGTTCATAGAGGTACAAAAACTGCCACAGTACGATGGGTGATTTAGAAATAACATACAGTATGTGCTACTACTAAGAAACGAGTTAGGCGTTACACTAGGTCTCACACTAAAACCGTTTGAGACCGTTGCTAAAACTTCAAAAAGTTCACAGGTTGAAGTTATTGCCTAGTACAGGTCCAAACTAAGTTTGTGTTGATAGTTGGGACTATATAGGGACAATAAAGTCTTTTCATTTTGAAAAATCCATGAGCAGTACTCTTCCAATAACACCAAGCCAAAATATCAACTTTGCACACAACATATCTAGGTAGATTGCCATGGATTAAGCTTCACAGAGTCATGTTATATTCATGCTTCCGAGTGTTAAATCAATTTTGATTTTAGTGACAGAGTGGCCTTTCCTCTACCACCACCCTTAGGACAAACTTTACATTTGTGGCCCTACTACTGGTACAATTCTAAGCATAACAAAAAATAATGGCTTTAGTGTTGTGACTGCCATGTTCAAACTCAACAAAAGCAGACATACTCACTGTTCGTTAGTACAGATGACTGTATTACTCTGTATTAGCATCTCAAATGTATAGTACATCTGACCTAAAAAGTATGTGAACAAAGTCTCTCATCCATCTTTCCATCCCTCCACCTCTCTATACCTCCATGTACTGTATCTACCCAATTCCTTTTCCTCACTCCTTAAACCCATATCTTTAAATTTGTTACCTGGTAACCAGCGGGTTTTTCTTGCTAACAGGACCAAGTTTGGGGCCGTCGTCTGCCAGACGCTCATACACTACGTTTCCCACAATGCAGTTGGCAGCCTTGAGGAAAGAAGAGGAAGAACATAATGAACACTGACTGATGCTCAATGTGTCTCTAATTCCACACTTTATGCTAACACTATGCAGAATACATTATGTTCCGATATCGGCAGTGCACTATTTTGGTAGTTAGTAAACAAGACATAAATAAGGAACCTGTGGTATAAATGACATGAGGCATTTTGACATTTCCAGTATCTATTTCAGCATTTCCTTCCTGACTCCACTGACAGCCATGCCAACAGGTGTCAGGTTTGGCTCTAGCTGGCTCCCATGTACACTCACACATAGTTGCTCAGACATGTCTGACCTTCCTCTAGTGCTCAGTCATATTATGCAGTAACCATGCCTGGTGCTAAATTACATTTAACCTTACCTGTTCCTGATGCTGGTGCACGATGTGGTGCTGTTCTTCATTCAGCTCGTTCAGCTTCTGTCTCAGCCAACCACAGCACTCCTCAATGTGCTGTGGGGACGAGCTACAGAGAGAGAGGTAAATAGAGTCCAACCTTTCTCATTCTATCTTTTATTTACATTTATGAGTTTCCTCATGGTAATCACAGATGTCAGTCAACTACCATGGCTATCCAATCATGTTATGTTTTTCACCACCCACTACTGTAACATCTCATTTATTACGTGCTTCATTACGTGCTTTGCTATTGGTTTATGCTGGCTACTCTACGATCGAGGACTGGGAATGGCACAGGGATGTGCCAGTGCTGGAGGAGTCAGTCAGGGTCCGTCTCCTCCTGCCTCGTTCCCCCTGGTCGGCAGCGAAGTAGTAGTTGCTATCATTTGAGAGAGACAAGCTAACAGCAAGCGTGCACAATAGGTGTTACGCTGGTGCTGCTCACGAGTCGCTGTTTGGTCCAAACATCAGGTCCATGATTGAGTTGCTGGAGGAAGCCAAGAAGCGTTGGAGCTACTGGCTCCTTACCTCCGTCCTCGGCAGACACAGCAGCCGCGGTCCCAGCCCCAGCGCCCACAGCAGCAGCGCCCGTAGCAGAGCAGCTGCCACCGCCGTCCTGGGGAGAGACGCAGCGAGAGACCGGCTGCTAGCACGGGCCATCCCAATACAACACCACCACAATAGCTGGTGGCTTGTCGCTTGTCGCTTCTCCTCTCGGCAAGGGGTAGCCAGCCCCATCTTAGCCCTTCCGCCCCAGTGTACACAGGTGACGGTACCGTCCGAGGACAAGGTATCCCTGGTCTCTGGTATTCTCAGCGCTTTCAGCAGGGGCGGGTGGGCGGTTCTGTGGTCCTCTCCCTGCCTGGCTGTATAGGAATGGTTATGCTCTTTAATTCTGCCCCAAACCTCCACCGTTCATTTTCATTCTTCAGACCCCAAACTCGTTCCCTTCTGAGAGGGTGGCTCTGGAGGATGTTATAGTCTCTCTACTCCACAAGGAGGCCATTGCGGCCCTTGGAGACACGGTCAGATGTCGCCCCATACTTCCTGGTGCCAAAGAAGTCGGGAGGCATAAGACCAATCTTGAATCTGCACGTCCTGGATGGATTTCTCATGCAGAGATGTTCACCAAGTGTGTGGAAGCGGAGTTAGCGCCACTCAGGGAGAGAGGCATAAGAATCCTGACCCACATAGATGACTGGCTGATCCTCGCAATGTCAAGCCAGGAGGCGGAGGCCCACACAGCACAGGTCATCCAGCACACCATGCAGCTGGGCTTCAGCTTTAACCAGGACAAGAGCGACCTGCGACTGAGCCAAGAGTGGGGTGTACCCACTGATTTTGACATGTCAGATTTTAGAAGTAGAAGTGAAGGATGTTAATTGAGTTCAAGGGAAAACCTAACTGAATGAATTTTTCAAGTAAGAATCTTCAATATCGCCAATTTTATATGAACAAAAGCTTATTGAGAGACCAGTTAGTAGTTAGTTAACCAATGCTGTTGGCAGTGAATCAAACCAAATTTCAATTTTAATGAAATAAATAAAAAAACTTTTAGAATAATGTTAGTGTTATATAATGTTCTTGTCTTACCAAAATGAACCTTTCAGCAGTTAAGAAAAAGAGACCTGACTAGTTTTCAAATCAGCACACAAATTCATGAAAGAACCATTAAAACCGTTACAATTTTGAACAGTGGTAGCTTGAAAGATGTTGATTCTGACCTGTGAGGTACAAATGTCTCCAGAGCAGAGTCCATGTCCACTGTGTTGCCATAGCGACGGTAAGTTGGGTCCTGAATGATCCTCAGGCCCTTCTTCCCGCCAGTCTTACTATGGTCTGGCTTGGTGCCTAAAAACACATACACACAAAGGGTCTTTGAGGTCTGCTAAATAGCATTTAAAGCAAATGTCTCTACATTAGCACAATGATCTATCACTAAACAGACTGAAATGTGTTGTTTATGTTGCTGTCCATTTTGTCGTGAATTCCTTTGACACAATGGCAACAAAACATGGAGAAAGGTATCTGTCAGTTACTGTAAATACAATACATCTGATACTCTTCATCAATAAACAGATGATTATTGCCACATCTCAACTGATATACATTGTAGAATACTGCTGGAATACTTTGACATTTTATTAAACCAAAAGTTCTACACTGTCGTAAAGGCTTGACTATTAAGAGGGATTTCAGAAGAAGTACTTGATAAAATTATTCCTTTTTTTTCCCCACTCAGTTGTTATTTTTCTTTAATTTACACACAGAGATGAACTGGCACCTATGGTTCCCAAGCCAAGTATCCACAGACTGAGCTACTACCTTCCCATGAGTCGCCCGTCTCATGTGCATCTGGCAGAATAGATATGTGTCTATTTGAATATTATATTTGTGCATTTTTATTCCCCAGGTCTATTTTTGTCCACTTTACACACATCATTTCAGCGATATATTGGGTATATTGTATTGGGCTCTGAATGCTGCAAAATGTAGGTGACATACAAAACAGTTCTGTGTCTAAACAAATAAAGGCTGAAGCGGCTGCTGCTCTGCTGAGGTGGTTTTTGAAGGGTTGCAACCATTCCAAAGTTCACATTGTTTTGCAGTAATACTTATAATCGTCACTGTTCTACAGTACAGACCATTTTGTAGTAGGGTTCTGAACTGCTCCACAACACTGTCCACTTTGATCTGGTAGAACTCCCACAATTTGATTTGTGGATACACGTCCTGCCACAAGACATTACGGATGGCCTGATACACACACATAGACATAGACAGACATACAGAGAGAAAGAGAGAGAGAGAGAGAGAAGCAAACACACAAATGATCACATTATTAAATGAGCCTTTCTTACTATAGTTTTCATGGCCTGCAAAATGCTGTTGAAAACATTGACATTTACCGTTTGGCAATACATCTTAAGGGTTTTACAAACACACCGTTTTATAAGGTGCTTGAATCATAAGGTGTACATACAGTAGTTCTAACAAGTCTATAACAAAAATAGTTTAATTGAACTGAATATAGTTTCCCTGTGTTGTCATCCCTTTGAGGGTGTGGGGTGGACATCACAGTGAGGCTTTTCTCAAGTCACTAACTATCTGTATATACAAATGCAGGAAATCACTATGCTGAAAAACTATATCAGTTCCTTCGCTGTTCTGGTAGCACAGGAGGCATGAGCTCTCTGGTGTTCAAATGGCACAAAATACAAACATTCTACATGTAATTTTTTACACTCCAGCTGTAAATGACAACATTTTTTTAACTCCATGTTACATTTTGTCAAAGGTTTGTATGCAGAATTTAGTGTTATGGTCTTTGTTACATTCCAATGGCAAGCCATGATGCGAAGACTATTCCTAGCGGGTGTCACATGTGTCATGGCAGAAATGCCAGTCATGAAGTGTGTCATGGCCACTCTTTCCATAGTCTATACACTTGGGCAGTGTGTGTCCAGCGTATCTGTGTTTACTCACATTTAGATGGCTCTCATTGGTAATGTCAGCAGGAAGTCCTTTTGCTTTGTAGCGTCCCTCTGCTACTCTGGTGGTTAAATGCCAGATAGCTCTATCTAAGACCCAGGCGGGCAGCAGGTGGGGAGAGTTTACCAGGTTGTAACCACACTCTGGATGTTCTTTGATCCACACGCTGTTAGCAGCTGTAAAGAAAAAGAGAAACACAGAATCACTACCATTCAGCTCTTCTAATAACAAGTGGTGTGCCTGTGACATGAACTCTCTTAGGTATGATGAATGCTGGAACACATACTTGACACTTGTTAGCAACAATGGTGAGGATGAGCCAGGAAGGGGTGGTGTAGTGAATTCTATTCACAGCTGGGAAAATGTTAACATTATTCCCTAGATTGAACAGCCTTGTATTACTGCCACTCCAAAGACAAATATAATGGTAACCTGAAATTAGTACACTGTACTGAAAACCGAACCACATGCATCATTGAGATTACACGATTTCCCATGACATTTGCTAGAGTGACACATTTGAAAATGTTTTTGTGTACCTTAAAAAGAATTATGAAAACAGACTTTCATTATTAACTTTTCTAAAGCAAGCCACATGCAGCATTGGCAAAAACATGTTTTAAAATTTCGCTTTGGTCGGGATTTTGGTACAACATTTAGTTACTGTACAAGAAAAATGTATTTACAAATGGGTACAAAAGCATACATCAGACAAAAAAAAAGGATTTCATATCTTACAATATTATATTTTATCAGCAGATCGTGAACCAGCCTTATTTGAATAGTTCAGAAAAGGTTGCCATGTAAAAAGAACGTGTGTTAATATTCCCTCTCAGTGAAAAGAGATCTACAGATAGACACTCAGCCAGTCTTTAACCTTTAAATAAGGTTCATTTTACTGCCCTTTACTGACCATTTGACCTGGGAACGGGAGGGAGGATAGGGTGACGCGTAAGGAGCACATTGTGCTAACATACGAGAGCACATACAGTACATGTTAGTGTATTCTTTTTCTGAACTCTTGTATATGACATCACATCGGTGTGAATCTATATTTTCAGGAATAGTTGTCTTTTGTGTAAAATAAGTCACCAAGTGATCTCGTTGTTCCCTCTGAAGGCTAGTAACTCTGCTTTACGACTTGATGCCAGTGGCCTCTTAATTCATGTGAGGTCACACACACCACATACTTCACACATACTGTGTGTGTTTGTGTTTAAGAGAGAGGGAGAGGAGAGATAAAGAGAGAGAGAGCGACTGGTAGATACTATACTCTGAAAGTTGAATGAAATCTCAAAGTGGGCATATTAAAATACCCACCAAGCAAGTTGCTGTATGTAAAACATTTTGCTGGATATTATTCAACAGTTGGCATGGAAATACTGAAAATATAGAGAGGGTGGACCGGTCAGATTATTATTGTGATAGAATAAGGGTTTTTTTTTTTACCTCTTTTGGTCTTGTGAAGGGAAAAAATTGTTTTTTTAGACTGATCTGATATGAGAAGAACCTTTTCAACTCCTTAAAATTCACTCTTTCACAGTGTTTATTAAACTGCTTCTGTGCACAACAGATGAAGATTGAGATATTCAATTTATTACAGTAAAGACATTTCCTGCTCTCTCTGCATATTTAACCTTGTGCTGCTCTATAGAAGTTTTTATTGGACTTTATTAGTTGCAACCATAGACTGTATATAAAGACGGACACATGAGAGCTCCCCAAAAGTGAGGCCAACATGTCTCAATCACCCCCTGGTGGCTGGCTGCAGTAGAGGTCATACACCCCACCCCCTTCACGTTAGAGGATGGATGTGGGATGGGACAGGAGCCAAACTAAAAGCTCAAAGTACACGTCAAATACATTTTTCCCAAAGATGCTTTCTGTCATTTTAGGTAGTTCTTATCACACTGATGTGTGTTCAAGTGTTCGCTTTTTCCAAATAAGTTTGGTTTTAATTAGTTATTTGATGATATAAAAAGGGGATGTCATGTCATGATTGACAGCTAAGCCCTGCTCGCAATTGAGTTGGCCGGGTGTGTGGGCGGGACCTCGATGCTCCAACCCCGATCACTACTGCGCAGACTCTGGTTGCAAATTACGTCACAAGCGCAAGATGGCAGCTCCCGTATCCCGTGTTTTGGCTTCACTTTTGTACAGTGGGAGGAAGTGGAGAAGCGTCGTCCATCTTTATATACAGTCTATTTGTGACCCACAGAGGACAAACCACAAATGTGGGCCATGAGCCACAAATATATCGCTATGCATAAAACATGTATTTCTTTATTTTTGTTGTGTAAAGTCATATCCACTAAAATACAGAGCGTTTTGCAAATATGCACAACTTACTCTGTACAAACCTATTTTAAAGGGGCTATATGTATTTTTTTTAATGAAATCAATTATTTTTCATTGCCTGTGTGTGACGGGGTTTTAACCTCACATAAAAATGAGCAACTTGGCGGCTTTCTCGCTCGACTCTGATGGACAGTATGCTTCTTTCTTTGAGAAGGTATCGGGTTGGTTTGAGGAAGAAGATTCCTCTGTAGACCCGCCCCTACCCTACTCTGCCGATGATTGGCTACACCGCTCCAGGCTTCTGCTAAATGCTAATGCTAGCCTAGTTATGATTCTAACCGGCGCTAGGACCTAGACAGGCCCAGGTGGAGAGCAACTCAGCCACGGCAGCTCGCGTTTTTGTTCCCGTGGCACCAAAGCAGCAAAGAGAAGCTCCATAAACCACAGCGACAGCAGGTTAGCACCTGCAGGGGTTGCTAGCTAGCCAGCCGGCCAGGTACTCTCACAGAACCCACTGTAAGCTGGCTCTCAACTGTCTCATACACAAAAGGGTTTTATGTCCCTGGTGACGGATGGTTTAAATATCAGCACACAAATTTCCATTATAAAATGTATCAAATTAACGGGAACCTGTATAACCACACTTATAAAAACTATAAAAACTATTTCCAGTACAGCCTGTGGCAGTAAGGGAGTAAGGGCAGGGGCAGAGTAGCTAACACTAATTGTTCTCAGTTTGTTTCATTACAGTCTGGTCTCCACCCTGGTTGGGCTATAAACCGATTGGAATACATATACGCACACATACAAATATATGCACAGAGTCACTCACCAGTATGATTATACACCACATCTGTAATACAGAGCATGTTCCATTCTTTCTTTAACTTCTCCACCAGTGCCCCTACATCTGCCCAGCTGTAGCTCTGACCCTCTGGGCTGAACTCAGGGTTAAAGGTCAGTTGGTCTGCCAAGGAGTAACAGGACCTGGACTCCCCCAGAGTCTGCAGAGGCGTGAAGTGGATCATGTTGTATCCTGTGAGAGAAACCCACGTACACAGTATTATTAAGCCAATGCATCATACTGTTTAATACTACTAATAAAAATGATAATATGCATCCTGTGTGCTATGAAAGCTCCTCTGTGACCCTGAACAGGGTACAGTAGCCTATTGCCTTCACACTTCTCTAGTACAGACCCTGTACACACACACACACACACACACACACACATACACCAACACCACAAGAGTAATGACTCATCTGAGTTCAGCCATTTGAGTTCAAGGTGAGGACTAAAATAACATACTGTAAAGACTGGCTGCCAATATGGGAGGTCACAGACAACATTCCAAATCTTTTTTTTTTCCTTTTCTCTTTTAGACAGGGACCCTGGTTGAAATAGCGACAAAGATTACTTTGTCTTGTCACTGTGCCTGTCCACAAGTCAAGTGTAAAATGTATTTCTTGGTAATGCTTGGTAATGAGCTGACACAAATTGCTTATGAAGTCTGTCACATGACTGCAGTCTACATACAATATTTGTGTATATACTTAGATTTTTCCTTTTACTCAAAGTCAAGCTTGATTTGGAAACATACAATATATCTTGTTCACATGAATTATAAAACTGTGCCCACAAAATAATGATAATGGACACATAAATCAACAAAAACAGTTGATTAGGTGATGTGGTAAATGTTAGCGTCCACTAATAATTGCATTGTCCTGAAGTCCCTAACCACTCCGGGGCTCTGCTACCTGTATGGCATCAACCAATTTACACAGCAAATGAAAGGAAATACACACACACCTGACTCCTTGGTTACTCTCAGTCTATCGGGCCAGTCATCCAAGTGTCCCAGACATTTGGACAGGTAGGTCTGGATGGTGATACAGTCTAATGGGAGGACGTGATTGTCTGCTCCAACACGAAGGACTGGGTCGACAACGATGTATCCACTTCCTGACCGCTCTGTGTCTCTGTGGGAAAGAAATCAAATAAAAAACGATATAGGAAAATAACGGCGCATGTGGAGGTGAACAAGCACTCACTAGTTAACAAGTGTACTAAGGAGTATCACAGAGTGACTGACTGAGCAGAAAAGAATGACACCTACACAAACAAAAACCTCAAATATCCTAAATATAGCCATTTTCTTAATGCAGAGCAATGCTGCGCTGTCAAACATATTTTAATAGCTTTACTTTATTATACAAGTAAACATTACCAAAAAAATATACTTTGAAAAGTATTGAATTGGACTTGGATTAGGATTGAGAACAGCAACAAAAAGGAAAAAAGTTTGACTGCGACATCACCAGAACACATTGCATCACATCAAAAATAAACATACAGTATGACTGAAAGGGATCTTTGGAGTCCTTTAGAAGTCCTAAAGGGACTATGAATGAAATCACAACAGCTACTGAGCTATGTCAAAAGATTCATCTCCATGACAACTGTGTACATTTCATATGCTGATGTGTGATATGGTTGAAAGTTCTGGAAAAGCTAGAAAGCGGACCTTGAATTGGGATTGTCTTTCAAAAATACTATTTCGAAGGTCAAGAATGAACTTTCATGCTTAGCTAGTATCATGTCATGTTATGCACAGTGACACCGGTGTTACATTATTGTACGCCATGATGAATTCACCGTCAACAGCCCTGCTTACAGTACAGCCTATCCATAAACATTCAAGAAGATAAAACATAATGCGAGGCTGTTCTGAAGACAGAGCAGATTTTTGTATTGGTGGTAGTTTGCCTTCTGAGGACAAGTGACTGGAGCTCATAGCTTCCAGTTCCTCAGCTCTCATGAGGGCAATATATTAACTGTACATTTTCAAATGTGGGACACAGGCGGTAGAACATTATCCGGAGGGTCTTACCCACATCCAAAGTAGTACTGATAGGACCCAGCTATCTTGAGGTCCAGAGAGCAGAACTTATCAGAGTCATCCTCCCTTCCTGTTGGGTAGTTCCATGCCAAAACACGGAATTTGTTTCGTTCAAATCGCTGTCCTTCAAGTGGATAGTTGGTGTGTACCATGACCCTCCTCCCCTGAAGGCTTGGACCCAGGCGGAACTGGAGCTCAAAACCTGAGGAGACAGAAATGTTTTGACTAATTGCTTTATTTCACCATATGGTCTTGATGAAAGAAAATGCTTATAGCCATGAGTCCACACAAAATTCGACACATTTTTGTGCGACCTTTGTAGCTGAAATATGACCATCCATACTGGCATTTTGTAGCGTCAACATCGGCACTGTAACATAATTGCAGGACAACCCGTCTTTCAACCAACTCTCTCACACACACACACACACACACACACACACACACACACACACACACACAGAATGCTCTGCAGCTCTGAAATAAACAATAGGAATACACATGCAGCCACTCAGTGACATTAGCCAAAAAAATGTCAGACATTCTGGTCCTCTAGAGTCTGGACCATGACAGAGTTGTCTATATATAGTCCAGTTTAGGAGCCAGCCCATAAAATCCCTATCAGGTTCATAGTGCTGTAAATGTCAAATGGTACACTTCTCCCTCCAAACAAATAGCTACCCCTCCTCCAGGGGTACTAGGGCTGTACCGCATGCCATTTTTTTACATTCGAAGCTTCTATTGAGGTTTTCGATTAAAGCTTCCAATGTCTGTCGTCATATTTTATGACGTCATCAGCTAACACACACTCCATTACTGCTATTGGATGTCTTTATTTTCGATTGAAGTTATTATGAAATGCGCTTCAGCTTTAAAGTAGAACTTCTTAATTACTTTTATGTCATGGGACCCAAAAATACCAACATTAGGGAACTGACACCCTATTTAATCAATGTACTCATAGCGACACATATAGAAGACTTTTGTTGTTGGTTTCCTCTCTATCTATAAGTTTCAGAAAGCCAAGTTTGAGGCCTACAGTTTGATGGTGGTGTCGTTTGTTGTATGAACTGGTGTACAACAACAGAGAGTAAAGCCACCAGTAAATGTCTAAAGAGGTAATTAAAAATGATCAGATGCAAAAGTTTAGACTTATTTGCTCTAGTAGTGCTAAAACCAATAACGTAAATCAGGAAAGCACAAAAACAGGAAGCTACTTGCTCCAAACTTGGTGCTCTTCCTCAGGCATCATCTCTTTGTAACAAATATTTATCAAATGAGCATTTTTGAATGTTTGTATTTCCAAATCGCTCTCTTTTCTCTTTCCCCAAACAGTCATGTAAATCACCAAAATGAAATTCTTTCAATCCACAAAAAATGTCTACCTGCATTACTACATGAACACAATCCTTTATTGATACTGAATACTGGCACAAAATATCTAAATCAACAGCTTCAACCCAAACTATATCAATATCTGAGTTAGCTACAGCAGTAGAGTAGTACTCTATGATGCTACCCTGTATATAAAGTAGAAGACAATATAGTTAGCTCCTCGTAAATGATTTGCTAGTTTTGAGGAGCCACTGAACAGAGCAGTTGTTTAAAAGAAGCATTACCTTGTTCAAGTCGGAACAGGTTCCTCTCTAAATTCTCCTTGTTGTTAAGCATAAGGACTCGGATCTGCTTCAGGTGTTGAGGCAGCATGTTGAGAAGCTCTCTTCAAAGTGAACTGATCCCTGGCCTCCTGTTAAGAGGAAAATACAGATTATTACACAGTTAGAACCATTTATCTACCACAAAACACTTTTTCAAATGATTAAACCAAGCCAATGTATGTATTCTAAACTGTATGAAATAGTCCCCAGACTGTAGCACATCCCTCAGCAATGCACTCTGTAGAATGAAAAGAAGGAATTCCAACCTACTGTTGATCACTGTTAATAACTATTCAATAACATTCAAGCCTCAGTACATACAGTAGACCTCAGATTGATCTTACCTGATGGATTTCTACTGGCTGGACTGCATAAATGACTAAGTACTAATACAACTTCATACTGTAACTCTTTACATCTTTTTTGTGGGTGGTCATTTAAAAAACAGTGGTAGGGGAAACACACTAGTGGACTTAATCACGACTAGAATCAAGCAGAACTCTTTCATCCAAAGAGAACTGGATGAAATGTATTTACAGAACATGCTGGGAACAGTTCCCACTGAAACTACAGAGACGTGACAAATTAAAGAAAAGGCTAGTGTTGGACACCTTACTAAGATGCGTTGTGTTGTTTTTTTCTTCAATTGCAGTGGATCTAGTCACTCAAAAAAGAAAATGTAAATTAGTGCTGTTTGTACAACCTGTTATTAATGTCTGGCTATTTGTGGCTGTACTGTAGTTTATTTCTGCTGACCTTTATTTTCCATCACATAGTGAGAAACTGCAAAGCTATACTTACAGACCATACTGATACAGACTGATCCGCTTTCAAAATAAAAAGCACTAGCCTATGTGGAACAGCTACATTCCATTGATGCCTCAGTGGCATTGTAATGCTATGCATTACAAGTTGGCCAAACAAAAAACATCTCGTTTCTAGAGGCACGGTTAGCTCAGTCGGCAAAATCGCACGCCCATGTACAAGGCTATATTCCTCACTGCAGGGACCTGGGTTCGACTCCAGCCCATGGCAAGCTTTCTGCACGTCATCCCCCCTCTCTATGTCCCGCATTTTCTGTCTCTCTCCAGCTGTCACTGTCAATGAAAAGCCGAAAATTTTCCACCCAATTACCCAAGCATCTATTTTAATGATACTAAGATAACTGCTGCTCTTCCAATCACAGTAAGATTGTAGCTGCAGGTATGCAGAAGCAGAGCTTATATATTTTTCATTATGTGGAGCAAAGACTAGTTGAACCAAACGACAATATGGCCCCAGACTGTAGACGGACAAATAATGTATTTAATTTGTAATGCGCTTTTCTAGATCCAAAGTGTCAAACAGAGCAACCAAGCAAAAACATTATGTGTAAAAGCACATCGAAAATTGCAGATAAAAAGCACATTAAAAACAGACAAGGAACATTAGGCGTAAAAGCACGTAACATTGAAGGAACGTAGGAACAGACATTGGCACAGTGGCAGATGACAAGATTTCTAACAGGTGTTAAAAGCATGTTTGCAAAGGTGTGATTCAAGAGGTTTCTTAAAAGGTAGAGAGACTGGGTGCAATTTTGTACCTAATACAGGATCTAACAGGAAGCTAATGCAAGTTAAGTAAAATAGGAGTTATATGGCAATGTGGGGAGGTGTGTGTGAGAATACGGGCTGCACAGTTCTGAACATATTGAAGTTTACTAGTGATAAGTGATGGGATACCAAAAAACAGAGCATTACAGTTATCCAATCTAGAGGTAACAAAGGGCGTGTACCAATTTTTCCGTATCAGGTGGTGACAGAAGAGGTCTTTTTTTTTTTAAATGTTGTGGAGGTGAAGGAATGAGGTTTTGGTGATGTTGTTAATACGGGATACAAATGAGAGCTGGATGTCAAAACAGGACACCAAGGTTTCAAACGAGAGAGGATGGAGATACTGGGGTGTCAGTGGTTTAGTGCCAATCAGAATAGTCGGTTTTTGAACAGTTGAGTTAAAGAAGTTGTGCAGCATCCAAGTTTTGATGTCACTCAAGCAGGTAAAAAGGGTCAGGGAGGAGTCAGTCATATAAGCCGTATAAGTATAAGTCAAGGGGAAAAGTTGGGGAAATCATGACAACATATCCCAAACACAAAGTGCACTGACCAGAATGACTAGTATTCACAAGTTGTAACTAATCAACAGGTACATGACACTGATGATGATTTTCAGTTCAATTTTATTTAAATAGCCCAATATCACAAATCACATTTTGCCTCAAACGGCTTTACAATCTGTACAACATACGACACCCTCTATCCTTAAACCCTCGATTCGACTAAGGAAGAACAACCCAAAAAAAACCCTTTTAACTTTTTCATTTTTTAGGGGGAAAAAATGATAGAAACCTCAGGAAGAGCAACAGAGGAGGGATCCCTCTCCCAGGACAGACAGACATGCAACAGATGTCAAGTGTACAGAATAGATTCATAGCAGAAGATCATAGTCCATACAATTATGATGACAAAAAATGTAGGTTGTAAAACCCAAGTGTATGGCACATAGAAGTTTGGCAAATATTGCTAACTGGCATGAAGATAAGAAGGGTTAAATGTTAAACAAGGATTTTTAGGCAATCATTTGAATGAGACGTGCGTTGTGCAAACTGTTGTAACACAGCACGAGGAAGTTCAACAGACAGTAGCTGAAAAGCTGGTTTTGACACAAACTTTCCTCAGTCCGTCAGTTGGTGATCAAGCCTTTGCAAACTTTCTAAAGTCATAGGCTAGACCATTTGAACTTTTTAAATGTAACGTTTACTGGACACAATTTAACAACCTAATCTAGAAACTGCATTGCAACTGGTTGTTAAACATCTGGCATGATGGCAGCAAGTCGTACAACATTCTGAGTTTTAAAAATATATGATATGACTGATAATTAGACTGACCCTTAAAACTCAAAATGATCCATAAAGGGGAAAAAATAAATAAACTCATTACCATTTTCGGTGATGTAAGTAACCATGTACATTTACTCAAGCACTGTCTGATTAATTACAATTTTGAGGTACTTGTACAGTACTTGAGTAAGTAAGTTACTGCTTAATACCGCTAAATACAACCTACCACATCCATGTGTGGCTGACTGCCGCATAATATTCTCAATATGATTAAACTATATATAGAGGATGTTAGTATTTTCCCTGGTTAAATAAAATTGCCTATTGCTTGAATATTGCAGATCTTGTTTTATTATTTTTCCCACGCCGTTCCACACTGCCGGTGTTCAGATGATTTATGCTGCCTTGTTAAAAATGCTACCTTATGTGTTTCCATTTCCAGGTGTGTATATCCCATAAAAAGGTATAACTCTCACATTATTTTAACATCTTTATTTATGTTTGTTTACTGTAAGAATATGGGGAGCAGAGTTTGATACTCTATTATAATAAATGTATTTAAGATTTTAGTGGAAGGGTATTTAAATAGACCAATATCAAATAATGCTCCCACTACAGAACCATTTTATATTACACCACTACTCGCTCCATTTATACTGTAAGAATATGAGGAGCATGTTGAAATACTATATTATTATATATTTACCTTTTCCCGGCAGACTGTGGGTCATGCACCGGCGCAGAACCGCTAAGCAGCAAATCTCGATAGGTAGAACACCGGTTCAGAAAGTGGCTGGTTAAAAACATCGAGTGGCTGGTAGATTCAGTCATCCACCAGCCACGGTGGGAGGTGGACAAAAAAGTTAATTTCCAACACTGTCTTTCAACGTCTCCCCTCGAAAATCGGTATTCTATCAGTCTCAAAAATCCTGATTCGGTGGGGCTCTACTGTTTGAACCGTTTGTTTCCTTACAGCGTGCAATCTGAAAACTATATTTTACAGTGTGCAATCTGATGGACTACAGTTGAACGTTCGATTAATATAAACGTGCTTTTAGAAGATGGGATATCTCATTCACTAATACCTGAATAATAAACATGGACTGGCATGTCTTCATATCACAGACCCCCAAATGACTGGAATCTGTTTAACAGGATTTAATTCCAGAAAAAAAAAACATGAAAATATTTTGATGAACTAGAATTAACAACAACTGCATGTGCAATAAAAAACATTATTTTGCCAAGGGCTTAGTGGAACCCCTCATGGACCCCTAAAGGCCCTGGATAGTACTAGTAGTTTGAGCACAGTGGTAGCTATGTACTAGCCCAGACTTGCACATAGGACCATATCTTGAGAGCTTTGGGTTCAGTTCTGTCATCATTTGGGCAGGTTAATGCATCCAGAGTCACTGAACTCTACTGAAACCTCCCTCTGCGTCTGCGCAGTGCTTCGGTCCGATCAGAACAAGGTCAAGAATCCAGCCGTTAATGTCACACTATCTATTTATAAAACCCTTCCTACCACTGTTCAGCGTGCTAGTAACACGGGGTCCGTACCGACACAGAGTGAAAAACACAGATCTAGACGTACAATCACAGCGAGGTGACGGTAGATCATTATTCGCTACGGTGATGCAGGAACCTGAAAAGCTAACGTCCCTTTTGTGGCTAGACTCCAAATTCCATTCAAAAGAGTGGTGGTTAAATGTTGCCTCGCTTACTAGCATTTCGTTATTGCCCATATAACGTAATGCAAAGCCCCAGTTTAATTGTTGGTAACCACTTAACAATTCCGCATACATATAATTTACCAAAGGCACCTTATTTAAATAAAGTAACATAATTAACTTGTGATTCATTTGGCACTTCATACAGTGCCCCCCCATGAGAACTACCCCGCAGTGGGCGGTGCCGTCAAGTTGAAATTGTATTGAAGAAAGTAATGCACGGTCGGTCACATTGATTTCGAACTTATATGGTTACATTAGGTACATTCGTCATAACGCAAGGCTACGGTAAAAACATTAGTTAACGTTAATAGACAGAATTTTGAATGGTGATCAACATTTGCTGTCTCCAAACAACTGAGAATGTATTTCCCCATATCAGGATGTAACGTTAAAGCTTAACTTTACTTATCAAGCGCAATGTGAAAAGCGTCACGTTAAAATGTAGTTATAGTTAAGCCAATAACAGGTAACGTTACATTTACGTCAGCTAGCTAACGGAACGTTAGCTAACCTTCTGACCTGACAGCCACTGGCTGGGGATAAAACAAGTGGAAGCTTAATAATATTTGACAGTACTACATGACATGGCAAAAACATGTTTAAATGTGCATTCCCACTCACCTGTCAGCAGTGTCTTCGGTCAGTCACAGCAACAGGAGAACAGTTTGCAGTGTGACAACTATTTTTCCTGGATAGACACTGGATGAATTGAGGGGGCGTGGTCCGCAGGCCTGGGGCCACTACCGTAATAGCCTGACTAAAACGGAACCATAAAAAAATTAATAAGGGAAAGCGTTGTGCTCATTTAGTGTAAATATTCAATCCACAACAAACATTTATCCTGGCAGCTGTCCAGTTGCTTTTTCAGCCATTCTTTTACCATATCTACCCATTTTCCTGAAGTAGTTGGGAATTCAGTGACTTGCTTTGTATTGCTTTCTCATATGTAAGTCACTTTGGATAAAAGCGTCTGCTAAACTACTAAATGTAAATGTAAATATGTATTCGAACACTAAACCCCTTTAACAAAGCTTCGATATTGTCTAAAGAAAACCCATATTTCTCATATGGACATAATCAGGACAGGTTTGTAAATGGACACAATTGTATTTTTCTTGCCATGAATGTTCACATCTTTTTAAACTGCAAACTTGTGAGTTGTCAAGTATTATAAAGTCTTGTCTTAAAGACAAGGTACTCTCGTGGATTGCAACACTATGTCGATGAAAAATCTATGTAATCTCGTATATTTTCAGCAATAAATACAGCAAAAGAATTTGCTGACAAAATGCTCAAAGAGTCTTCAATTGCATAATGCCTGTGTCGTGTAAGCTTTACCAGACACATAGGCACATCATGCACACACATAAACAGACAAGGGAGTTATATAACCTGGCACTACAGTGCAGTTGTTGGGCAAAGGGATGGCAGCAAAGCAGGCCTGTACTGCAAGGGTACTGGCCAGTAACATAATGCCAGCATTATGTCATCCAGTGACATAGATATGGTAAATTAAAATGTAATCTGAAATCATGAAGGCAATACCTCTGAGTTTCTTACTGTAACTTTGTAAACATTATTAAAATGGTATTACAATGTTTGAGCATCTCTACTTTTATTATAATTATCTCTTGTCTCATTCACTGTATCTTTCAACATCACACCCAAACATTCAAGCCAAGCCTTGTTCTTTAAGATTCAACAATTGATCAACAGATACAATACTTATATTTTAGACGTTATCTCAGATCTGTCATTTCATAGTCTATATTTTATACATTTAAAAAAAGTATATTCTCTAAACTAAAACTTATACTTAAAAACCCTAACTTATCAAATTATTCTTGGCTATAGTTCTTCAAGGTGACTCATCAACTCTGTTCATTAGAAATGCTGGGATACATTACTGCCTTAATTTACAAAGCATAATTTGACTTGTAAAATGTGGGCAGAAATTGAATGTGACTGTATATTCTCTGTTCAGGGAGGAAACATCACATCAGAAGGAAAAGGCTGATAATCAAAAACCTTTGCATTAATATGTTAGTGACAAGCTGTCTGTGAATGTGATTTAACAAAATCTGCACTTGACCAGTGCAAACTCCTGAGAGTAAATCTGAAATGTCCTTTTGCCACCACCAAATGTAATGTTGGGGACTATTCTCACCACTGTCCCACAATGAAAGTACAATGAAAACAAAACTACTCAAAGCTGTTAACACAGATAAAAGATTTTAGACTGAGATGCTCCAGGGACAATGCACAAAACGAAATAATGATATATTAACTTCCCTGAAAAAGTTCTACTTGGCTTGCTACTTCTTAATTTCAAATATAGAATTTCTAGCTAGCATCTTTTGGTGGAAGTCCTGTAGAATTTCCTATACAAAACATAATACATGAATACATGAGTGTGAAGCAGCTGGGATGAGAATCAGTACCTCCAAGTCCGAGGCCATGGTTCTCAGCAGGAAAAGGATGGCTTGCCCCCTCCAGGTTGGTGGAGAGCTCCTGCTTCAAGTGGAGGAGTTAGTTTCGGTATCTTTGGGTCTTGTTCACGAGTGAGGGAAGGATGAAGCGGGAGATCGACAGGTGGATCGGTGTATCTTCTGCAGTGATGCGGTCGATATACCGGTCCGTTGTGGTGAAGAAGCAGCTGAGCTGCAAGGCTAAGCTCTCTATTTACTGGTTGATCTACGTTCCTACTCTCACCTATGGTCATGAGCTTTGGGTCATGACCGAAAGGACAAGATCCCGGATACAGGCGGCCTAAATGGGTTTTCTCTGTAGGGTGACTGGGCGCTCCCTTAGAGATAGGGTGAGGAGCTCGGTCACTTGGGAGGAGCTCAGAGTAGAGCTGCTGCTCGTCCACATCGAGAGGAGCCAGCTGAGGTGGCTCAGGCATCTGCCCCGGATGCCTCCTGGACGCCTCCCTGGGGAAGACCTAGGACACAATGGAGGGACTATGTCTCTCAGCTGGCCTGGCAACGGCTAGGTATTCCCCCGGAAGAGCTGGAGGAAGTGTCTGAGGAGAGGGAAGTCTGGGCGTCTCTGTTTAGACTGCTGCCCCCGCGACCCGGCCCCGGATAAACGGCAGAAGATGGCTGGATGGATGGATGAACTTTTTATTTCACATTACATTGACAAAAATGTCTTTTCACTTACGGTTCATGAATAATAATTTTGTAAAAAACATATATTGTCACCAAGTTTGATCGTTTTTTTAAAGTCGTACATCCTTACTATATTTTGCCACATGATGGTAGGAGAGGACAATAAATAAATCTGGAAGATGGCAGCAGGGCCAAAAACATGTGGTTTGTTGTGGGTCCTTATACTTTACACACTGTAAAGCAACATAGCTGGGAGACCCATAGGTTAGGGTAGCTGTTCCTGAGCTCAAGTCCACATCTCTGTGTTCAGTGTCAGCCTTGCTAAGGAGTCCCTTAGCTACACACTAGATCCCAGCTAGCTGAAGAGCTGCTGTACTGTAGCTGAGAATAACCTCAGACCTTAATGACTTCTGTAAAAGGTGCTGTGGCAAGTCTGTTGCTAGAGTGGTTGACCACTTTGAGAAAATGAGGACGAACACACGGTTCCAACAAAAGTCTTCCTTTAATTTTGACAAGTAGAGAAAGGGGAAATGGAGCAAAAAAAACAGAAATTCTTCCCGATCCAGGGTAATTTAGTCTCTGAGGTCCATGCTTCTAGGTCTGCTGAGGAGGGGCACACAAAACACACGGTGAGTAAAAAATGAACAGGAAAACTCAAAAACCTCAGCCTAACTTTTCTTCCAGTGGTCCTGCGAGAGAAGGCCCTACGCAGGTCAGTCCTCTTGCTGTCTTTCCCTCCCTACTAGGGCTGGAGAGGAGTCTTTCAAGCCATGCTGGGCTGACTGGAGATCAGCTACAGCTGGTTCTCCCCATGCTTATTAAAGCATGTGGAGGGGGAGATACTGATGATCTATTATGATCCCCAGCTGACATCGGTTCCTACAGAACTTGCTCTGGCTCTGGTGTTTGTTGACCCAAGGTATGGCAAAACACCATAGTACAGTCACATTAGCCTTCAATTGCCCCATATTTAGGAATTAAAAAAGAATGTGATGTTACATGTGATGTGGGTAACTGTGTGCGGTCTGAGAGTGAGAAAGTGGCAGTAAACTGGTATAAAATACAGCTGATGTAATTTCATTAGCTGAAAAATATTTTTTCACCAAAAATGTGTTTAAAAATGTGTTTAAATCAGGCCTACACACAATCTGCAGTCTTAAAAATTCCCCACAAGGGTCATTAATCATGACTGTCATTGTGCTTTTTCTAATCACTCACACGTCATACGTCCAAAACATATCAGTGATCATAATTTTTTGTAGTATTCCCAGCTCATGGGACTTCTCCATCTAAAATGTTGTTTCTTTTCTCTTGTTCTATCTATGTACTCAATATACAGTACAGGTCTGAAAACCATCGTTTCAAATCTTTTTTGTTAATGTAAGTACTGTCAGGAGCTGTCTTTAGTTGCTCTGTGTATGTGTGTATATCTGTGTATGAAGTATGTGGTATCATACAGTAGAGCCATTGTGAGCTTGTGAGTTTGAATGTGGCTCTGAATTTTTACTTTTGATGCTACCTTATACTTCCACTCCACTACATTTCAAAAGGAAATATTGTACTTTATAGTCCACTAAATTTAGTTAGGAACTTTAGTATCTAGTTAATTTTAAGATGAAGACTATGTAAAAACGTCATGATCTTAAAAATGATGATGGATTGTTATAGATTAAACTACCAAATAGTACATTAATTTGTTAAAATCAGCTCCACCATGTTGCTTACATGTCAATTCATCATTATATTTACATTTAGTCATTTATCAGACTCTTTCATCCAAAGCGATTTACACACTCACAGACCGAGCACAGCTTCGGGAGCAATTTTGGGGTTCTTGCTCAAGGATACTTTGATACATGGCTGGGGGAGGCCAGCACTGAACCGCCGACCTTCCAATTGGTGGACGACTGCTCTGCCATCAAGCCACAGTCATTTAGTTTAATTTAGACGATAGTGATTGTTTGCTGTACGTATTGATTGTTCATCAATGATAAGGTTAAATAAACATTACTGTATATTTTAAAGAGCAGTTGCCTGTGGTTATTGTATGTAATTGTTGGGGTAATAGCTGGTTGCGATAGTCAGTGCTCGGACTTCACCCTTCACTGTCCTTCATTAATGTGAGGTAATATTCAATATATCAGCATTTTTAGGTGCACAGCCATCTTTAAGACTGTTTGGTTATAAATTCCTGAATTTAAGGTGGTGCCCCGTAATTATTGAACTATATTAGTAACTTAATAACATTAAGTGTTTTATTAATATTGATAAACAAATATTGATATTTTCTGTTAATAACCAAACCAGCCCTAACTGAATCCCAACAATGTGGTGCCCCGTGTGAGGCTATCTAAATACCAGCTTTATTGCAATATTTATGCACAATAATTTTGAATTATTCATTTCAAATTTTGAGTTGTTTCAATTTTTGGAAATGTTTGAAATTCTTTGGGAAGTTAATATTCTGTATCACCCTCAGTCATCCGGTCAAGTCGAACGTGCCAACCACACCGTCACACACGCTTAAAAAGTATGTGTACAGCACATGGCAAGGACTGGGATGTAAAACTCCCGCTGGTCCTAATGGCCATCGCTCCACAGGAGTCACACCTTTTGCGATGATGACAGGGAGGGAACGTACGTGTCAGACTTGCGCGACCACCTCCGAGCCTCCTTGGCCTGAACTCAGGAGCAACTGGAAGCCAGTCAATTATGTTGCTGACCCGCTTGTGTGTGTATGTGGTAAAAGTGTAGGAGAAATGTAAAATGGTGTTAATTAATGCCCTTTTGTTGCAATGTAGCAACAAATATGATAAAGAGTGACTGTATATGTTGATGTTTATTACTGTAATACAACTATATGTATTTTTATTTGCACTTTAACACGTATTTGGTTAGACAGTAAAATAATGTCTAAATTGACTAAAAACAATAATAAACCATAAATTATTTATTGTCCTTTATCTTTTTATGAATTGATTTTTGCGAGAATGAGATAATTGAATGATTGTGAGAATTAAACAAGCTGTGGCAAGACGTGTCTCAGCCTCGCCTCTCCACAGCTACACCACACCTTTAGGCTACACAGTCTAACCTTAGCTGTGTGCCAGTTTGCTACCGCCCAGCTTCCTCTAGGGCTGGCGCCGGTAACAGTTACACACCCTACTCCTGAAAGGGGGGAACAGCTTCCCCCCCAAGGAGAAGGCCACACCTCCCAGTAGAGCCATGACATAGTTGCATGCTCCAACTCACCCTCCAGCATGCACTAACCCCTAACAAAAAACCTCTGTCCATATAGTTACCCAACTCGGTTTTACGGGCTTCAGGCGGGCAGGCAGCTTTGAGATCCTCGACCTCAGTGGAGGGGCCTGCTGGGCCACGCTGTCTTTTTGTGCCTGCCTGTGGGAGCTGTGGGGGGCCCTGTTGGCCCTGCCGCTCCCAATATCTCGTGTGATGGGGAATGAAGCGCTGAAATGCTGCCGCTTGCCTCTGCGCCTCCTGAAACCCCTCAACGACCGTACCCACGGCGTCCCCGAAGAGGCCAGGCGCGAGAGCGGGCCATTGAGGAGGAAGGACTTATCCTTCTCCTTAATGCCGGACAGGGGCAGCCAAAGGTGCCTGTCTGTCGCCACCGCCATGGAGTTGCCAATAACACGGGTTGTCTCCTTGGTGGCCCGGAGTGACAGGTCAGTGGCCCTATGGAGCTCCTTCACCTTCTCAGAGACGAGGGCCCCGCCGTCATCCAGATCGCCCAGCAGGTCAGCCTGATAAGCCTGCAAAACAGCCATTGGAATGCATGACTGTACTGGCCTGACCCGCTGCCATATAAGCCTTGCCTACTAAAGATGATGAATGTGTGGCACGGCTTATTAGGCAACTTCAGAGCCTTGAGGGATGACGCAGCGTCAGTCGCGAGGGACCCAGGACCGGTCCCGTATTTGGGGTGGAAGAAGCTGCCGAGGGGGCTTTCGGATCCCGAAATCAGAATCAGAATCAGAAATACTTTATTAATCCCTGAGGGGAAAATCTTTGTAACAGCAGCTCACTATCATGTCAGTGGACACAAGAATGGAAGTACTAAGCAAGGCAAAAAGCAATAATATACTAAACTATAATACAGGTAACTACAAAGCGGGTATAAGTATAAATTTAAAATTAAATAAGTGTAATGTACAAAGTGGGTTAACCGGTTGAGGTTAATATTACAGTATAAAGTAATGGTGCATGAGCTGTCAAGTTGCGTGTAGCTTATTAACAATATATAATGGGTCAGAGGATATTGTACAGCCGTACTAGAAGTATAAATAAGTATCAAAAATTAAGTTTAAAACAGGGTGTATTGCACAGTAGTTTAAGCACGGAATATTCCAAAATTATGTCCAGTATGGCAGAGATGTTCATGATCGGTGTCCAGTTTAGTGACTTATGGTCATATCGACTAACACTTAGAGGCAAGAGTTATAGAGTTTGATGGCCACAGGCAGGAATGACTTCCTGTGGCGCTCTGTGGTGCATTTTGGGAGGATGAGTCTTCCGCTGAAGGAACTCCTTTGCTTGACCAGCATGTCATGGAGTGGGTGGGAGACACTGTACAGGATGGCATGTAGTTTGGCCAGCATCCTCCTCTCTGACACCACCGACAGAGGGTCCAGCTCCACCCCAACAATGTCACCGGCCTTACGGATCAGTTTATTGAGTCTGTTAGTGTCCGCTACCCTCAACCTGCTGCCCAAGCATGCAACAGCATACAGGATAGCACTGGCCACCACTGACTCGTAAAACATCCTCAGCATTTTCCAGCAGATGTTGAAAAACCTCAGCCTCCTCAGAAAATAGAGGCGGCTCTGGCCCTTCCTGTACAGAGCTTGAGTGTTCTTAGCCCAGTCCAGTTTATTGTCTATGTGTACTCCCAGATACTTGTAATCCTCAACGATGTCCACGCTGACCCCCTGGATGGAAACCGGAGTCACTGGTGCCTTGGCCCTTCGTAGGTCTACAACCAGCTCCTTGGACTTTGTCGCATTGATGGTTCTGCTCGCACCATGAGACAAAGTTACCAACCACAGCCCTGTACTCAGTCTCATCACCACCACTGATACATCCCACCACAGCAGAGTCATCAGAAAACTTCTGAAGGTGGCAGGACTCTGTGTGGTGGCTGAAGTCTGTGGTGTAGATGGTGAAGAGGAAGGGAGAGAGGACAGTACCCTGAGGGGCCCCAGTGTTGCTGGCCATCATGGAGTCTGACAGAGCGATAATCCAGGTCACCACAGGCTCTACAAGAGAGAAGTGCTGTCTTGTCCTCCACTGCACCTGCCCACACTTTTCAGATACTGCCAGAAGATCACCAAGGATGAGGCAGTTGGCCTGTATCTCACACGGCATTAACGGTTTAACACAGGAAATTAATGGGAAACAAGCACAGATGTTTTGGTGCCCAGTTTTCTGGTTGAGATTATTATAACTAAAGACAAAGCCAGATCAGTCCTACAACTCATATTCATATTATCCTCGGCCAAAGACATACTAAGTCACATTTGTTAATTTGTGAGATATCTCAAAAACCTGAGGGGTGTACTATGAAGCATGTTCAACATAGGCTTTCTTTGCGTGAGCTGGCTCAACAAACCCTAAAGCCCCAATCAGAGATAATGGGAATCATGATGGTGGTTATAAGTTTGTTTGTTAACCCTGGCTTGAGGCTTGAGGCTCTGTGTGTGTTCCCATAAAAGAGGGCGTTTCAGCGTCATTTGACTCTTCTTAACCACAAAATGGACCAGCCCTGTCTCCTAGAAGTTACATTTCTATGCAACTAATTCCCAATACATTTTGAGGGAAACGTAATCGCTGCCTGGATTATAGAGATTATAATTTAACATTTATTTAATACAGAGCATGACACAGATGTGCTGCAGAGAGTTTGTAGCTATTTCTAATTTTCAACTCTTGTCCCTAGTTGGGCTTTTAGATGTAGGTTACAGTGTGATTGCAATTTTGGTTACAACTCTGGTTTCCTTTTAGTCAGCACTTAACTTTTGTTGTAAAGGATTTTATGTCTGGGATTAATTTAATTTTGGTTGGTAATGTGTTCCAGAGTTGAAAGCAATTTATGGAGAAAGCTGATTGTCCAAATTTAGAACTACAATGTAGTATTTTACGGTTGCCGTCACCATGCTGATAGTAACTCTTCAGTCAAGACCTCTTCTTGTTATAATGGAGAGCTGTGAAAAACAGACCTATTAAAACTGCTGTTGCAAATACGGCAAGAGAGGAATGTTGGCAGAATAAGTTAATGTATTTATTTTACCACTCCGTGCACTCTCACTGCCTCCCGTCCATTTCTAGCGTGGCAGCTGCACAGAGCTCTGAAGCTTTAAACTTGACACAGCAGATTTAAATATTATACTCAAGAAGTGCATTCAGGTCTGAAACTGTCCCACAATCAAGGACACGTGGAAATCACTTTAGGTTTTGGCCAAATCAAAGTGAAATTAATTTTATTGACTGAATATTATCAGTGACAAATACCAATAATCAATTTTCTAACTGGTATTCTATTGGTTGTATTAGTGGAAAATGGACCTGGCAACTAATCAGGACCAAACATAAAAAAAAATCCAAAATGGTCTGTAGTTGGTGAGCCATTATAATTCTATTGGTGTATGGATGATTAGCTGTGTAACATTTGCTTGTGTTTGTTAATACTACAGATTTTCCGCATCATCAACTGAATGCATGTAGGTTCCCAAGACAGCATGATGCATACAGTTTTTGATAGGCTGACTGTAACTGCCTGGCTTCGTTTGGTTGCATATGAATGTTGCCTACGGGTTAACAAGTTTGCAGGCTATATAATGTATTCTCTCAGCTGAGAATCTATATCGCTCGGAGACTTGTGGATCTTGCTCAAGCATGCTTTGACACATGGCTGGGGGATCGAACTGCCACCCTTCTGATTGACAGGCGACTGCTCTGCCACTAAGCCACAGGCACCCTTCTTATGACCACATACATATATTAAAAAGTGCACTGAAGTAACCACAGAAGCTGTCAGTCTCACGTGGTCCTAGCTTCGTAATCCTGTCCTGAACTCCATCTAACTCATAACATTCACTATGTCTTATCAATGCTACATTCCTTTAACTGTGCTTCAGTTTGTCAGACTTACAGCCCCCTCAGCTCTAGTTAACACATTCATCTAGTTCAAACATTCTTACTAACATTTCTTATGATTAATATTGATTATTTTCTCTTCTAGTTAGACCCCAGACATTGGGGTCAAAGACTGCCCCCAAATGTCTGATTAGGTAATGAAACACCCTGCCCTGGAGTGAAAAGTTTCATCAGAATGTTCCAATAGTCAATCCATCAGGTTGTAAAACTGCTGCAATAATACCTTGTGTTACACTTTGACCCACACACACACACACACACACACACACACACACACACACACACAGGGCACTGGAACAGTGAAAATTACTCACACATATATATAGTCATGCTTGGAATTTATTCCACAGAGTTTCCTTCTACTGCAGAGTGGTGAGTACCTTATCACTCAGTTTGAATACAGAAGTTTACCTTCTAGAGAGTTCTTCTAGAATTAGACAATTTTTAAACTTATTTTCAATGACAGTTTTTAACAAGTGGTGGCCCTCCAGTGGCCCAGGGTTTCTTAGCAAAGTCAAGGCAAAGTGTTTTGTCATCACAATGGCAATCATTAAAAATGTATTGCAGTGATTAGATTAGAATGGAAACCTTTCAATTGAGTGTTGATGTTGATGTTTCTTTGCTGTTTTTCTGCTTAAAGAAGTGTCCTGAAAAATGTGTAAGGTCACTAAGGCCACAAGTGCTGAGATGTGTTTTGATCTGGCTCATACAATTTCATCTGTATTGTATATACTATCATTTCTGGATCCGTCCTCTACACCTGTGTTTCGCAACCTACATTTTGTCATTATAATTGTAAATACTTAGATCTTCTGCTGTGAATCTATTCTGTACACATGACATCTATTGTATGTCTGTCCGTCCTGGGAGAGGGATCCCTCCTCTGTTGCTCTTCCTGAGGTTTCTATCATTTTTTCCCTGTTGGAGGGAAGGTTTTTTTGGGTCAAGTTTCCTTATTTGAATCGTGGGTCTAAGGACAGAGGGTGTCGTATGTTATACAGATTGTAAAGACCTTTAAGGCAAAATTGTGATTTGTGATATTGGGCTATATTTAAAAATAAATTGAAATTGAGAGAATTGATACAGTCGGTGTGATGTGCAGTGAGGGGGAGGTGCTAGTAAAGACACACTATTTCTCTAGAATTCTAAATAACATCTTAAATTCTCCATTAATTTCCTCAAACTATTGGAAGGTTAGTTACAGGTTAAGGTCAGTTACATGGAATTGAGTTGTAGTTGTTGGAGAATAACCAAAACAGAGTATGCACATATGATAGCAATTTTTAGATGAAGTAAGCGTGTTTTGGTCTAAAACAGAGTGTAGTTGTATACAAGAGTATGCTGACTGATGATTTTATGTAAAAATACAGTAGTCTCAACAATGTAAATGACAAAGTGGGACTAAGACAGAGGATACTGAATGTCAGTTCACTCGAATTGTCCGAATTGCTGAACACTGGTGGAAATCCTTACTGCATCTTTTCGTAAATAGCATTGTGAGAGTTTTGTCCAGTCAAAGCTAAACTCACAATGGCTCTTCGCCAGCTCACCCAACTGCTAAGAAGACAATTTACATTATAGTGTGCCACATTCATGCTGATGTTGGCAGAATGGGAGGAAAGTGAAAAATTCCCATTTTAAACAACTTGAGAGTGTTATTCATCATGCATTGTTCCAAGATGGTTACCCACATTACTAGCTAACTTGCAGCTAATTTGCAGCCATTTTGGAAGCAGTTGGTTGAGAGGTCTTTCCATCAAGTGACAGATATTGTAGCCATCAGAAATTCAACATATCTGCTACTTTTAAGTACAAGAGGATCACGTGAGCTATTTTTCTCACTGGGTTTCCCATATTAACATTACATAATTGCTGCCATACCTCACCTTTCAGGATGCCTGTTTTATAAAAGCCTCAAAATTCTGGCAGATTAATAATGGGGTCAAGCAAAATTTCTCAGCGGTATTTTTTGGTTTTTGCTTAAATTCTCCTCAATAGATCTCATAGCAGATAAGTTGACTTCCTAATCAAATATGTAATACTAATACTGTACATAACATTAATAATGGCTGCATACTATTAAGGTGTACCATTGCGTTGCCCCTAGTATTATGTATGCTGATTCTCTGTCAAGGCTTGCTGGGGACCTACATGTAGCAGAGCCATCATTAATGTGTTAACAGTTACACCTGCTGTGACAAGTCAAAATGTCCACTCTGAGAATGATCTGTTCTATGTTGAGCTACTCAGTATGTAAGTAAGAAACATGAGTTGACTGAATTTGTAGAGGGCAACTCACAGTTTAAAAGAGGAACTCCACCGAAACAACCCTTAATGGTTGGGGATATCTCACCTTGGGTTGGGAGACCACAAATATTGAAAAGCAACCCTGTGTTAGAAACTGAATGCATGGAAGTTAAAAAAAACATGGGGGTATACCAGAATTGAGGGTGTGGTGAAAAGATGCTAATGGTTGAATCATGGGCAGTATGGGAGGTTTTTTATAGCTTGACCCGTACAATTATATTTCAGACTCTTGTGAGTACCAAAACTTCATGCAAGTGCAATACTGAGATTTTGAAGTACATCTTTAGCAAGATGCAGCGAGCTACTGAATGGTTTATTTCTGGTAGATTTTTTAGAAAGTGCAGCAATGGCAGATACAACAGTTTGTTGATAAGTGCAGAAATCTCGCTCGTGGACATGTTGAAATCATTGTTTTGAGGGATGTGTGATTTCTTTTTCATTTCAGACTTTGTGGACACACTGTAGCAGCTCACACTTTATCCTGAGGATGTCTCCTGTGGGTTTGTGTTGTCTTCTCTTTGTGTCCATCTTGATGTGTTACTGGGTTCCAGCAGTCTGCTATGCCAACGGCAAGGTCACCAAAGTCTGTGGGAGCATGGAACCCCACCATCATGTCCCTGGTCAGACCACTCACAGCCCCTACCACCTAGAAACCAACACCACTACGTTCAGTCCCAGAGATCGGATTCAAGGTAAAGAACCTGAGACAAGTTGATCATCAAGATTTGTTGAAATGTTCCAACACAATACTAGCGTATCAATGAAGCACAGTGCTGTGATAAAGCCTCCACCACCCTCAAACAGAATTCATTCTGTTAAAGTTACTCCTATTGCCAAAAATAGTTTAGAATGGGCACATATACATACAGTACTCCAAAAGGAAGAAGCCAGTGAACATAGTCTTTTGTATTTGTAACAAATTAGGGATGAAATATAAATAAAACTTTGACCAAACTATCAAATTTGATACTCCATTGGAGATTAAACATGGTCAAAAAAGAGGTCTTAGTGTCCTGACTAACAAGCTTAGTAAGTTATTGTTTTAGAACCAAATGAATAGAAATTGTTAACATTAATATCTATATTTCTTTGAACTTTTCCAGTCATCTTATCCGGAACATCGTATTTTGAGGGCTTCCTGCTTCAGGCCAGAGATGCAGCCAATCAGGGCTCAGTATCCACGGTTGGCAGCTTCACCCTGACCAATCCAAAAAAGACACAGCTGCTCACCTGTAATAAGCACCAGGTGCACAAACACACAGGCACACAAATACACATAGCTAGTAGTGGTGATTAAGTATGAAGTTTAAAAACAAGTAACAAGTATTATATTGTAAAACCCAGAAAGTAAGGTAACACACTCTGGTACAATCACTAAATAAGATATGAGATATATAATTACCTTTAAGAATAGTGTGTGTTTGTGTGTGTCTAGGATTCAGCCGTGAGCCATACGAGTGATGCCAGACAGACAGAGGTCGTCGTCATCTGGAATGCTCCCACAGATGCTCCCAGACAGGTTCAGTTTTTGTGAGTTTATTTCTTTCTAAATACTAATGTAAAGCTATCCTATGAAACTTTTGCTGAACAATGGCCACTGTGGTGACCAGGTGATGATCATAATTCAGGGAAAAAATAGTTATTTATGGAAGCGAGGACATAATCCAAATGATAATGTAAAATTTAAAATTTAAATCTTATGCGGCCGGGCCTCACTGACTACTGGATTACTGTACAGAAACAACTTTATAATGGTGTTTACTGATTTCGGTGAAACTATTGATATGGGGCTCTGAATTTGATGAATTTACTGTTTATCAGACCACAAATGAGACAAGAATTAGGTTTGAAAAACAATAGAGGCAGCAGTGTTTCTGGGGGCCGAGCTTCACAGATTACTGTTGCAGTGATTGGACTACACTTTATGAAATATGAATCATTAAGATTTAATAAACACTTTAATTCACTCATACAGGGTTCCACCCAAGTTTTAAAGATCTTTAGAAACTTGATTCAATCTAGGATCATTCAGTTGATCAGTCTTAAGGAGGATCGAATTCTTTAAAGATTGACCTTGTCTTCTGCTTCACAGAAACCACATGCACAACTTGTTAATGAGGACATTTATAGGTAAATGCCTGATAAATGACTAAATTAAGGGTTAATAAAGTCTAAAGACAACGAAGACACGGTAACGTAGGTGGTGCTTTTTCTAGCCGGGATTTACTCCTTGCACCCTGGGGTTGACCCCGCTGGCCTGGTCAGACCTCTGGAGGTGGTCATTGACTGATGCCCGACCTCTCCTCTAACGCTTGATGCTTCTGTCCCTATGTCTTTGTCGACAGAGTCCTGGTCAGAGCCGCTGCAAATCACCTTGTTACTGTATTCTATGTCGGTCCTGAAAACCTCCTCTTGTACCCCTTTACCACCAGAATGAACCGGCTGCTAGTTCAGAGCCAGTGCTAGAGCCAGTTCGGTGTTGGTTCAAATGACGAGCCTTCTAAGAACCCGTTCGTGTTTCCACTGGCTACAGAGCCAGCACAGAGCCAGGTCTTACGTGACTGTATACGTCACATCTTTCCCGGTAACGCTAGCGCAGCAGCGCCAAACACAAACACCGGCAACAATCGCGGACGTTGCGTTGCAATTTATGTTCGCTGTAGTTTGTACGGATGGAGATTAAGAGCGAGAGTAACGGTACGTACATAACATTTATTTTTAACAATAACATGTCAACTTTAGCCTCGGCATGTTTCTACCCTCCTAGCATCAACTCTGCTGATAAACGATCACATTGCCGTTAAATAAAAATGTATTAAGCGTTGGTGTAAGAAGCATAAGTGAAAACTGTTCGTCTTGTTGGTCACGGTAACCCTGCCCCCAGCCGCCGCAGTAAGCGGTTCTTACTTCTAGACCAGCAAGATTTGGTGCTACTTAAGAACCACTTTTCTTGGCTTGGAGCTGGTGCTTTGGTGGTGGAAAAACGAAGAACCAATTTGAAACTAGGCTCTGGCTCCGAAACAGCACCAGCTCTGCCTTGGTGGAAAAGGGGTAATAGCGGTCCAAAGCCCCTGTGCTGGCGGTATAATAAACACCTTAATTCACTCACTTCAGTTTTTTCTTAATTGCAATAGCATCTCTGAAACATTTCAATCGGATTTTAAATCTGGTCACAGTACTGAATCTGCCCTTTTGAGAGTTTTAAATGACATTTATCGATATACAGACACTGGTGACTCTGTGGTTCTTGTGCTCCTAGACCTGTCTTCAGCTTTTGACACTGTTGAACACTCCATTCTGTTATCTAGATTAAAGTCCTATGTGTCCTTAAATGGTTCCAGTCTTACCTCGATGACCGTAAATTTCTGGTCAAATTAGGCAAGTTTTCATCATCTGTTGCTTATCTAACTCGTGGTCTTCCACAAGGCTGTATCCTGGCACCGACTCTCTTTTCATTTTATATGCTGTAGCCTTTGGGCTACATTTGATCTTTTCACTTGTATGCAGACGATACCTAAATTTATTTACCAATTAAGAAAAAAGATCCCTCTGCTTGTTGTTCCCTTCTAACTTACTTAGATGAAGTAAAATCTTGCCTAGCTCACAATTTCCTGTGCTTGAACGAGAACAAAAGTGAAGTTATCGTTTTCAGGCCTACCGATAATGCTCAGGCCACCAGTCCCGATCTGGGCAGTGTTGCCAGAGTTACTTTGAAAAAGTAATCTAATTACTGATTACTGATTACACCTTTAAAAACTTAAAGTAACTTAGTTACTTTACAGATTACTTGATTTAAAAGTAACTAAGTTAGATTACAAGTTACTTTATTAGTTACATTCAGCCTCTGCTGACAACCCCCCCGTCGCCTCAACATAAAATTGACAGCTGGTTTTGCCAACACTCACTTTATTGGAAGTGCATTTTTAACAGTAATGTCAACAATGTATCTCCAAACATTATCACCTAAAAACTATCTCCTGAAAAAATACGTATAAAAAATAAAATAATGCTAGTCTTTCTAGAATTCACTTAACATCAACGCTTGTTATTACCGAAGTCCAGCTTGTGTTGTTTGGTTGGTGGGGGGCCTTCTGTTCTCCACTTAGCACCACCTGGTGGGACTCGCTCTGTAAGTTTGACCGTGCAGTGCTGTGACTCCAAATGTTTCTTTACATTTGACGTAGTGTTTTTGTAGCTAGATAACACTTTGTCAACACAACGAACCTTAATATTGCCATCTTTAGCTGACACAAACTCAAAATAGTGTCTGATCTCTCTCCTCCCTCCATTGTTGTTTCTGTCTGTGTCGCTGCGTGATATGTAGGATTATTACACGTGACGTGAACTGTCCTCAGGCTGAAAACGTGAATTGTCGAATACGTGACTTGACTCCCCGAGATGCGAGAAGAAAGCAAAAATGTGTTTTTATGAAAAAAAATGAAAAAAATATTAATGCACAGTGACTTGGATAAGTAATTGCTACAATCCCATACTCCCTCCAGAAACCTGAGATCCAACAAGCAGAACCTTCTCGTTGTCCCAACTTCCAGACTCAAACGTAGAGGTCATAGAGCGTTTTCTGTGGCTGGGCCACGGCTGCGGAACAATCTACCTTTAGAAATTAGGTTAGCCCCCTCCCACTTTTAAGTCTCTTTTAAAAATGCACTTGTTTTCTATAGTTTTTCATTAAAAAATTGTTGTTTAGGCCGGTCTTTTTAGTTTTAGTTTGTTTTACTCTGTTTTATTGTATTTTCAGCTGTCTACTGTTTCATATATACATTGTCTTTTCTCCTCTCTTATTTTTCTTGTTTTTAATCTCTTTTTTTTTTCTCTCTTATTATGACTCATTGTACAGCACTTTGGTCAGTCATGTAGCTGTTTTACAAGCGCTCTATAAATAAACGAAACTTGAACTTGAACTATAAACAACACCGCTAACAGCTCGAGGACATCAGAAAAAAACAGAACATATTTTCTCTATTAAAGATGATCTTAGATATTGCAAATGCAGCTGCTGTGATGTAAAAAACATTTCAGACTTCGACAAGTATCATCATCCAAGCTTTGTTGCTTAGATATTATGAAGTAAAAATGAACACATTTGTAAATTAAATGTAGCTGAATTTTTTTAATTTTAATTATATTTATGAATAAAAGAGGATTTGTTTCATTTTTGCAACTGATTGTTATAAATGGCTAAAAGTAATTTTTAGTTAGCACTATTTTGGTTCATTTTTATAAGTGGGGGAAATCATAACCTTCATGGCAGAAGTAATTACAAAAATGAATGAAAGATTGAGTAGAACATGTTTGCTCCAGAACCATCCTAAAAACAGATTTACAGCTGCTGATCTGTCGTATCAATCCATGCACATGTCTCTCCTGTGGGTTTTCCCAGGAAATTCTAAACCGCCCTACAAGTGCCATGCGCCTGCCGCAAAGTGCCACTAGCTGCTACTGAAGGATCTTGGCCTTACTGCCACAAACTGACTATGCAATTGTTAGAAAAGTCAATTTACATTTTGACTTAAATATTGCTTGCATAAATGGAAAATCAGGTTTTTCTTTATATTTTCAAATTTGAATTAACATTTGAATATTGTACACTGTACAACTTTGAAATGTATATGTCAAACAGCTTTTCCAATTTCATTTTAATATAGTCATAGAGAGCCAATATGTGTAAGTGGAAATTTGTTTATTGCATTCTCATTTTTACTCATCCACATGTTATTGTGGAATTGCATTTTCAGGTTTACAATGATTTGGATTATGTCCCCTATACACTGCCGTAGTTACTAGTAGCAGAAGTAGAAGAGTCAAAAAGTCAGAAAACTGACTCAGCAATGTCAGTTACACTGAATTACCTGTTAGTAGAACATTAGCTAACATAACTGAGCTCATCCACACAACTGCCTAATATGGCAACCCCTTGACTCTGCATTGTGTTGATTTGGGTGGAGGAATGATGGATGGGTGGCCTGCACTAATTTGTGCTGCCACTTTGGGTAGAACCTACATACAGTATGTACTCATTCAAACAGTTAATTTGCCATGCTATCTCTTTAATGAACTGGCAAATGTTCACAGCTTCCAGCAGTTTTTACCTACAGAGAGGTTGCCGCATGAGCCACTTAACCTACACTATTGGATATATGGCAACTAGAGTCATGCATTGTATGAACGCTGTTTTACCCTATGAAGTAAGACCCTGTACAGACTTATACTTATAAATTTGCCTTTATATGTTTGCCTTTATATGGGTCGCAGGTAACTGGAGCCTATCCCAGTGACTTTGGGCCTTAGGCGGGGTACACCCTGGACAGTGGCCAACTCGTCACACATAGTCAGACAACCATTCACACTCTCATTCATCCACTACGGACAATTTAGAGTCACCAATTAACCTAAACATGCATGTCTTTGGACGGTGGGAGGAAGCCGGAGAACCCGGAGAAAACCCACGGTAATACGGGGAGGACATGCAGACTCCACCCAGAGAGATGATGGTCTGGTCCAGGATTCGAACCCACGATCCCCGGAGGCGCACTTAATGCAAATTGCACAAATGTATAATGCAATAAATTAGTGTCTCTGAGCATACTCACCTGCAAATTGTGCATATATGTTGTAAAACATTAAAATTATCCAAGACCTTCAACCAAATAAATATTGGAAAAGCACAGGTTTAACTAATCTTAAGTGTCCTACTGTATACCAGTGAGCCAGTACACACTTCTAAATTAAATGCACCCATTGTTAATGTTATTAGTTACACCTGTATTTGATACGTCACAATGTCTGCCTTGGTCTATGCAATATCTTGTCAATATGGACTCATCCTACAGTACCACAAAATAGCCCTGTGGGGAGCATCAATATGCTTAGTCAGTTCTGATATACCTTATTTACCTTATTTACAGTTGTAAATTTTAACTGTTAGGTAGAGGAAATCAGAGTTAAAAATCAAGAATGATGCAGAAAATGTGTTGAGGTAGAGGACTAAAATCGATAAGGCAGTTTAGATTTGGTTGTTGTCCTCAAGTCTTTCTCCAGCTTTCGGACAGTGTGACCCTTAAATTCTTCATGTGTCAAAGTACAAGTGTCACATAAGCAGGTACAGAAGGCTTTAAGGACGTAAAATGCAGACTGAGGCAGAGCAGGTGAAGTTCAATGATTTATTGACAAAAGTGACTTACAGGTAAACAGGCAGGCAATTGTGAAATCAGGAGAGATAGTCCAACAAAAGCAAAAGTCCAAGGGGTAGAAACAGTAGTTGAAACAATCATAGCAATCAAACAGGAAGGAAAACTAACAGACACATGAGAGCGGGAGAATATTTCAAAATAAAACAGGAAATAACAGAAAATAGCTCAAAACCATAATTGCACATGCTGGAAATTAAATACCATGTTGTCATATTGTACATACTCTATGTTATGTTTACTATTTTCTTATAACATTTTGGTTTAATATTATTTAATATCGTATTGTCACCTGCAGTACTTACTTATGGTTTTTATACTTCTTTATATTCCTTATATCCCAACTAAAACACCACAGTAACTTCCTTCCTTGTATGTGTAAAGCCTACTTGGAAATTAAGCTGATTCTGATTCTAAAGACTCTTTACCCAAATTTCAGCAAGGCAGGTTGAATCTCTTCTTGTGAAAATGTTTTTCTCTGAGTGACGTTTTCAATTTTGGTAAAAGCAATAGTCATTGTACAATCACTAAAACTTTTTCCAACTAGCCAGTTCCAGTGACTTAGAAAAGGGAGTTTATGCTCATGTAAAGAAATGTTTGTACGAACGTGTGACTGTGTAAATCCTTGACTTTATTTTAAAGATTTAAATATTACTTTATGACACGTCTGTTTTGAACTGTACAATGCGTGTGTATCCACCGTTATATTTTCCAGTGTGACTGTAGTTGCCCACTATAATACATTTTGGGTGAAGCTGCCGGGACCCATCATCTATCAGCATGGTGTTACTCCGCACCCACCTCAGTCGGACACCACACCTCCTCCTGTGCAAACGACCACGTCCTCCATCCTGCCTGGGCCTGTGAGTGTTACAACATTTGGACTTCTGATTGTGATATTGATTCCTGAACATACAGTAATCAATAAACTTTAATGGGAAATGAGTGTAACACAGAGAAGACTAATAACTCTCCCCTCATCAACTCACCTTTAGTTTACTTCTGAGGGATGTGGGCACTTAAAATCCTGCCTTCTAGATCCTTCAGGCTGCGATCCAAAAGAAGATGCTCACTGCTTCTTCTTGTCCATGACTACAGAGGGACCAGACAAAAAGGTTTGAATTTTAACAGTTTAATTTACATGATTAAAACAATTAAAAGGTGCTACATTAAACATTTTAACATCAATGAATACTTACCACACTTCAAACTGAGAAATTGTGTGTCACCGGGGTGCATTTGCCAGGCAATGTTCTGCTAGACGGCCTCATAGCACAAAATAAGAACCTTTTTATGTTGCCAGTAATATATTGTTTAATTCTGTTTTGACTTTGGGTTAGAGTTTTTTTGTTTTGTTAAATCTACAATGAGCTTTCACTCTTTTCTCTGATTTCACTAAAAAATGTAATGTAATTCTCCATATGTTGTGTTGCAACCGTAAGGTACACCCACTCTCAGTTCCTATGAATGCAGTAAGACAAATGAGGAATACTATATTTAATATTGATAGATTAGTCATGTCAAATGTATCTTTCTCTTACTGTGTTGTTAAAGGCCTGATATTCTTCATAGCTACATCAAGAGAGGTCTATCTGAAATTATAGGAATAATTAGATTGAGAAACACGCACATTTTAGAATGTCACCTGTTCATCACTTTTCATCACTCTGCAGTCTGTGATATTTGAGCTGAGTGGCCCAGCAGAGGGATACATTGCCTTTGCACTGTCCTGGGACACATGGATGGTAAGCTTGTCCCTCAGTGTAACGCAACACTCTGCATCAAATATAGTCCAGGTCGATTTATTGATGGTTCCTTGCAACCTGAAAAATATCTGCAGCTTTGACCAAGAATCACTCCTTAGAGTTCTGCATGAGTTCTGAGAAGAACAACTTTCTGTTATGATATGTATTTTGCGTTTTATGTTTGTGTGTGTAGGGCAATGACGATGTGTATATGTGTGTACAAGATGGGGATAGAGTATCAGTGAGTGCTGCCTTCGTCAGTGGACGAACACACCCTGAGGACCAGTCGCAGGTGAAAAATTTAAACACTTTCTCTGACTAAATTCAATGCAATATAAATCTAAAGTCCTGGAGTAGAGACCATTGAATACTACAGTAGATAACACTGAAAACCAAAAGGAAAATAGACTTTCAAAAAGCCCTTAATGCTCCCAAAAACATGTGCCGGTAGGCATAGAGCTTCTTTTTTTGTATTGTATTTTAAAGTAATATGAGAACATTTTCTAATTTGCTTTCTTTGCAAGAGTTAGATGAGAAGATTGATATTGATCACATGTCTGTGTGTTAACTAGGAAGCTGGACTCAGGGCGTGGTTTGCCTAGCTAAGCATTAAGACAGAAAGCAGAGGGAAACAGCTAGCCTGGCTCTGTCCAAAGTTCAAAAATACACCTATAACTCTAAAGCTCACTTATTGAAAAGTAGTATCTCGTTTGTTTAATTTGTACACAGAGAAATGTAAAAACGTCGGTTTGTGGTTTGGGAGGAGTTGCCAGAATAGTTGTTGTCAAACAACAACTGAGTGCAGTGACTGTGGGTGGCGTCCTGGAGACTTGTTGTCAGGTTTGGTACCAAAACTTGTGCTCACCAACCATATCTAGCAAGCAGCGCCATAGCCAGAGACACTGTATCCCCCTGCCAGGATAGCTGTTTTCCCCTGCTTCCAGTCTTTATGCTAAGCTAGGCTAACAATATCATGAGTCCAACTCTGTACTTAAGGCACTGACATGAGATTGATATCCATCTCCTCACAAAGAAAGCAAATGATGTCCCAAAATGTTCCTTCCTTAAATTGTATTGGATTTTAAGCCTGTCCTTTTTGTGTGTGTTTTTGCAGTCTGGTCTCTCCTTGGTGTCATGGCGGCTGGCAGATGGAGCGATTCAGTGCAAGTTCAGTAGACCCGTCAAACTGATCAATCAGGAACCAGCCCGCTACGATCTTGACCAAGAGTACTTTCTGTTTCTAGCCAATGGACATACTCAGTACGGTAAGAGAGCATGCTATCAATGGTAAATGGACTGTACTTGTATAGCGCCTTTGTAGTCTTCCGACTACTCAAAGCGCTTACACATTACGTATCACATTCACCCCATACACACACTGATGGCAGGTGCTAACTGCCCATAAGTAAGCCCATAAGCGTTCACCATGGAACTGACATCATTCTACCACCTCATCAGTCAGTTTAATTAAAATAAGCCCTTTGTCACTTTAATCAGACTGAATAAGCTATTTTTTTTTATCCACTTAAAATCTTTTTATCTGCACTGTTTGTTCACTGGTTTGCACTTTATCTGCCATGTGCCTTGCGCTGCTTTTATTTAACCTCATTTTTATTTTTTTTTTACTATGTCTTTTTTTTATTTTTATATTCCCTTATTGTATAGTTTTTGCTTATATTTTATATTTGATCTAGATTTTAGGCTCTACTGTTAGTTTTATCTGTATGCACCGAGGGTCTGAGAGTAACGCAATTTCGATTCTCTGTATGTATGTAATGTACATGTGGAAGAATTGACAATAAAGCAGACTTGACTTGACTTGACTAAAGTAATCACACACACTCACACACCGGATGCACATCCTCGGGAGCAATTTGGGGTTCAGTATCTTGCTCCAGGACACTTCGACATGTGGGCTGGGGGAAGCCGGGATCAAACCGCCGACCTTCCTATCCGTGGAAGGTTCCCACTCTTCCACCAAGCCACAGCCACTCTGTCAATCTCCCATGTGTTACCTTGGAAACTGAACCCACTGACCTTGGCAGTCATCCTGTGTCTTAGAGGCCCATAAAAGTTCTTATCAATCTATGAAAGCTTTATTATGTCACATTACAGTTTGATCAGCATCAAATCCTGTAATGGGTATCAGTTTTATTTAAGGGAACAGTATGTCATCAAAAGGAAATGTTAAGCACGTAAATTATAGGTTTATTCACTACTGTTTTGGTGATTAAGGGCTTCTTCTTTCATTCTGGTTAATGTTTAATTTGCCTAGCAAGATTGAACGGATGAATGCACTTTTTACTAACTTGCAGTGTTACTTTAATCTAAAGAGGAAATGTTATGAACATGCTGCAGTTTGACATTAACCATAAGCAGCACTTGCGTGTCCCATATTTAGCACACATTTGATGGGTAGGGATTTGTTTTATTGTTGTTTGTTCAAATGGTGTGTAAAACCTGGTGGTACTTGTTACCTTTATCTGATTTCAAAAGGTGTAGGATTCCTAGAATGACATAGTTGACTTAGTTTACAGTAATTGCTAAAATTGAACTTCCTTGCAGGAATTTACACAAGCACCATTTTTGTGTCTCCTCTAGGTAAAGTATGGAAACATAGTCGCCAGCCTTTAATCTCCACCCATAGAAAACACATCACTGGACCCCCTGAGGTCCTAACAGGCTCCCGGGGACCTATCATTATGAAGATGCATGGTGGGTTGAGTTCTTAATTTTTACATTTAGGTCACTGAGTGTCTAGTGCAGTCAAATGAAACCAAGGATATGTTATCTAGGTAAATGGAATGTACTTGTATTGCACCTTTCTATTTTTCCGACTTCTCAAAGGACTTTCATACACTGATGGCAGTACAGCAATCTAATTTTCACACACACTCACACACCTCGAGAGCAATTTGGGGTTCAGTATCTTGCTCAAGGACATTTTGACACTGGGGGAAACCAGGATCGAACCACCAACCTTCACGATTGGTGGACGACCCGCTCTTCCAAAAGGACATAGCCAAATTTTATTCCATTACATATCTCTATGAGTTTACACAATTACCGTAATGTATTGCTTTTTGTTGTAATGCAGTAATATAAAGCACTACTAATAAAATTTCAGTAATATTATATCCGTTACAATCTCAGTAAAGCGCAAATTCACCAACACTGTGAAACATTTTGGCTGTGAGTAAAAGAATAACGTTATTTCCTGTTGCTGGAAGTCAATGGTTGCGATGACTGCAGAGACTGATTCTACATTTGCGAGATAGACATACTCCCATTCTTTTCAGTTCGTCACTTTGCCCTCCACTGGATGTATACAATGAGCTGCAAAAAACTAAATTTTAGCATTTGAGAATGCCAAGTCATACTTCCACGGTTATTTTGGTGAAAGTAACTCAAAAGTAACACAAAAGTAGTTTACAGTATTACAATTCAGAGACAGTATTACTTTAATATAACTAATTACTCTCAAATGACAGTAACTAGTGATCTATAATGTATTACATTTTGGTAATAACTTGCGCAGCACTGGTTACCAGCTGTGTACAGAAACTTGAGACCATCTTAACGATGGGATCACACCAGCCCTTGCGCCAAATCGGTGTGTATGGTGTATGACATGAGAGAAGTGAGTTCGGCGAAACAGGTGAAGAGTCCCAGATTTATGCAGTATGCCTAACCATCCTTATTAAAAAAATTACTTTTTTTTTTATAATTAACACTTGAAATGATGAAGGCACTTGCAAATGACAAGGTGATAGAAAATGTAAACCATACTTAGGTGTTTCATTTTTACCTGTTTACTTTATTAGTTATACAGGCCACAGCCTA
Source organism: Coreoperca whiteheadi (assembly GCA_011952105.1). Taxonomy (NCBI): domain Eukaryota; kingdom Metazoa; phylum Chordata; class Actinopteri; order Centrarchiformes; family Sinipercidae; genus Coreoperca; species Coreoperca whiteheadi. Next base: position 2,547,038 of record CM022487.1, on the reverse strand, counting down.
TATAACTTGATGACGACAACCTGCATTAATTTGTTTTAATTTTCACTTTATTGCTTCATTATGGATTATTATAGTCAAAGGCACAACCATCCTAACCAATCGTCAATTTACAATTCCGGGTAGGGGGGGACACTTGCAGTAATAATTAGATTGTAGATTAGGCTATAGTCTATTTGGTTATGGACATCCAAGCAAAGATTTAAAGGAGCAGTGTGTAGGATTTCGTGGCATCTAGCAGTGAATTTGCATTTGAATACCGCTCCCCTCTCCCTCCCCTTCCAAGCATGTAGGAGAAACTACGGTGGCCGCGAAACTCGTGAAAAACACGAAAGACCCTAGCCAGTGTTTGGTGTATCCATTGTGGTCTACTCTAGAAACATGGTGGTGCCCGTGGAAGGGGACCCACTCCCTCTGTCAAAATAAAGGGCTTATTCTAAGGTAATGCAAACACAATTCTTATTTTCCGGTGATTATACACTGATGAAAACCTACTTTGAACGCAAGATTTTGCAATAAGAGTCCCCTAAATCTAACACACTGAACCTTTAATACGCCTTCTCCATAAATAATACTTTTTTATTAAGGTCGTTGAATGTTATCTAGATTGTGCTGGGTCACTGTATGCTAAAGCCATATGTTTTGTTTGCATTTTTTGTAAAGCTGATGTGTGCATTGCATTTACATATTTACCAGCCATGCTGGCGCAGTTGGCAAATATGTAAATGCAATCATAATCAGACTTCTTTATGCACCATCAATGATGCACGCGCAGTGAAGTGTCAGACAGCACATTAGTAGAATTAAAATATATCCAGCGAGTTAAGGACATCAATCTGCCGGCTGATTTTGGTCAGTGGGACGAGATGCAATAGTCTTGTCATTATGATGCTCTGAATCTTGCAGGGTAGTATTAAACTATTTTCAGTATAACATTTAATGTAGAGATAACAAACTAATTTACATTGCGAAGTGCATTTAGCTTGAGAAAGTATCTGCTGAATTGCCTCTACTTCTCTAGGTGCACTAATGCTATTAGCCTGGATGCTAACAGGAAGTGTTGGTACCTTCATCGCCAGCTTCTATAAACCTGATTGGCCAAATCAAACTGTGCTCGGCCAGAAGGTCTGGTTCCAGGTAGATTTTACACACACACACACACACACACACACACACTGCGTTATCTTTCCAAAAAATTAAGTGAAAGAAATCCAAATGATGTTAAATAAATGCTATTACAGTGTGTATATGTGTGTGTGTGTGTGTCTATGTGTGTGTGAGTAGGTTCATCGAGGCCTGATGATGCTAACTGTGACTCTCACCATTGTAGCCTTTTGCCTTCCATTTTTCTACAGGAAAGGTTGGAGCAAGGTACAGTACACACAAACACACACACTCATACACAGATTTACCTATGGGCACTAAAAGAACTAGTCAGAACGTAAAGTCCCAGTAACTCACACTGTTTCAAGTTCATTATTGCCTGTTAAAATAATGTTAAGCACAATAAATGACTAATCTGGACAATATTCTCATAATTTCAGTTTTATTTTCAGTACAGGGACGGTGACTTTAAAATCTTTTGCATATTATTAATGTTGAATAATAGTATCTTCACTCATCCAGAACAACAAATGCGTGAATTTGACACTGATGGAGAGATTAAGATTTAGATTAGCATTTTGTAGCTAATATGATATTATGACATAGGAGTAGTGTTGGACTCATATATGATGTCATAAGAAATCAGACAGGTATATAAACATTAATTAGAATGTTTAGTATTTCATGTGTATATTTTATTTTTGTACATGTTAGTTTAAAAACAGCATGAGGCACCTATAAACTGTAAAAAAAAACTTGTTGTTGCTGTCCTGCTGTTATATTCATACATCACCAGCAGAGAGGGATGTTGGATCAGTTATCAATTACTGCGCAACTCTAGTGTGTGTGTTTGTGTTTGTGTTTGCAGCATGCAGGTGTCCATCCATACCTAGGCTGTTTTGTTTTGGCTTTATCTGTGATTCAGCCAATAATAGCTGCGATCAGACCATCACCTGATTCACACAGGTAAACACTACTTACATTTACATGCAGAAGCAACTGCAGTGTTTAGTCTGTTTCTGAGGTCATCTGGGGCCTGACTCACAAGGCCAGTTAAAAGGATAGGTTCACACTGGATTTTGTCCCTCATCTCTTGCATTAGAATCACATTAGGTAGGTATCATTTCAGGGTTTCAGCATTTCTGTATGAACAGGAGGAATGACATATGAATACTGTATTAAGACAGACTTTAAAATATGTAGCTACAGTATTCTTGAATTGTCCCCTGTAAGCCATTTTTCAGGTTGGTTTCATTCAGATCTGTCCATACTAAAAACACCTGACCATTAGGAAAACAGCCCATCACAGCAAACATTTCAGATGGGTAAACTTCCATTCTGTCTCCTCCTGCTCTCTGTGATCACTTATACTAAGTTTTAAAACATTCCAACACTTGATTTTGTTGTTCTCATTCATATTTGTTCCTGTTTTCAGACAACACTAATGCTTAAGTCAAATGATTAGTTTATGATTGCAAAAGTAAATGACAACACCTGTATAATCTGCATTTAAAATTCGAAATCACAAAGAGGGTTAGAAGTGACACATTTCTTAACTTAAGTGCTACACAACCCCCGACCAGGCTTACTGTACATGTTTTAAAAGCTTGTCCATGTGCAATTGGTGTTTTCAGATGTATTCACTTTGGACCACTGTCAAACACACTAGCCTAGTGTGGAAGAAAAAAAGATACGTTTTTAAATTTAGGTGGCTAAATGTGTTCTGACTCTAAGTTAGCTGGATGCCTGCAATAAGTCAAACCCAGAACAGCTGTGTTTACTTCAGTCCCTCAACATGCTATGAGATGAGATACTCTGTTTTTGTTTTTTTTATTTGTTCAGTTTTCAGCTCACACTTTCTAATTGCATTCACCAGGGAGGAAATGTTGTGCTTCACCAAAATCTGGCTTGGTGAACCCATCCCATATAGTACACTAAACAGAGCTTTCTACACCATATTAAAGGATGCCTATCGCTCTGTCACCTGTGCAGCTTTGGGATGCTCTGATCAATGTTTGGTTCAGCTCCTCATTTGCACTGCATGGTATGGCACAGCTTGACTCCCTTGGTACTGTTATCAGTTTCCCCAAGTTCTGGATGGAAGCTGGTACTTTCTTGCATCACCTTGGTCGGGGTTCCAAGCGAGCTGAGCCGATACTTAAAGTTGGAGTTAACACTGCTGACCACTGATTGATCAGAGAGAATCGTCACTCTCCATAAACGGCTACCAACATGGTTTTATTCTTAACCCATATTTAAAAAAAAAAAAAAAAAAAAAAAAAAAAAAAAAAAAAAACACAAACAAAACCAAAAAAAAAAAAAAAAAAAAAAAAAAAGCAGCTCACAAAACAACGCCGTGGTCAATTGTCAACTTGCAGACGTTACTCAGTTTGCCAATGAAAGTTCCTGTCACGATCAGTATTTTAATTGGACTCAAATGCAAGACTTGGGGAGAATTAAGTAGGAAAACAGTTTATTTTTAATTTTACAGGGGTGCAGAGGGATTCTGGAGGGAGGTGCAATGTGTCTTTGGACGTGGTTGGTAATGGGCTGCTTCTGCAGAGTTGCAGGTTTGAAAACTTGGCAGAGTGTAGAGCAGGTAGGAGACTGGTGGTGATAGTCTATCCTGAGCACAAGGATATCGCAAAGTTAAAGATTTAAAAATCACAAGTTTTCACTAAATACCAAGTTGCTTAGTACGGCGATGTGTTACCGCTTCGGTTGACTGACGATCTGGCAAAGATGAAGATAAGACCCAGTGTGTATAAGCAGCAGTGTCTTTATTAGTGGATATGCTTCAGGTGTGTGGTAGAGCAGATAGGTGGCTCTGATTACTGGGAGTGCACTTTCCGGTAAACCGACCTAGCTCTACACACAGACCGGAGCAACACCGCACACAAGGAGAGGCAAAAACATAGGACACATAAGGGTGGACAGACATGACTCATGACAGTTCCAGCGAGTGTGTCATGTTGAAGATGTTGTCACAGCAGTTTTTGCTATGGGTTGCTATGACCATCAGCTAAGAATACTGCCTACATTGAGGAGGTACTATCTGCAGTGGTAAAACCAAGTCGAGTCAAGCTGAACCATGCAGTGCAAATTAGGCTTTGATAAGCAAACAGTCACATCACTTAACAGCTCAGGAAGGTCAATCTGCCACAGGAACAGCTGATCCTGTTCTACACTGCAATTATCCAGTCTCTTCGTACATCCATCACTGTCTGGTTTGGATCAGCCACCAAACAGAACAGGAGCAAACTACAACAGACAGTCAGGACTACAGAAAAAAATTATTGGTGCGAATCTGCCCTCCATTCAGGACATTTACTGTACATCTCGAGAGTCAGGAAATGGGTGGAAAAAACAAAAACAAATCACTGCAGACCCATCCCACTGGACTCAATATGTTCCAACTCTTCCCCTCTTGTAGGCTGTACAGAGCACTTCACGCCAAAACAACCACACACGAAAAGTTTCTTTCCACAGGTCATCACTCTGATGAACAGTTAAATCAGTGATAGTGTCAATAACACTAAAACACTGAAGGACTGGTGGAAGACCGGCCTGAGTGTAGGGCAATAACTGGACTCAGAAATTCTGGAGGCTGGACAGGATGCCAGCTGCGAAGACGGGAGGCCTCTGGAGGCTGAATGGGATGCCAGTGGTGGCGAAGGCGATACCCCTCTGGAGGCCGGCAGCGATTACTCTTGAAAGGCCGGCGACGAAGCTCGGATCAAGATGGGAGACCGGCAACGAGGCAGCTGGAGTCTGCAGCAGCACAGGGGGTTTGGAAGGCCCTTTCAGCCCAACTGGGACAGATTTTGGTTGCAGCACAGAGTTCAGAAGATGGCTGCGGTAGCTCAGGAAACTCAGGGGACTGCTGCAGCAGTGCAGAGAGTTCAGAAGACCATAGCGTAGCAGCGCAACAGGGAGGTCAGAAGGACGTTCAGGCCAAACAGGGAGGTCAGTGAGCTGTTGCGGTTTAGGAGCAGGAGTGAGCTGGACTGCTGACAGGACCCGTGAGGAAAGAAGTCGGCCAGACCGCCAACAGGGCCCTGGCTTATGGTGTCTCTGCGATGCTGGGCAGGTGTTTAAGAAGTTTGTGACCCATCTTGGAATGAATGACATTTCCCGATGTGCCAGGGAGATGAATGCCTCTTTGTGAAGGTCATTACTAGCCTCCATCCACATGTCCTTGAGGCATACCAGGTCACAAACAAAGTCACAGAGTTCATCAGAAATGGTGTCTGCTGGATCAATAATAGTCCGTTTGTAGAGATTAGGTGGTGTTGGCACATGGAGAATAGGGAGAGGACCCAAACGCAGACAACTCAGCAAGACAGGTGCAGTCAATGATTTATTTTGTCTTCTTGTTAATCAGACAAGCAGCGAGCAGGCAGGAAGACAGCTAGGCAGACAGAACCAACAAAGCAACTGAAGATTTACAAACTGACGGACAAAAGAAGAGCAGAGACTACACAGGTGAAACTAATCAAACAATCAAGGACAGGAAGCAAACAAGACACAAGAGGGAAGGAGACTATTTCAAAATTAAATGGGGAAATAGCCCAAACAAACCCAAAACCATGACAACCACCCACTTGTATATAAAGTAATCTAGTACTTAATCCATTCAATATTTATTCCTTTGCACTATTTGTATTTATTTACAACCAATCAATACAGTAGGGCTTTTTTCGATTAATCGGATTTAAAAAAAAGCATTCATTTCCATAAATGAATAAAGATTCAAAAACAGAACTGACTTCAGAAAGTGCACAAACAGGTTGCCCCTTGAACATCCCTGAGCTGTTAAAGTAATAACAAAAAACAAATGGACTAACACAAAAAAGATACACATGTGTGCTTTACATCTGCCAAATATATAGGCTTTTTTAAATAAGGTGCCAAAAAAGATATATTTTTGTTTAAATGGACCTGAGCTGTCAGAACAATAAATCTTTTTTTCGTGAGGCTATGTTGCCACAGTTTGTGTTTGGTCATGTGACTGCATCGGTACATCTGATTGGTGAAACGAAATCATGTGGTAGGTGTACTGACAGCATCTCTCTGGCAAAAATAAACCATAGGATATGTAGAATAAATGTAAAAAAAAAAAAAAGTATCTAGCCCAATGTAGCGGAGTTAGAGTAGCGTTTCTTTTTCACAAATTACTCAAGTACAAGTAAAAAGTATGGTGCAGTAAAACTACTCTAGAAGTACATTTTTTTCAAAAAGTTACTGAAGTAAGTGTAACTCGTTACTGACCACCTCTGAGATGCACACCCTCACAAACTCTCACACTCAGACACACACACACACGTTTATTCTCTCTCACTCCCTGTTACTTTTGCATATTTTGCAATTAACATGTATGTAGTGTGAAATGCTCCCAAACCTTGGATGACTCTGCCTCCGCCGTGCGTTTCAAAACAACGTTATGGGTTTTGCTGATGGTCTGTCCTCTACCTCCACTCAAATTCGCGCTCAATTGCTTATTATATACTCTTTTTATACTCATCACCGCGTCTTATTGAGTGGCATAATAATCGCGCGACACAACGAATCGATAAAGAAATTCGTTGCCAACTCTTTTAATAATCAAATTTTATTGATTTTATCAATTTGTTGTTGAAGCCCTGTAATACAAAACACTTGACTTGTATATAGACATTCTATGGTTTGTTGTTGTTATTCGTTGTTGCTTTATATATGTATATATATATATATATATATATTTATGTCATGGTTTTGTTGTGTTATTTCTTGTTTTATTTAGAAAAATTTTCTCCCGCTCTCTTGTGTCTGGTAGTTTTGCTTCCTGTCTATGATTGCTTTGATTGGTTTCACCTGTGTCTAGTTAGCCTGCGCTCAGGTGTGTATATAGTCTCTCTAAGCCTTTTGTTCTTTGTCAGTTGCTATGTTGGCCATTTCCCCTGGTGTTTGTACTAGTATCTGCCTGCCTGTCATGCAGTATACCTGCCAGTAAGCTATAGTAAATCATTGACTGCATTAGAGTCCTTCTCTCTGTTTCCTGTGTGCCAGCATGAGAATTTATATAGACACCCACTTTACACCTCCTGTGTATGTACATAAAAGTTCTATGTTTAGTTTTACTTAATCTTCGTTAAGCTTAGTTATTCTTGTTTTTAATTTTATCCCTATCTTCCTGTAAATTGGTCTGTGTGTAAATTCCTTGTATGTATACACGCGCTTGGCCAATAAAACTGATTCTGATTCAAGATTTGGAGAAAAACATTATCTAGATCTTTTTTTGTTGTCTTGTTTTGAGAGATAGGCCCCTGGTTGTGTCACGGTATCTAAACTACAACTAGAGCAGACTGGTTTTGACATTCATTAAAATTGGGCCATTATTGTAACTATTTACAAATGTGAGTGAAGAGTTGTGTAACAGTATCTAAATCCTTGTGTGCGTAATCAGATTTGTAAATGTGTAAAATCCTGTTAAGAATAAATATGAGTAAAGCTGGTGGGCTTTTAACATCCCTGGCCTTGTACAAAGAACATATACCAATCACCTAGGTTACACTGTTGATATAACTTTTGAACTGTACTTGTATATGGAAGACTGCATGAATACGTGTCTGACAAATTGGAGGATTGAGTGATTGCATATGTAACTGAGATTTATTTGCATTAATATTTAATTATGTTTTTATTACAGTATATCAATATATTGGTATTATTTGTATCTCTGTCCAGGAGATTTATCTTTAACTGGGCCCACTGGGGAGTTGGGTGTGTGACTGAGATCTTGGCAGGTTGGTCTGCATTTCAAATACATTTCCGACTAGATCTGCAAACCACAAACATTTAAAAAAAAAAAAAAAAACATTTAAAAACCTCTAGGCTTCCTACCTGGTTGATAAAAGTTACATCCTGTCTTCTATGTGACTGTAGTGGCTGCCATGTTCCTGGGGATGTGCCAATCATCACTGTTCCTACCCCAGCCGTGGGCAACACATGTTCTGATTGGCTACGTGACATGGCTGGCCTCATTTAGGTTCCTCCTCCTGATGCACAAGCACTTCTACATCAAAAAATGTATGAAAATTTGAACTAAGTTCATTGTGCATTTAGGCTTTTACTGCAAGACTTTTGTTTTGATGAATTATGATAAGGAATTATTCTTCATGGCTTGGCAGAGTATTGAGAGCACTGTTGAGTGATTCCCCAAATACCTAACTAACTGTTTGTTTAACCAGCAGCACTGGGGTCAGATGAAACACAGGCCATCCTCTCTGACCAATCACAGCATGGTCCCTGGGTAGGTATCAGCTGCAAACAAACTGTTAATGCAGTTTTTTCTAAGTGCTATATTTTTCTTGTAAAATAATTATGTCAGCATATCATTTGTGTGCCTGTACCAGGGCCCTGGATCACTGTCATTGCTTATTGAAAAACTTACTGTAAATGGAACAGTGCCATGTTTTCTTACTGTGCCTAATTAGTCTAATTAGGCTTTTCTCAATACTAATTTTTATAACTTGGCAAGTTGAACTCAGGAGTCCAAGCTCCCAAGAATACATTCACTACTTACTAAATTTGCAGTAAGGCCAACAGTGTTCTTTCTGACATGCTCTGGTAATTACACTTCAACACCTGCTATTTGACAAAATAATCTCTCTAAATTCCAGTTAACTAGGTTTTTAGGAGCAGTGAGATGCAGTCAATAGATGCTTACTCATATAAAATGAAATTCATTATCATATTTCACACTGCCTCTTTTTGTTTAGTATTCATTTATAATTTTTTTTACTGATGTGTTAAGATCTGTACATATAAGGAACCAAAAGAATTTTGTTAACTTGAGTCAGGCTAGCTGTTCCTCAGCTGTTTCGTCTTTATGCTAAGCTAAGCTAACAGCCTGCTGGTTGTAGCTTCATGTTTATGAATGAGGTATCGATCTTGTCCTCAAACTCTTGTCAAAAACGTAAAAAAGCATATTTCCCAAAATGTTAAACTTTTGCTTTTAATTAGCTGTATTCAATATTTTATATTAAAAGGTACCGTTCACCCCAAAATCAAAAATACAATTTTTCCTCTTACCTGTAGTGCTATTTATCCATCAAGATTGTTTTAGTGTAAGTTGCAGAGTTTTGGAGAGTTTTGGCCGTAGAGATGTCTCCCTGTTTTTAATATAATGGAACTATGTGGCAGTTAGCTTGTGGTACTCAAAGTGTCAAAAAACAAACAAACATTTGAATAACAGCAATATCTCTTTCCAGAAATCATGACCCAGTTACTCAAGATAATCCACAGACCTTGTTGTGAGCAGTTTCATGTAGAAACTATCAGTAGAAAGAAAGTAGACTTTACAGCTGATATCTCCAAAATCGTTGCTCAGTTGTCTCATATCCTCAACTACCACCACTGGTTGAGGCACAATGCATGCTCGGATATTTTTCCAAACCACATTCACACAGGTCAGCTCCCAAAGCATCCTTGATTAAAACTGGGCATAGTAAGACGACATTTGGACCATACTTGGCTAAATGTGGACTGACTGCTGTGACATGGGTCTGATAGGAAAGGTTTTGAGATCCTATGTTTTGTTTTAACCTTTACCTGACTTTATGTTTCAGGGGTCCTTCATAAAGTCTCTCATCTTGGCTGTCTTGGCTCTAGGAAATTCTGGTCTCCTAATGGCCTTGCTGTCTTTTATTGCTGAAATTTGACAATTAATGGCAAAGACCCCGAAACAACTTTCAAAACCATGAATGACAGCATTTTAAAGATTACTTTTTTTATGCAAGGTTTGGAATACCAGTAAAATTCTAAGTACAGAAAGAATGAGGAACTTAACTTTGTTATTTAGCCAAAAACACAATCATTTGTATTTAAAACATATCTATTTTACTGTTTCTTTTTTCTTCTTATATGTACTTTATTCCTATAAAATTTTAATTAAATGTTGATATTCTTATTCTATTTTCAGTGGCATTATTAATGTTTAATAATAGCACTTCTAGGCTCTTATTGTATAATTCACAAAAGAAAACTCTTGGATCAGCAAAATAGTCTGCTGCAGATGCTTTTTAATGCTTTTCAATTATTTTTTTGTTTTGGTTCTCATTTACTTGAACTGTTAAGTTTAAATACAGCTGAGTCATTATTAAAATACAGAAGACTTATTTTTTTCAGTCAATATTCATTATATTGGATATAATCCACCCTAGGCTGGAGGTCGATGATAGACTTTGTGGTTGTTTCATCTGACCTCTGGCCGTATGTCTTAGGGTGACACTAGGGTGAAGAGAGGGGCGGAGCTACAACTGATCACCACCTGGTGGTGAGTTGGATCTGATGACTTTTTAACACCAAACAAACAAAAAAAAGAAATTATATTCTAGATATTATACCGGTCTGTGCACACGCTTTGCCGGTGCAACCAAAATGTAATCGGCAGAGGCCAGCCTCCGTTTCACCTCCTCAGTATCCATTTTTGCGCTAATCGAAACGCTCCGTTGGACAGACTTGGCAGACCCAAACGTACTGTGAGGGTCTACTGGGAATGTTTGGCAGAGAGATCTTCAGCTCCCACCTCCGGCAGAGCTTCAACCAGATCCCGAGGGAGGCTGGAGACATTGAGTCAGAGTGAACCATGTTCACTACCTGCATTTTCGACACGGCTGCTCGGAGCTGTGGACTCGTGGATCCCCCAAGCTGAGGTCACAGAGGTAGTTGAGAAGCTCCTCGATGGTAGAGCACTTGAGGTGGATGAGATCCGCCCGGAGTACCTCAAGTCTCTGGATGTTGTGGGGCTGTCTTGGCTGACATGCCTCTGCAACATCGTGTGGCGGATGGGGATAGTGCCTCTGGACTGGCAGACCGGGATGGTGGTCACTCTTTTTAAGAAGGGGGACCGGAGGGTGTGTTCCAACTATAGGGGGATCACACTCCTCAGCCTCCTCGAAGAATTCGGCTGATAGTCGAACCTCGGATCCAGGATGAACAATGCGGTGTTCGTCCCTTACTTGGAACACTGGAGCCTCTCTATACCCTCTCCAGGTTGCTGGAGGGTTCATGGGAGTTTGCCCAACAAGTCCTCATAGGGTTATGAAGTTAATTGTGAAGTACAATATCCATGACATATGAAAGGGTTTGGGATTTGAGTTTCATAGATTAAATCAGTGACCTGAAAATAGATTAAATTACCTGAGAGAAATCCTGTTTATTGACCTGTGTCGAGGTAGGCCACAGTCTCACCTCTCTCAGAGTTGGTTGATGAGAAGAGATTCATTAGAGACCCTTAAAATTAAAACATGTTTATTTCACAGCATAGTACGTACAGATTAATCTGGAGGCACAACGCAACCACCTCAGGCTTCTGTTCCCAGTGATGTCTGCGTTATGTCCGAAGCTAAGAAACCAAAACCCTTGGTTATATTCTAAACCTTCCCCCCGTCACACATTTTCAGTACTTTACGTAGCTTGTTGCCTCACCATGCCTCTGTTCCTTTCGGCCTTCGTCTAACCCTTCTCCCTCGTCCTCTTATCTTAACCTTCAGTTTGTTACATTCTATGATGCCGTCACAGCTACTGTTATGAGATGTGGCAGGAGTCAGACATGTACAGAGACACATATCTGAAATACAGGGTGTCAACAATATCCAGAATCCACAATTCCCCCTTTTGATTTCTCTAAAAGAGATCACTCTTCCTTTCCATTTCAATTCCTCTTCCTCTTGGTTAGACCCAGAGGAGCCTAACAGCGGCATCATGTGTTGTGAAAGCCCTTCTCGTTTCTCTATTGTGGACGTGAAAACACGTGCACACACAGAACTCTAGCACAGGGAATACAACAACATCCACACGTTACTTTTATTGCATCAAAAGTAGCCAGAGAAGGTAAAATAGACATAATTAATGATTTCCATTTCCCAAACATAGAGGTCATCCGTTCCTCTAGGGGATCGTCCACCCCTGAGTGTTCGTGCATGGTTTTGGAGAGGGTCAGAAGCCCTTCTAACGCTTTGGTCACGGAGACATCCGGAGCGGTACTATTAGGAACGAACGTACAGCACTTATCACCGATCATGGCACAGACACCTCCTTTTTCGGCCAATAGCATGTCTAGAGCCAGCCTGTTTTGCACCATTATAAGGGAGGTCGGGCCTAATTGGTCTGCTACTCCTCCCACCACATCATGGGTTAAATTGGACAATCTAAGGATGTTATAATGAACATAATTAATTCTACGTTCTTACTTGGGGTGGTGGGAAATAAGGCCGAGAGAAGGGGGATATTCTCGAAGCCGGCTGCTATTTGGTCTGCAAGTTTATACTCGTTAGGAATGCCCCTAGGTACCCCTATGGCGTCTATATAAGTTGGGGAGTCTTTAGTAGGGTCAAAAGACTTAGTAGATCGTTTTGGGAGTACGTGACGGTGACGGCGAGCTGTAAGTTCACCTGGGGTGGTTACTGTAGGCCTGACCGTGTGAGTCCCTATCATGGTAAGTGGAGCTGCTAACCTTACCATAGCATAAGTACCGAGGGTGCCAGTCGGAACGCGTACGAACAGCCGGTGTCCTCCACAGCCCTGCCCTGGCCCAAGGCCCAATCATGCTATTATTAACGTGAGTCACATTACACCAGTCCGTGGGGATATTACCATAGTTAACTGTTGGATTGCTATGTGTAAAGTTAAAGCAGGTGTAACCTCCCTTACCCTTTGTAAGGCATGAATGCTCCTGTCGTGGTGGTGTTCTTAATAGGGGGAAAAATTGTTGCTAGTGTGGTGCAGTTGGAAGGTGTACATTGGGGTTTAAGCCCTAACAAACAGTTATAGCCCCACCAATCTCCCGGGTGTAGTGGAGCCGGTTTTGTGTATAATTGTGGTCTGGCGGCTGCACATGCAACACAATTTCCTACTTTCTGTTCCCTGGCTGTTTGAACCATCCAATCTAACCAAAGATTGCTTTCCCTGTATCGGGTTTCCATAGCTACAATGTCTAGGGGTGTAAGCCTAGACTACTGTGATTACCTCGGTTGTAGGTTCAGGCTGTTGCAGTTGTGAAGTTGGCAACGCCTGATTTAGCCGGTTTGTCTGATTTTTGGTTGGGGGATCTATAATATCAATGTCATAGTACTTGAGCACTGGCCCTGGCCACCGGCTTTGGCTCCTGATATTCACCACACAAATACAAGATTAAAGACACAATTATCACGCTTATACCTGCTAATATGCTAGCCACTTTGGACTTCCCCACATCCCCATCTTAAGACTGGATATTTCTACACTTTTGTACTTAAACAGCGACCTCTGTCTCCGGAGATTAAAAACCCTCTATTTTATCTTACAGTCTTATCGTCCTCGATGTGTTTTCATCCTCACTTCTGGCTGTGTTCGTCCAGCTCGTTCTTCTATGACCTGGGCGAGAGGTTCCAGAACTTCACCCTCTGAAGCTAAAAGTGTATTCTTGTCACGCAGGTTTGGGTACAGGGGTTGACTTCCCTGCACCTTTCACCACTGACCAGAGGATTATTCTGCCTCTTTTGCTGGGGTCTGGGTGAGATGTGTGAGATGTTTTCTTGGTGACCTTGAACAGTCCAGTTCACCTGGGCTCGGACCTATTCCTTTTGATGACTCTCAGCAACCCCCATGGTGCCATAGGTAATGCTGCTCCTTCAGACCAAGCCTGCATCTCCTCCACCTGTTTGGAGAAATCTGAAAAGAGAGCTTTGCAGTTTATTAAATCCCTGATTCCCCCTAAAAAGGAGGATGTACGCAGTCCTTTCCAGTCCTGTCCAGTCCTGTACTGTTCATTTGGACTGTCCAAATGAACAGTACACAAGCTAGGAATCAGCTATCATGCCACACAAGATACCAAAAGAAAGGTCATAAATTCAGCTAAAAGCCAGTACCAAGCATCCACAACCAGAACAAAACACAATTACAACCTAGGCAATTATACTCATAATGTCCAAAAACACACAAATATTCAAATCACAATTCCATGATTTCGCTATTTTCACCACTTCCAGCAATCCACACAAGCGTTACATCCTCTGAAAGGGCAGACTCTGCAGAAAACCAAGATACCAACCACGTTGCCATGCAATGAAATATCAGCGATCTACAATCATAAACGTAACAAAAAATCATAAACATATCATAAAGCATGTCTTACCTTTGCTGTCTTCTAGTCAAAAGTCATATTCCGATTGAAAAATACGATTCTACCCTGTTCTCTTGTGTATTACGGTCCCTTTGAAATCAATGGCGGCTCCCTGGGTTTCTCCACAAGCACAAACAGTCGAGTCAGAGGAGGGAGGGAGCTCACGAACAGATATCACTGGTTCTGGTCTTACTGGCTTCTGGATGGTGATTGGTGTTGCTAAGCCAACCGTGGGCGGTTTCAATCGATTCTATTGGCTCTAACGGTCACAAAGAGGTGTCATTTATGCAGATCGGCCAATGGGCTGCGGTTTTCTGGATGTTTGACAGCCCACACACAGACAGCAACAGAGACATAAACACAGGACCAGAGAGAGTCCCTGGCTGATTCTGAGCCAGATTATAAGCTCTAAATGACTCAAAAACAGTTGTATTTGATGGAATGAGTTACTATAATGATATATTAGTGAAATATAAATAGTTTTTACAGCCTGGTAACTAAAACAGGTCAATGGCACATCTGGATTCAGATCCCATATTTGCTGGTTCCGCCTGGAAATATCTGTGATAAAATGTGTATTAAGTGTATTAGGTTCACTTTTTTAGCATCTACCCTTGCACAATTACTTAGCAAATATTATTTTAATCATTCCTACAAAGTTTAGGCTTATTTCTGTTTCTAATGTGTTTTCACTATAAATTATGTTTTTTTTTAGGCGGAGGTAGAAATTTAAATTTTCTACTGCTTTCCAGATGCATATTATCTGACAGAGTATATATACCTGAATCCCTACACATCTATTGTAATCTCACAGATCTTAGCTTTCATTTGAGACCAAGATTATGCATATAGCCTTTGTGGTTATTAAGATATACTCAATCTATTTTGACATGTAATTTCGGAAAAATAGTTGGAAAAATGGGTTTAGGGATGATCAGGATGTTTTATGCTGTATTGTTTTCGCGAGCCTTTTTGCCCCTCTTGATGCATGTTGTGTACATGCAGGATGTCATTTTTCCATTCAGTTTTGCATAATGCTAACATACATTAGCACTTTTCGATCTCCCCCTTTTTCTGAAACAGAACACCATTTACCACCCCATCTGTTTCAGAAACATCTAAGAAAAGCAAGTGTGTAGTTTAGTAGAGCAAGTTCTGCCGCTTGGGACAGTTTCTGCTTCAGGTCGATGAAGCACTGTTCAGCCTCTGTAGACCAGTCCAACCGGGCTTTAAGGTTTCTGATGCCGTGAGCATTAACCACTTTACGAAGGGGATGTGTTAGACCTGTGTAATTAGCAATGTAGTTCCTGCTGTAACCTGTGAGACCAAGGAAAGAAAGCATATCTTTCACCATGACTGGGCGAGGGTGATGCAAAATGGTAGTTCTGTGTGTGCTAGACAATCCCGCCCTTTTTTGTGATATTACCCTCCCCAAAAAGGAAAATTGTGTTCTGATGGCCTGGAGTTTAGACTTACTAGCTTTAAATCTCTTTTCTGCTAGTCTAAGCAAAACATTCATTGTAGCCTACACACATGCCTGTGGGTTTGGGGCAGAAATTAACAAATCATCTACATACTAAATCAATGTACAACCTGGTGGCAATTCACAATCACTAAGTGCCTGTTTTAACACCTGATTAAATAAACCTGGGGAGAGAGCAAAACCCTGTTGAACCCTGGTGTATTGCAGTTGCTGACCTTTGTAGGTAAAGGAGAAAATTTCCCTGCATTCTGGAGCTAAAGGCAAACAAAAGAACGTATTAGCCAAGTCAATACATGTGAACCATTTCTGGTCCGGTGTGAGGTTATTGAGTGCAGTGTATGGATTAGGAACTGGAATGGTGGGTGTGGTTAGAACATTGTTAATAGCCCTCAGGTCATGTGCCATGCAATATTTACCTGTCCCTTGTTTCTCCACAGGTAATATGGGAGTGTTCCAGGGTGAGCAGGAGGTTTCTAGAACACCTGATTTTAACAGTCCATCAATAGTCTCTGCAATGCCTTTTTCCTCCTCCCATTTACAGGGGTACTGTTTCAACCAAATCGGCCATTGTGTGAAAATTTTAAGGAGATTGGTTCCCAGTCAGTCAACCCTATGTCTGTCGATCCGGTGGACCAGAGTGAGTCAGGTAAACTGTCGATTACACCCGCTGCCAGGGGGTGATCAGTCTTTTCCCAACCATGGTCTCTAGAGACAAGCTCATGCTGTAAGAGGGCATTGTCTGTACAAGTCTGGTTAATACAATACATTTTAGTGCTGGCAGAAAACGTCACCTGTGGAAGTGGGGTGGGGACCCAGTCAGTGGTCTCAACCGCTTTTTAGCCATGGGGCCCAAGTCTTTAGCCTGATGTTTAGGGTGTAATGCTAGTGAAACCAACTCTTCTGCCATGCGATATCAATCAAGCTGTTCTGATGTCAGCTGCACAGCTGCTGCTACTGCCTCTGGACCGACATAAATGTTTTTGTGTTTTAACGTTCCACTGTGAACCTTGTATTTACCAATCTGTGTGTGCTCTATCATAGAAGAATGTGACATGGGGTGGATCTGGAGGAAACCTCATATTCACACATTCAGGCTCCACAGGCCGCTTCAGCCATGGTCAAAAGCAGAGTGTAGGTAACTACATAGGGGTGCAACAAAGTCTGTCTTCCCAGTCTTGTAGGGAGTGGTTTGTTGACAGACAACTTCCGTCCAAACCCAGAGAAACCCACAACATCCACAGTATTTGCTGAATTTTTGTCTTTAGGTGGAGTTGAACAAGTAGCCCCAGAATCAACCAGAAACGCCAGTGTGCCATTGTTGAGAGTCATTTGGCCCCTCCCAATCGGAAAGTTGGGATACTGGCCTCTAGGGAGTGGTACCTCATGTGGATTAGGAGCCCATGCTCCTCTTCGGAGAGGGCCACCTGGCCTTAGTTTGTGGCACATTATCAGAATAATATTTTTATTTCTGCAGCTATCTGGGTCAGAGTTCAGTCTAACTCAGCAAGGCATCAGAAGTATCTCAAGTTTTTGCTGCAAAGAAGTTGTGTGTGTTTGCTTGGTTGGGCGGGGCCTATTTTTCGCTTCCTTTTTCATTTTTTCAGTTCTACCCCTTGGAAATGATCGCCCTCTGATACCACTTACTTTTGCCTCTGCTTTTCTGCTACCTCATACCCTCTTTGACACTTACGAAGCATAATTTCCTTCCTGTGCCTTCTCCTCTACCTTCTTTGCCAATTTTCTAAATGTTTCTCCTCATGCCACAAATATTGGCCCAATGACTCCTCTGCCTCCAACTTTACTCTCTTTATACTCCAATGCATCTTCTATCTACGTTACCCGTAGCAATCAACACATATGGGATTTGCTCTTTGAGTGGTTTCCAGAGACTTTGGCCTCCAGGGCCCCAGTCTCCTCTGGATGAAGGAGACTGCAACATTAAAACCTTCCGGTGTCGGTGTTGAAATGACCCTCAGCTGCGTTCAACTGACATTTATTTTATCGCTCGCCCTGTCCTGTGTGTAGAAATGACCCTACGCTGCTTTAAACAGTTGTTCCAAGATGCTTTTTTGTAGAGCACATTGAGCTTGACTTGTGTGAGACATTTTAAGTCATCTGGACTTAGGTAGCCTGTTAAAAAATTGCATTTTTGGGCCTTAATTACAGTGCCACCATGTGGTCGATTGGGCTCATATTTCTGTGGAAGCACATGCAAGTCATTTCCAGGTTTAAGGTTAGATTAAGTTTTGCACTGGCCTGTCCACCCTGTACGTCATCAGTCATTTAATATATTGGCTCTGTGGCTTGGGATTGTAATTTAAATGCACAAGAAACAGAGGATGACGTGTATTGCAATAGATGTCGTAAGTACAGAATAGATTTATAGCATCAAAACTATAACATATACAGCCATGATGGCAAAATTGTTGTATATATATATGATTATGTTAGAAATGTTTAGGTGGTAAAACATAAGGGAAGATGATGGGTCCAGACGGACAACCGAGCAGCTCCAGGTGGAGCCCAACGAGCAGGACCTGAGCCACTCGTCCCCTGCACCATAGACACAGCAACACTGCCCCAGCAGGTTGCCATAGTCACCGATCCAGATACATCTCCGGACACTGAAATACCTGCTGAAAGTGACACTAAGAAAGAAGAGACGGACGACAAAGCACAAAACTACGGGAGAGGGAGGAAGTCAAGTTAGTGACATGCATTTATGGGATGAGAATGCATACGGATGGAGAGGAGGACAGAGGTGAAGAGAGAGAGGTGCATCCTGGGAAGTCCCCCAACAGTCTAGGCCTATAGCAGCATAACTAAGGGATGGTTCAGGACTCTCCTGAGCCAGCCCTAACTATAAGCTTTATCAAAGAGAAAAGTCTTTAGCCTATTCTTAAATGAGGAGATGGTGTCTGCCTCCCGAACCCGAACTGGGATCTGATTCCACAGAAGAGGAGCTTGATAGCTCCCATTCTACTTTTGGAGACTCTAGGAACCACAAGTAGCCCTGCATTCTGAGAGCGCAGTGTTCTAGTGGGGTAATAAGGCACTATGAGCTCTGTAAGATACGACGGTGCCTGACCATTAAGAGCTTTATAGGTGAGGAGAAGGATTTTAAATTCTATTCTGGATTTCACAGGGAGCCAGTGCAGAGAAGATAATATTGGCGAAATATGATCTCTTTTCCTAGTTCCTGTCAGTACACGTGCTGCAGCGTTCTGAATCAACTGGAGAATCTTAAAGGACTTTTTCGGGCTGCCTGATAATATGGAATTGCAGTAATCCAGCCTTGAAGTAACAAATGCATGGATTAATTTTTTTGCATCATTTCGAGACAGGAAGTGCCTGATTTTGGCAATTTTACGTAGGTGAAAAAAGGCAGTCCGTGAGGTTTGCTTCATGTGGGAGTTGAAGGATAGATCCTGATCAAAGATAACTCCTAGGTTCCTCACAGAGGAGCTGGAGGCCAGGGCAATGCCCTCTAGAGCAATTAGATCTGCCGACAGCGAGTCTCGGAGGCGTTCGGGGCCAAGTACAATAACTTCAGTTTTGTCAGAGTTTAACATCAGAAAATTTCTGGTCATCCAGGTTTTTATGTCCTTAAGGCATGCTTGAAGTTTAACTAACTGATCAGTTTCATCCGGCTTAATCGATAAATATAACTGGGTATCATCTGCGTAACAATGAAACTTTATGGAGTGCTTTCTAATAATATTGCCCAAAGGAAGCATATATAAAGTAAATAGAAGTGGTCCAAGCACAGAACCTTGCGGAACTCCATGACTAACTTTGGTGTGCTCGGATGATTCATCGTTAACATAAACAAACTGAGATCAGTCTGATAGATAGGATTTCCTATCAAAGAAAAAGTCCAAAAAAGGATCTAAAATAATGAGCCGTCAAGCTCTTGTTGGTGGCCTGAACCCGTTGTTAACCAAGTGCTTATGTTTCCTCTGAAATGTCTTCATGGGGTATGTAATCTCAGCCAGCCCCAGTTCATCAGCAGTGAACACTCTGTATCTTAAAGGTCTTGTGTGGCTGGTCAACTAGGGAGGTGTAAAAGACACTGCAGGGCCATGCAGAACCCTGAGGTCCTCCTAAATAGTTCTGAGGACCAGCTCTTCTGGCTCACCAGCGAGCATAAGTCTCTATGCTGCTGTAGGGAAGAGAATGGTCCGCTTTGACTCATATGTAACCGTGTCAAATGTGACCCACAGCGGAACTCATTTTGTCCGCTGTCCCCCAGCTGTTTCAACATACCTACTTGTACTCTCACTCTCAGTGCGAATCACTTAAACCCAATGGTGTCACCACACACAATGTTTTGGGGCCTCCCTCAGGTCAGCAATTCTTCTGAGACCTAGCTGGTGAGGCTGACCATAGTGCTTGATATGACTGGTCATCGTGTCAGGCTGCAGTGAATTGGTGTGGGAATCTGCTATGAGCAGTGCCTCCTCGTACTTTAGGTGGTCCACCAGAATCTGGTACTTAAAGAAGTCTGTAGCATCCACAGGTAGCAGATTCTCTTGGGTGACCTTACCCTGGGATTCCACCGAGCATATGGCTGCGACACGGCCACTGTGGCCATTCTAGACAAGGCTTGGGATCCCACCAGATGCGCCACAACACGACCCAGAAGTGGCTGTCCACTCTGCTTTGCGGTGAATACATGGAGTCTATTTTTGACGGAAGCTGCACAGAGGAGATGAACCGGGCAGGAAGTCAAACATAGAAACGACATAGAGAATCTTGTCAATTTTCAATTTTAAATACCCTGTGCAGATTCCAGGTCGTACATCAACAAAAAACACAAAAAAAACAGACAAAAATAGAAACCATTTAAAACGACTACATAGCCATGGTAGAAGCACAAAAGTCAAAGAAAAAAGGACCAAATCAACACGTCAACAATGTCAGGCAGGCAAACCACTCTGCTTCTGAAACACTCCCAGTGGGGTATGAAGCTGCTTGCAGGATGGAACAAAACCGGCTCGCCAACGCAACGTTATTGAGCCGTGCCTTGTAGAATCCTAGGGGTTAAGCCTGGCAAACTCTCTTGGTGGGAGGATGTCAACCTTTAGCTTTGTTAGAATAAACCGGTGAAGGGTACACAGTTGAAAAAAGATTCAGTGGTTTTATAATAAATTTCACTTAAGAAGACAATCTTTTTTTAGACTAACATACAACTGAACTTGCAGGATAATTAAAAAAATTCTCGTCATTCTTTGTTTTTTTGGATATATTATGTGACTAATAATTTCTGTGATATCCCAAGGCTTGTTGGCCAGTGTTGTCTTGGTATCTGTAACTGTTGTGCGTAAAAATACTGCATTGGTGGGACATCAGATTATACATCAGTTTATTACATAACATTCTTAACCCAAGATAACTCTGCATGTAAATCAGTATATCACAAATTGTAGCTTTGCTATGCCTTTTATGAAACACAAGGACTGATACGCTGTAAAGACATCACACACAAACATAATGATGCAATAACTATCTTGGATAGACATTGAGCATGTGTGGGAAATTATAAAGTAGAGTTTCAGCGTCAAAAAACAACAGCACACTAATCCTCTGATTTGATAAAACGGTCACGGATGACAGATGTGCTTCACTTTTGTGTGTGCGTGTGTGTGTGTGAGAGAGTGAGAGAGAGAGAGAGTATTGTGAATGCCTATAATAAGTGTGTCAGTGTGAGAATGAACATGTGTGTGTCGCAAATGTCACTAAAGCTGCTGTTTTCTGATTGGCTACAGCCCACACACACTCAATATGCACCCCGCTGGCACTGAGATGTGTGCATGAGAGAGAGAGAGAGGGCATATAAAGGGGAAGGACAGGAATAATATAAGGGAGAAGAGAACAACAGTGGTATAGGAATAGAAACCGTACAATTTATAGCTTTCATACCAGTGAAACCAGTTGAGAAAACACCACTTTAACAGCTGGAACAGCAGGTAAGACACAACTATCCTTATGCTTTTTATTCTTTTGCTTGCCTTTAAAGTTGTCCTGAGGCCTATGAAACACATTGATGAGGCTAGAAATTAATAATTGCAAAAAAAATTGTTTGTGTTATATTGTACTTGGTTTCCTGTGTGGTTTATGTATTTGGGAAGAGCTACATCCAAGGTGTTTTGTTGTGAAGCTCAGCGTTAGAGTTCTGATACCTGTATGGATGCAACCTCTAGGGAAAAGAATACAAAAGCGGTTGCGCTTCAACAATGGTATTCTCAGTGGAGTGCTTAAACCAAAATTGAGTATTTCGTGCTTGACTAAAATTTTTTAGATGTGCTACATTTTTCATATTTTTTGAAATATGGACAGACTGGTGTGTATTTTATGCAAAGTCAGAAAATATTCTCATCCAGATGTGTGAACTATTTATTATAGAGTAGTCTGAGACCTCGCATTTTGTATTTATATTTTATAAAGTATTGATATTTCTTTAAACTAAGCCCAAGATAAATCAATGAAACAACTTTAGAAATTATACACAAAGTTTCTGCAGAATATTGACAAGCAATTCAAGTTTCACTTGTAAGATTCAGTCAACATAATACATGGCATTGTTTATTCTTTAAATTTTACATATTACAAAATAATTTTGAATCTAACAAATCAAGTACATGCCTTTCTCAGACTTTTGACCCCATTCATGGAATTACCTCATTTAACATCAATTTTCAAAGTCGCATTGGGTTGTCAGTCCTTCAGAATCATGCATAAGCTTCTTTCTAGAGATTCTGTTAAGGTTGATTGTTACAGTTGATGGTGTTGGCAGCAGGGAAAAAGAGGACCCAGATCCAGACCGCTTTGAGGATAAAGTCTTTATTGCCAGAAATAGGCAAGCAACAGGCATAATTCCAAAGGTAAATGAGCTCCAAAAAACACTCACGGACAGGCAAAAACCAATTCCATAAACGTAGGTCAAAATTCAGAAGGCGAAACAGGCAGATTGAACCAACACATCAGGGAAACATCAACAAAAAGATACAACGATGATCTGAAAAAGACACAGGGACAAAGACACAAACTAAATACCCTAAGGGGAGGTGAACAAACGAGGCAGAGAAGAATCCCATAACCCAGGTGAACAGACTCAGACTTCCGATAATTCCAATAGCACGTGAAGGCAGCATTAGTCACATAGACAGGTCCTGGCGGCTGTTAGTTACAGCAGGAACCGTTAAGCAGAACTAAAATATTATTATTACCACTGGTAAAGTTACAGGGTTCCGGGCATTTTCTCGGTTCCTAACTCCCAATGCACACACACACACACACACATCTGTACACGCACACACATCTGTACATGCTGAAATCCAATGAAATAGCAGACTTCAAAATGTTTGTTGAAAAAAAAAAATCACTCAATTCTTATTGGCTACCCAAAAAAACAAAACAACAGTAACAATTTTAAACAGTACGACAGTTATTGCAATGGTGCCGAAATAAATATGATTAATTTAACAGGTGGCTGTACATGAGGTATTTGGATATGACAGTATATACAGTATGTACAGCGTGCGTAGGTTTAAAAGTGTTAATATTTACATAAACCATGAAATAAATGTACAGGTACAGTGGATGTTAACGTCACAGGGTTATTGCATAAGGATCGTTTCTGACGCTATATGACTGGTGTTGACTGTTCATCAGAGTGATGACCTGTGGGAAGAAACTGTTCTGATGCCTGGTTGTTTTGGCGTGACTCTGGACGTGTATAAGTCCTGAATGGAGGGCAGGTCAGCAGCAATGTTTTTTTCTGCAGTCCTGACTGTCCATTGCAGTCTGTTCCTGTTTCCTGGCTGATCCCAACCATACAGTAATGGATGTGCAGACTGGATTATTGTAGTGTAGAACTGGATCAGCAACCCCTGAGGCAGGTTGAACTTCCTGAGCTGGTGCAGGAAGTACATCCTCTGTTGGGCCTTTTTGATGATGGCGTTGATGTTGGATGCCCTCTTTAGGTCATGTAAAACTTAGGGGATGTAAAACTTAAGGGAAGATGATCGGTCCAGAAGGACAACCGAGCAGCTCCAGCTGGAGGCCAACGAGCAGGACCTGAGCCACTCGTCCCCTGCACCATAGACACAGCAGCACTGCCCCAGCAGGTCGCCCTAGTCAACGATCCGGATACATCTCCGGACACTGAAATAGCTGCTGAAAGTGACAGTAAGAAAGAAGAGAGGGACGAGAAAGCACAAAACTACGGGAGAGGGAAGAAGTCAAGTTAGTAACATGCATTTATGGGATGAGAATGCATACGGATGGAGAGGAGGACAAAGGTGAAGAGAGAGGTGCATCATGTGAAGTCCCCTGGCAGTCTAGGCCTATAGCAGCATAACTAAGGGATGGTTCAGGTTCACCTGAGCCAGCCCTAACTATAAGCTTTGTCAAAGAGAAAAGTCTTTAGCCTACTCTTAAATGTGGAGATGGTATCTGCCTCCCGAACCCGAACTGGGATCTGATTCCACAGGAGAGGAGCTTGATAGCTAAAGGCTCTGGCTCCCATTCTACTTTTGGAGACTCTAGGAACCACAAGTAACCCTGCATTCTGAGAGCACATTGTTCTAGTGGGGTAATAAGGTACTATAAGCACTGTAAGATATGATTGTGCCTGACCAGTAAGAGCTTTGTAGGTGAGGAGTAGGATTTTAAATTCTATTCTGGATTTTACAGGGAGCCAGTGCAGAGAAGCTAATATTGGAGAAATATGATCTCTTTTCCTAGTTCCTGTCAGTGCACGTGCCGCAGCATTCTGAATCAACTGGAGAGTCTTAAGGGACTTTTTCTGGCTGCCTGATAATATGGAATTGCAGTAATCCAGCCTTGAAGTAACAAATGCATGGATTCATTTTTCTGCATCATTTCGAGACAGGAAGTGCCTGATTTTTGCAATGTTACGTAGGTGAAAAAAGGCAGTTCTTGAAGTGTGCTTCATGTGGGAGTTGAAGGATAGATCCTGATCAAAGATAACTCCGAGGTTCCTCACAGAGGTGCTGGAGGCCAGGGCAGTGCCCTCTAGAGCAATTATATCTGCCGACAGTGAGTCTCGGAGGCATTCGAGGCAAGTAAAATAACTTCAGTTTTGTCCGAGTTTAACATCAGAAAATTTCTGGTCATCCAGGTTTTTATGTCCTTAAGGCATGCTTGAAGTTTAACTAACTGATCAGTTTCATCCGAATTAATCGATAAATATAATTGGGTATCTTCCGCATAACAATGAAACTTTATGGAGTGTTTCCTGATAATATTGCCCAAAGGAAGTATATATAAAGTAAATAGAATTGGTCCTAGCACAGAACCTTGCGGAACTCCGTGACTAACTTTGGTGTTCTCGGATGATTCATCGTTAACATATACAAACTGAGATCAGCCTGATAGATAGGATTTAAACAAGCTTAGTCTCTGTAATAGAATTTGATGGTCAATGGTATCAAATGCAGCACTAAGATCTAACAAGGCAAGTACAGAGACAAGTCCATTGTCTGATGCAATCAAAATGTCATTTGTAATCTTCACCAGTGCAGTTTCTGTGCAATGATGCACTCTAAAACCTGACTGAAAATCCTTAAATATACTATTGTTATTTAGAAAGTCACATAACTGATTAGCAACAGTTTTTTCAAGGATCTTAGAGGTAAAGGGAAGGTTAGATATAGGTCTATAGATGGCTAAAACCCCTGGATCAAGAGTGGGCTTTTTAAGGAGAGGTTTAATAACAGCTACTTTAAAAGACTGAGGTACCTGTCAGTAAAGACAGATTGATCATATCTACTAAAGACATGCTAACTAATGGAAGAACATCTTTAAGCAGCCTAGTTGGAATGGGGTCTAAGAGACAGGTTGATGTCCAATCTTGATTGGGTTTAACGTCAACATGTGACACACGCCAGCCGGAACCGTAGGTAACAAAGGGGGCCGGCTTCACTGTTGTCGTCAGTCTTCTGATCTTCAGCAAGCGCGCTGGGTCTCTGTGAAAATGACGAGTGTAAAGCGGTTCTGGCAGTGTATTCCTCCCTGCCTGCGCGTTATCCCCACCGGCAACACACACGTGTTTGGGTTAGCTGTTTTGGGTTTAGAGCTCGATCTATCAGGCCTTGAGGATGACCACGAGCAGAGTGAGCGTCTGCTCATAAGCTCGCTCCGCTCTCCGCGCTCAGCTTGGTGCGGGGCCTGCGAGTGCCAAGGCAGCCCGTCGGCGGCACTAAGAACGAGAGGACACGCTCATCCCCTAATTCCCACCCGTTTTCGGGACCGGAAGCCCGCTTCTTCCACCTGGAACGAGGCACGTGTTCAGAGGCCGCACACATTGTGTCTGCTGTCTGGACCGAGAGCAGGCTCTGTCTGCCCTGAGGGAGTGACTGTGAACAAGGTAAGTGTCCTCTCTGAGGAGAGATAAGACGCTCCGCTCTCGTCTGACTGTTTTTTGTTTGCTGAAACAGTCTACCTGCATTTTGGATCCGGAAGCCGGAAGTCCGCAATATCTTCCAACTGGGATGTGGAGCCGGCGCAGAGAGGATCTAGTTCCAAGGAGCTGGATGTCCTAAACGCAGAAGACAGTACATGCCGGTCCTCGGGGGAAGCACTGCAGCGCTTCGGGTAACCGAGGCCACCACTCCAGGTCCCCCAGGCACCAGCCTATAGCGATTGGTTCCCTGAGGGACTTTTCTGCCCACTTGGGAAGCTTTACCTGGCGTGCCGCACTGAGTTTGTGCACCGTCCGACAAGGTTGCAAGCTTCAGTTCCGGTCCACACCCCCAAGATTCCGAGGGATCTTGGAAACAGGGGTCAACCGAGTACAAGCACAGGTGATTGCGCGAGAAATACATTCTCTCTTGTACAATGAGGCCATAGAACAAATCCCCACCTGAGAGATGCATACCGGGTTCTACAGCCAGTACTTCATAGTCCCGAAGAGAGACAGTGGTTTTGCGTCCCATTTTAGATCTTCCTCACCTGAACCGTTCTCTGAGGAGACTTCGGTTCCGGATGCTGGCGATCCCTATGATTTTGAGTCAGATTCAGTCCGAGGACTCGTTCGTCACAATCGCTACAAAGGATGCGTACTTCCACATCGTTATCATTCCGGGACGCTGGAAGTTCCTGCGGTTTGCTTTCAGGGGCAAAGCTTAACAATATCGGGTGCTTCTCTTCAGCCTAGCACTCTCCCCTCGCACCGTCATGGAGTGTATGGACTCTGCCCTGGCTCTTCTCAGACTCCAGGGAGTCTACATCATCAATTACCTCAAACGGCATCGAGATGTCGTACTTGCACACATGCAGTGCTTAGGGTTGAGGCTCAATGCAAGCAAGAGCACGCTCACGCCAACACAGGATCACGTTCCTAGGAGTAGTGTGGGACTCAGTCACGTTGCGGGCACAAGCGTCCCCCGCGCGCGTCGAGTCGATCCTGACCATGGTGCTCACAGGGTCCAGCTAGGCCGACATCTCACTGCACTACAGTTTCAGAGACTGTTAGGCCTCATGGCTGCAGCATCCACCGTGATTCCGCTTGGATTGCTGCACATGAGACACCTGCAGTGGTGGCTCAGGGACACCAGATTTTCCCCGAGGGGCAATCCTTTTTCGCCTGATCAAGGTTACACGTCAAGGAAAGGTGCATGCGTGCCTTAGACAGGTGGAGACAACGGGTGTTCCTGACCCAGGGGCCAGTGCTGGGAATCGTGTATTACCATCTCTCGACGGACGCCTCTAGCACAGGATGGGGCGCGGTCTTGGAAGGACGCACAGCCCGAGGTCTGTGGTTGAACCCGCACCGTGGTACATAAATTGCCTGGAGATGCGAGCGGTCTTGTTGGCCTTACGGCACTTTCTTCCAGACCTCAGGGGCCACAATGTGCTTATTTGCTCCGACAACACAGCGGTGGCCTCCTACATTAATTGACAAGGCGGTCTGAGGTCGCGCCCTATGTGCAGACAGGCGCCCCAGATCCTCTTGTGGTCCCAGGGGAAGTTGCTCTCTCTCAATGTGGGGCAGACATCCTGTCGAGGCAGGGGCCGAGGCCCGGGGCTTGGAGACTGCACCCCGAGACAGTGCAGATGATGTGGAGGAGATTCGGCAGAGCACAAGTGGACCTCTCCGCATCCCCGGACAATGCTTACTGCCCCCTCTGGTTCTCCCTGGATCCAGCCCCTGTGGCAGCTGTGGCCGAGGCTACGGCTGTATGCATTTCCCCCAATTGCTCTGCTCCCGTGGGTTCTAGAGAAGATTCGCCAAACAGGGGCCCAGCTGCTGCTCGTGGTCCCGTTCTGGCCTGCCAGAATCTGGATTTCGGGCCTGGTAGCCCTCCTGGAAGGTCCCCTGTGGGAGTTTCCCATCAGGAGGGACCTGCTGTTGCTAGGCCACGGCAAAATATTCCATCACCAGCCGGGGAGGTTGAAGCTGTGGATTTGGCTCCTGAGGGGGACCACCTCCGAGCTGCCGGTCTCCCTACTGAGGTAGTTGAGACCATCTTACACTCTAGAGCCCCCTCCACGGGGAAACTGTATGTGGGCAAGTGGAAAATTTCACTACATGGTGCAAGGAGCGCCATCTTGACCCCGTTTACGGCCCGATGGCTTCAGTGCTGGAGTTCCTCCAAAGCCGGTTTTCAGCTGGACTCTCCCCCGCTACACTTAAGGTGTATGTGACTGCAATTGCTCGCTTGGAAAGCACCGCTTTGTTACCGGTTTCCTTCATCGCACCCTGAGGATGAGGCCTCCGGTTTGAGCCAGAGTCCCTCCATGGGATCTGATAGTGGTGCTAGATGGGCTGACCACAGCACCTTTCGAGCCTATGTACGATGCATCAGACAGGTGTCTGGCCTTTACCTCTGTCTATAAGAGCCCATTCCACATGGAGTATCAGAATCAGAATCACGTCAGTGCACAAAATGGCATCCTCCAAAGCTTGGTGGTTGGGAACCCCCCTGTCTGATATATGCGATGCAGCGGGATGGTCCTAGCCTCACACCTTTGTGAGATTTTACAGCCTAGACCGCTTAAATAATCCGGGATCTGTGGTTGTCTTGTCCTGAAGTGTGCCCTGCTGGCTTCACACTCTGACAGACATCCCTTCAGCATGTCGGAGTTGGTACTGCGTTCCCCATAGTGCCAGCTGACGCAGCGTTGAAGTTCCCTTAAAAGGGAATGTACCAGGTTACGTAGGTAACCATGGTTCCCTGATAGGGAACGAGACGCTGCGTCTTGATGCCATACTTCCGGCATACCTGTGAGCGGCTTGCTTCAATCGATCAGAAGGCTGAAGACAACAGTGAAGCCGGCTCCCTTTGTAACTTCCGGCATGCGTCACGTGTTGACGTTAAACCCAATCAAGATTGGACTATCTGATACAGAGAGTCAGAGGCGATCACGCTGAGGACGTTCCCCATAGGGTCAGCTCACACAGCGTCTCGTTCCCTATCAGAGGACCATGGTTACCTACGTAACCTGGTACGGTATGTGCGGCGGCTGCAACTCAATACAGCCAGATTGGCAAATTTGATTGATCAAAGGTAACGTTATTTGGTTTGTAGTGGTTACCAAAAGGCATTCTGGGAAATGTAGGAAATTACTGAGGTAGAAGTGGGAAAGGGAGAATACATTTTCTGGAATACACTGAGAGATCAGTGAGAGGTAAAGGATATAGGAAGGGTTTATCAAGCCTTAACATGTTGAATTGGGAAATGTTTAGTAATTATTCTCATCTTGAACAAATAATCTTGTCACATTGATGCATGACATCCTAATGCTATGTACAACTACAATTTCTTGCAAAAACATTGAATTGCATGAAGCTCTGCCATGGTGGTCTGATGGAATTTGCAGAACTCCTGAGCAATATTTGTATCTTTGTACCATGTGTTATGGATTATACTACTACAACAAGTGAGAATGTGAGTAGGTGTTGGGATTTACTAACTATATATACCTCACAACGGGGGCATCATTAAATGTTGGGAATCAACTTGATATGTCTCACACCGCCATTAATTGGGGTTTACCAACTATATGGTTTACATGGCAGTACCATTAATTAGATTTGGCCATCAGAATTATCAAAGATAATGATAAATACTGCTTTAAATTAATAAAGGGCACCATCCTTATAAAAGGAAAATGATAGCCAATTAATTTAGTCTCATAAAATACACTAAACTATCAACTTGGAAATGCAACTTAGCAGCTGAAGCCTACAGAACTGTAAGTGTGTTTGATTCTTGTCTTTTTGAGTTTAGTGCTGTGTTATTGCGAAGAAACCGTTTTGTTCACTAACGTTTTGTCACATGGTGTAATTGCATAATAGCGTTTAGTATTGATTGTTCTCGTGGTTTGTTTGCGTGTCACCTGTGGTGTGTCCTGCTGAATTCAATCACTTGAATCAGACGAGTATTTGTGTGTGAATAGTGTGAATAATCACCACGGCAGTGGTTGCGGCAGCACCATCTCATGCAGCCCTCATTGAGTGAAGACTGAAGAGAGTAAAGACTATCGACACTACCTGCACATGACTCCACCGAGTAGGGACTCAACAACAGGGCACTTGAGTATTGCACTTTCTTGTACTAATTGTTCGCACTTTTTAATTGATCCTTATAGCTATTAACGTTTTTCTTGCATACTTACTTTTCTGCTCTTATACAATGTGTTTTCAAATTCTTACTGTCATTAAAACACGAAAATCTTCATGCCGAAGGCGACGCAATGTTCATAATCTGCACGTTGTATCACTGTCCACAACTGCCCCACTTTCCCCTTACTTTCCCAATAGGCTGGTGTAACTGCCAATCTGCTGTGAACAACGCTGATTTCATTATAGCTTTTGTTAAACATTCTGGCCTCTTAATTGTAGCACGTACAGAAACATGGCTCAAACCAGAGTATTCCGCCACTCCCGCAGCCCTCTCCCGTAATCACACTTTCTCACACAGTCCTTGCATCGCAGGAAGGGCTGGAGGAACCGGCCTACTTATCCCTAATGACTGGAAATTCAAACAGCTAGCACCCTTGTGTGACAACAGCTCTTTCGAGTTACATGCTGTTAATATCACCCACCCTGTTAAAAGTAATTTTGTAGTCTATAGCCCCCCAGGTCAACTTGGAGATTTCTTGGAGGAGTTGGATGTGCTTCTTTCATCCTTCCCTGAGGATGGTACAACCTGACTGCATCATTTGACCTCAAGTGGGTTTCCACATCAGCAACCCACAAATCTGGAAATGAGCTAGATCTTATCTACATAGGGTACTGCTCTACTCATCACATTCAGGTCACTCCACTGCACGTCAGATTATTTCTTCGTCACTCTCGACCTCAACCTACCTTCTACAGACAGTGCAAATGTTCTACCGCTGGTCACTTTCCGACGCAACCTGCATACACTCGCTCCCTCCCGCTTTTCCTCTGCTGTCTCTTCGGCACTCCTCTCTGAGGAGCTCTCTCTCTTGAATACCAACAGCGCCACTGACACTCCTGTGTACATCCTGGTTTGACAACTTCTGCCCTCTCACATCTAGACTAGCCCATACATCCTCGTCTGACCCCTCGTTATCTGATGTTCTACATGAGCATCGTGCCAGCCTCCGGTCAGCTGAGAGAAAATGGCGCAAGTCAAAAGATCCCACGGACCTCTGTCTCTACCAGTCTCTCCTCTCTACTTTCTCAGCTGATGTCACCTCTGCAAAAACTGACTACTACCACTCTAAGATCAACAGTTCACCTGACTTGCGCGCTCTCTTTAAAACCTTTTCTGCTCTCCTTTCTCCGCCTGCTCCCTCACCTTCATCGGATTTAACAGATGATGATTTTGCGTCTTTCTTTGTAAAGAAAACAACTGCCATCAGCAGTCAGTTCTCTGCGCCACATCCCTGATACGTGTCTGCTTCCCTCTTTCTCTCCTATATCTGAAGCAGACGTTTTTAAGGTCATTCGTTCTAACCACCCTACCACCTGCCCGCTGGATCCCATCCCCACCCATCCCCTCAGGCCATCTCTCCGTCTGTTGTCCCTGCTCTGACCCACATCATCAACTCATCTCTAACCACTGGGTCATTTCCCACAGCTTTCAAAGAATCCCACATCACCACTCTCAAAGCCACTCTCAATCCTACACTATTAGAAAACTACAGACCGCCTTCCCTTCATTGCCAAAGCTCTGGAAAGAGTTGTGTTTAACCAGCTCTCCTTCTTTCTCACACAAAACAACTTCCTTGAGCGCAACCAGTCTGGTTTCAAGAGAAGCCATTCCACGGAGACCACACTTCTCTCAGTCGTCGAAGCCCTGAGACTGGCAAAGGCAACATCCAAGTCATCTGTACTCTTCTTACTGGATTTGTCTTCTGCCTTTGACACAGTTAATCACCACATCCTCCTGTCCTCTCTTAGTGCTATGGGTGTTTCTGGAATTGTGTTGCAGTGGTTCCAATTGTACCTCTCAGGTAGGTCATTCAGAGCTACGGAAAGCCCTACAAAAAGATACCCCCAGGAGATCCCAAGAGAAGGGGGGAGATCTCCAATTGGACAGACCAAAGTTTAACAACCCACGCAAAGGGATGGACGACGAATGTGATATGCATTTGCGGAAAAGCTGTGCAAGAATCATCGTGACCTAAAAATGCACCAGGCCAGAATGAAATGTTTGGAGTGGGAAAGTGAGGTGAAACGCACAGGTCTTGAACCTGGTGAGATGCAGGAGGAGCCCAGCCAGGAAGCAACCCACAGAGCCCAGTCCCTCCACGTACCAAAGCCTCCCAATCCCAGCAGAGTAGTTCCACAGCAGCGGATTAAGTGGCCCTCAGCCAGCAAACGGAGTGAGTGGCTGCAGTTACTTGAGGATGGGTCCAACATCATCCAAGCCACTGCCAAAGGAGATGCTGATTGCCGACTCCAATCGATGACTACCATCATCAGCAGCTATGCCTCAGAAAGATTCAGTTGGGTATAGAAAGAAAAACCAAGCCTACCCCCTATACCATGAACTGCAGGGCTACCAAGATACATTAACTATGTCGGGAGCTGCGCACCCTCAAGAGACAGCACAAGAAAGCTACTGATGAGGAGAAACGACCATTATCAGAGCTGCAAAAAAAAGAAGCTGATGATCCTATGCAGAGTAGAGTGGCACCAGAGACGGGAGAGAGAAAGAGCCAGGAAGCGAGTGGGCCAACATTTCCAATCCCTTCGGCTTTACAAAACAACTGCTTGGGGACAAGCACAATGGTCAGTTTGAGTGCTTAACAGAGGAAGCAAATTGCTTCCTCCAGGACACAGTGAGTGACTCCCTGAGAGAACTAGAGCTGGAGCTCAACAAAGCTCTCATCAGCCCCGCCCCCCTACAACAGAGTTCAACCTGAGGGAGCAAATTCTGAAGGAGATCATCAAGGTAGCTCGCTCAGCATCTACCCCAGGCCCCAGTGGCATACCCTATTTCGTATATAAGCACTGCCCAGAGCTTCTCCAGCACCTGTGGAAGATTTTGAAGGTGATTTGGCGAAGAGAAAGAGTTGCTGACCAGTGGAGGTGTGCTGAAGAAGGAGAACTCGAAAAACATCAACCATTTTCAACCATCTCACTACTGAATGTTGAAGAGAAGGTGTTTTTCAGCATTGTCAGAGTTTCTCCTTAAGAACAACTAAATCAACCCCTCAGTGCAGAAGGGGGGGATTCCTGGAGCTCCTGGCTGCTTGGAACACACTGGTGTTGTTACTTATCAGAGAGGCCTATGAGAACAAAGTTGTTTTGTGGATGAACCTGGCCAACGCCTAAGGGACCATACCACACAAGCTGGTCGAGCTCACTCTACATCTCCATCATGTTCCCAGTAAGATTAAGGACCTGATCCTAGATTACTTCAATAATAATAGTAATAGTTTGCGGGTCACTTCTCGGCCAGGGACATTAGACTGGCATCGCATTGGGAAAGGAATAATAACAGGCTGCACCATCTCTGTTATTCTTTTCACACTCACCTTAAACATGGTGGTCAATTCAGCCGAGGTGGAATGCAGAGGGCCCCTAACCAAGTCAGGCGCATGACAGCCCCCTAAAAGAGCCTATATGGATGACCTTACCATCACAACGTCATCGGTCCCAGGGAGCAGGTGGATCCCACAAGGACTTGAGAGACTCATTACTTGGGCAAGGATGAGGTTTAAGCCCTCCAAGTCAAGGTCCTCCTGGGCCTTCCATGCAGTCTTACCAGCGCTGCACTGTCTTAAACAAAATTTTGAACTGAGCCATGCTGGTTTTTGAAAAGCTGACTTTCCAGAATGAAACATTTTTTCATGAATGAGTTACATCTTGCAGTTGCCCTTCAGTGGCCTCACTGAAGAATTCAAGGAGGTACGCACCAGAGAAGCCCTACAGTATAGGGCTTCCAGGGACTGCAAGGTGTCATCAGCTGGCATTGAAGTGAGGACAGGAAGGAAATTTAAGGCTGGTAAAGCAGTGGAGGAGGCAGAGTCATACCTGAGACAAAAGGCACTGGTCGGCACCGTGGCGACAGGCAGAGTGGACTTGGGCTACTTCCCAAAGAGTCTGGTCAGTCTGGCCTGCGGCAAGTAAATGTGTGGAGGCGTGGAGGAAGAGCAAGTGAGCAGGGCGGTGGGACTTTGGCAGTAGGGAGTGTCGACGAGGTGGGAGAGTACACTGCAGCGCAGGATTACCTGGGCGAACATCTTGCAGGCGGACTTCCAGCAGGTCCATTTCCTGGTACAAGCTGTTTACGATGCCCTGCCAAGCCCAGTGAACCTTCATGTCTGGTGGAAGAACAAGACACCTTCCTGCCTTCTTTGCTCTGGAAGAGGATCATTAGACAATCTCCTCAGCAGCAGCACGAGGGCTCTGGCTGATAGTCCGCTATCGTTGGCACCATGACCAGGTGCTAAAGGCAATTGCTGAGTGCTTAGCCTCAGCCATCAGCTCCAGAAAACACCATCATGCTCCAAAGGCGGCATTCCCCTACAGCAAAGCTGGAGAGAAACCACCGGCGCGACCACAATTAACAACAGGCCTCCTCCACAAAGCCTCGGACTGGCAGCTGCAAGTCGACCTGGGAAAACAGCTAAGGTTCCCTCAGCACATTGCAACAACAAACCTCCACCCTGACATGATAGTTACCTCTGAGTTTTCAAAACATCTGATCAGGCTGGAAGTTACGTTGCCCTGGGAAGAGCGTATTGAAGAAGAAGCCTCTCATTGGCTTCCTCAATACGCTAAGTACCAGGAACTGGTGGAGGAGTGCAGGGAGAGGGCTGGAAAACCTTCTATGAGCCTATAGAAGTCGGCTGTAGAGGCTTTGCAGAAAGTCCTCCGAGAAGAGGGCCATTCAATCCGCGACCGAAGCTGCAGAGAAGGCCACAAGGTGGCTTTGGATTAAGAGGGCTGCTACTGGGACGCAAGTCTGGGCAAGATCAACCCTGGCAGCGTCACCTGGGTGAGGGTGTATGATGTTGCGAGACCCGAAACATCCAATGATCCCAGGATACATCACTGAGGATGAGTCCCAGTGCATCCATGAGATGTTTCTTGCATAGAATATCCTGGAAAGATGAGGTCTTTAAGTCCCAACATCTCAATACAGGGCTCAGTGCTTGGACCGCTACTCTTTTCCATATACATGACATCCCTAGGCTCGGTTATTCAGAAGCATGGCTTTTCCTATTACTGCAATGTGGATGACACACAACTCCACTTGTCATTTCAACCGATGATTCACCCGTCTCTGCTCGCATCTCGACATGCCTGAGTGACATCTCACTTTGGACAAAGGACCATGACCTGCAGCTGAACCTTGAAAACAGCTGCAGGTCAAACAGAATGGTTTGTGATCCCGGCCAACCCAAAGATTCACCATAACCTCTCTATTCAACTAGGTTCATCAACCATTACACCCTCCAGCACAGCCAGAAATCTGGGGGTGGTAATTGATGATCAGCTAAACTTCAGAAGTCATGTCGCCAGCACTACCCGGTCCTATAGATTCATCCTCTACAACATTAGGACAAGTCCTAGTCCAGGCTCTTGAATTGTCAAAACTGGACTATTGCAATGCGCTACTGGCTAGACTCCCTGCTTGCACAACCAAACCTCTGCAGATGATCGAGAACGCGGCGGCAAGGGTGCCCTTATGCAATTTGTTACCTTGTGTTATAATTGCTTCCATTGTCTTCCTCATATGTAAGTCGCTTTGGATAAAAGCGCCGGCTAAATGATTAAATGTAAACGTAACTTGGAACTCAGATTAATAATTAAATTAATAACTATAACTCGACAAGAGGCGGGCAAATTATTCACTCTTGTGAAACATTAAAGAGACCAGCATAAATAAACACAACAATTTATTTACAAAGGTAAATAAAGCAAAAACACACTACGAAGACTAAATACACTAAACGTGTATGTGTAAAAAAATGTGTGTGTGGGTGTGCGCATGTGCATGGCTGCTTGGACATAATGTGGATCAAACAAAGAATGCTAAATCAAGATGGCAGTGAGGCCATAAAATGATACGTGTAGATAAGTATTAGCTGCATGGATAGACAAAGGGACATTTAAAGATGGCAGTAAGCGATGTAGCTAGGAGAGTTGACTACTAAATTTGTATTAGCACAAGCGTGGGTTTGGGGAGAGGAAGAGAGAGACTTCTGCGCCTTATTGACTTGGTGACTTCCGGGGTCGCACGTCGACTCTTATTCACAGTCTTGGGGATTGTGGGAGAAAAGGGAATGCAGTCCTTTAAACAAAGTTTGGTTAAAATTACCCCCATGAATTAACTCATCTGCTGATTCCCAACACATGGAATACAGGAAACACTGTTGATGTTCAGAAGAGTGAAAGGAAGAAGTGAGTGTGCGCGTGTGTGTGTGTGATGGAGCTGGCAGCCCAATGTCATCTAGCTGTGACCTTGTCTTTCATCTACTAGTCAAGAGAAAAACATGTAATGATTTACACTGGTGCATTCCACCGCATGCAATACAGTCACAGTAAAGTAATTTTGATGTAGCAAATAAAAGTAGGATTTAGACCAATATATAGGACTGCTTGATTAAAAATGGAAGCTGATCCAGTCAGTGACCTCTGATGTGAGATACAGACGGGTGACAAATTAAAGTAAAAACTATAGATTCTCAAAGTGTGTGGAACTATACTGGAGGGATGAACAGTATTTGGTTACACTTTTTTTGGAAGAAGAGAGGTTGCTTTGGGAAGCTGCTGCTCCGCTGGCCGGCGTACTTCCGGGGGGGGGACTCTGTGCAGTGGCTGTGTACAGGTTGGGAAGATATTCACTCACCTGTTGTTGGTCATGCTCTGTACAGTTAGCTTGGTGCTAACTTGCTGAGTTGCTTCTTAAAGTTTAGCCGACAGACTTGGCGCTAAACTTTGTTGCAAGAATCTTATGCAGGATATTGCATCGTTGCTGTAAGAGTGAGAGTTTGGTTCTGCAGGAAGGCCGGCTTCTTCATTGGAGCCTAACCCTTTATCCTTTCATCGATTTACCTGAGGGCAAGCAGCAATCTGCTGCTGGCTGGGGGCGAAGCCAGGGGGGATGGCATACAGCCGTCCACTCAGGAGCTAAGAGAGCGAAGGCAGAGGTCGCTGGCCTGTTTTGTTGACTTGTGTCTTCCAGGTCCCACGTCAGACAGATGTCAATGGCTGTATTCAATGTCTTTCAGATTTGTGGGACAAAAGGGAATGCAGTCCTTAATCAAAGTTCAGTTATCATCTGTTGAGTCCCAACAGTATGTTAATGAATTGTCACATATACACTTATCTTTTAAAAATGTCCAGCGTGTAGGATTTAGTGGAATCTAGCGGTGGCACTGCTGTTTGCAACCATTTGAATACTGCTCGCATCACCCTCTCCAAAGCGAGTATAAGAAACTATAATGGCCGCGAAACATGAACAGACCTATCTAGCCAGTGTTTGGTTTGTCTGTTCTGGGCCACTGTAGAAACATGGCAGTGCAACATGGCGACCTCTGTGAACGCGGACCCGCTCCCTATGTAGATAGAAAATATCAATGTTTCACAACTTATTTATTCAGGTTTTTCCCTTTCGTTTGTCACATGTCCATATTTATCTCAGACTTGAACAGTATCACCTAAAGACGTTCAATCTAAAAAGATCCTTGAGTCAAATTATACTATTACTGCACTATTTTCTTACATTTAGGGCTGCAGCTAATGTTTTATTATAGATTAATCTAGGGGAAATTTTTTTCGATGACTCGATTAATTGTTTGCCTCAGAAAATAGTGAAAAATGCACATCACAAGTTCCCAGAGCCCAAGGTGATGCCTTCAAAGGACCTGTCTCTGTCAGAAAAAGGATAGATGTAAGAAATAACATTAATAATGGCAACACGGTATTGCAGGGGTGGAGCAGCAATTTTAAAGGTGTGGGGGTTCTAGGGCTTGGCGGTGAACACCGCAAGCCCTGCTGCCGTCGGACTCTATTCCAGTATCCAGCGTATACAAATAATAGCTCAAAATGTATATTGTAGCACCACGCCCTTCACCTAAACATCTACAGCAGTAATATGCAACAGTCACATTAATGCAGAAGTAGTATAAGCAGAAGACAAGACAGAAACAGAAGCTTGGGACCTCAGGTGGACGGCCTGAGGGTTGGGCAGGAGAGCAAAACAGAACTGGGAGATGAACAGATGTGCGGAGCAACTCCAGATAGAGACGGAACCCCTCTGGTGGGCGGCGACCACTGGAGATCTGAGCTAGAGACTGGTGACAAGGCAGCGGGACTGGAGGCAAGTGACAGGAAAGTAGGGCTGGAGA
>CM022487.1:2431624-2508481 GCA_011952105.1 Coreoperca whiteheadi | reverse complement strand
CTGGAAGCCGGTGACTGGACAGCTGGAAAGCACAGAGAGTTCAGGAGACTGCAGCTCCGGAGGTTCAGGCAACTGCTACAACTCAGGGGATTCAAGAGTGTGACTGCCATAGCACATAGAGTTCAGGGGGCCACTGCAACACTGCAGGTTCAAGACGCTGCTGCGGCCCAACAGGGAGTTCAGGAGGCTGCTGTGGCCCAACAGGGAGTTCAGATGGCCGCTGCAGCACAGAGAATTCCAGATACTGCTGCAGCTCAGCAGGTCCAGGTGACTGCTGTATCAGTGGCTCAGCAGATTGCTGAATCTGAAGGTTAAAATCTGGGTTTTGCTACCCATTGTGATGGCAAAACCACTCATCTCTCTCTTTTCCTGTCTTTCTCTAAATCTCCCTCTTGTCCCGTTCATCTGTCTGTCTATATCCCACTCTCTAATCTGTTGTCCTCATCCAGGGTGGCTGGAATCCACTCCTTTGTCGTGTGTGTGTGTGTGTATGTCTGTGTTTGGTCTGTTCAGCCAGTTGTGATCTGGTGTGCAGACACTGGAACCTTACCGCAGGTCAGCTAGCTCATAAACTCTCTCTCACACACATACACACACAGATGACATAACAGTCTGTCCATCAATGTTAAATATCATGGATGAAACTCCAGCAGGGTCATTTCATTTCATCCATCACTTCGCCTGCGACTGCAACAATAGCAAGAATGTTTTAATATAGTTTTGTAAAAAGCAATGAGTATTACTAATGTAAGGATTGAGGTAGGTGGAGAAGGAGGAACTATGAAAGATGTCACAAAGTAGGGAGGTAGAGAAAGGGTGAAAGAAGGTGGTGTGAAAGAAAGGGGTAAAAGGATGGTTTGTTCAGCCTGTGACAATGAGACAGTTTGTTCAATCCAATCCAGCAACTAAATCAATTGTTTACTCAAATAAATGTATATGGCATTCGCTGTTGAAATGTAAAATCGCACCCTCTGTTAATCACCTTATTTAGTTGGGATGTTTTGGTCGTGGTTGTCAACTAATCCCAAGCTTGGTGGTTCAGTTCCCCGGCTCCTCGGGCAAGACACTGAACCCTAAATTGCTCCTGCTCTATAAATTAAAGTGATCTCTTACCTTTGTAAAAAAAAAAAACATACCTTTACACATTTTAAGTAAGTAAGTAAGTAAGTAAATATTATTTTGAGTATATAAGACACATTACTGATAGGTCTAATACAGGTTATTTTTCTGTCTGACTCTATGAGTCCCCCCCTGAGAAAAAATGAATTTGCTGACTCACAGGCAGGCTGTGAACAGGTAACTGGCAGGCAGGCAAGCAGATAGGCAGAGGATAGGCAGATAACAGGTCGTAAACACGTAGTAGGTAGGTATAAATCCAGACAGGCAGAAAGTATCAAAACAGCAAAGACATTTTACAAACTGACCAAGAGATAGGGAAAACACAGACTAAATACCCTCAGGTAGGGGAGAAAATGAGACACAGGTGAACTAAATCACCACAGGTGAAAACATTCAAAGCAATCTAAAGGGCAGGAAACAAAACCACAAGACATGAGGAGAGGAGAATGTTTCAAAATAAGACCGGAAATAATTGAAAATAAACCCAAAACCACGGCGTTTGTATATTCATTGACAAGACCAATCAGAGATGGTTTACAAGAAATATTTGTGTCTAATTGGCTGACAGGTCTGTCAGTTCTTCACAGCAGTGGCACAAACATCCTCTCATGCAGAATTAGGAAAATGTCTGGAAAATGTCTGTATGAGTCCAAGTTACAGGAACATGATATGAGCAGAGTGTAAGTTACCTGTATAGACTGTATACAGCTAACCTACTTTGCATTGCACTGTAGCCAGCCAATGATAGTTGTTGTGCTAGTGACACCAAACTAGCCTGATCTCGTTTTGGGTCGATTTTTGTTATTTAATTTTGCTAATTTAATGGTCTGCCTCCGAAAAAGGAGTGACAGCCGCTCCTCAGCGACAGACTCTCATTCAGCGAGCACAAAGAGGCCAGCAATGTCGGGGAGAGAGGCATCAGGAAAAACAACTGTAGAGCCAGAACATTTATATCTAACTCTGTGAATTAACAGTAAGGATTTATTTCGACCAAACCAGATTTGGCCATTCTTGGAACAGTGGAAAGAACCAAGACAGTTTTGGTGATCTTTATTTTGTTTCTGTCGGGTTTGAACGAAGTGTGTTATAGGATGAGTTAACAAAGCAATTAAGCTGGTCTAAATTCAGTGAAAGAGAGAAACTTCAATTCACAAAGATGTAACGTTGTATTTTTCTTAAAACAAAATAGGTTAGCACCACATCACCCTATCCTCTGCTCTCCGTGTCTGTGTGTGTGTGCGCGTGATACAACGAAATGTGTTGGACAAGAAAACACACCAGCTCAGCAATAAGAGCACTACTCATAAAATATAGAATAGCCTATCAGATAATTCATTCATTCATTTGTGAATAATTCATTAAAATTCTAAGGCAACCTGTTCCAGTGAGAATAAAACTGCATTGCTCTGACTATTCTAAGTAACCTTACCAAAAAGGCTCAGGATTACAACAATTCTAACAAAATATATCCATTTGTAAGTGAAGAAGTGCACCTGGGGGGTATTCCAGAAAGATCTTTATGGAGATGAAACTCAGTCAAAACAGCAAGGCCCAAAAACTAAAATATTTAAGTGCACATAACATCAATACATTTCAATAACAGCATAATAGCGCAATAGCACAAACCGAGTACCACTTTTTTGATTTACTTTATGCTTGTACTCTACACCATGTGAAGAGCCAATCTAATTCTGAATCCAAATTATCTCAGCACTTTCATCTACATCTGCTCATTAAACCAAACTGTTCCATTTATGTTGAAAGATATCCACAACAAATAATGCTATACCCTGTAATCTTCTGAGTACCCATAAATGAATACAAACAACACTATGCATAAACAAAATTAAATGATGCAGGTCAGTCATTAAATGTAAAAAACGAACAATACTGAAAGATGACTAGGCCTCAATGTCCTCCATGTCACTCGGAAACATCCTCCACTTCATCCCTTTCAAAAGCCCCACTGGTAAGTCGTTGGTTGTGGTGTAACAAGACAAGGTTTTGAGGTTGTTGTTTGTAATTGGTCTTCTTTGGCTGGACATCACCAGCTTGTTGATGCTGTTGCTTTGTTCAGCATCTGCTGAGTTTATGAAGACATCTTTGTGTCGTTTGGCCCAGACACTCAGCACGGGAAGTCTCTTCTGCAGCCCATCCCAGAACACATGCAAATCCACCACTCCACACGCTGAAGCTCTGACGGCTGCTGGACCCAGGTGGATGAAGTAGGCTTCAAATTAATCTCTAGGAACAGCACTGAAGCCTGGGATGTACTTGTAGCTGGCCTTATGTCTTTCATAAGTGCAGTTTGATGAGGATCACACAACCTGATCTCTTGAAGGACATTAATGGCAGGTTGTCCAACTGACATGTACTTGATGAGTTTCTCCTCTGTATGTTGTATGCCTGTTCCTCTGTGTTGAGGAGACACATCCTAAAATAAAGACAGTCTTTATTTGCAGCAAAGTTCATCTGCAGATCCTCCAGGTAGTCAAAAAGCTTGGTGGTCACAGGGCGTCTGCCATGGAAGATGTCCAGAAATTGAACAATTACTTTGCACTTGTCTGCAGACTTTGA
The DNA here is from genome assembly GCA_011952105.1 of Coreoperca whiteheadi. Lineage (NCBI taxonomy): Eukaryota > Metazoa > Chordata > Actinopteri > Centrarchiformes > Sinipercidae > Coreoperca > Coreoperca whiteheadi. Next base: position 2,504,785 of record CM022487.1, on the reverse strand, counting down.
GCCATATCTGGATTTTGTAGCATTTCATGTAGTCTCTCCACGTAGTCTGTGGTGTGCTTTTACACATCTTTGAATAGACTAACAAATTAGTCAAAATCATGTCAATCAATGTTAATCACAAAAGCACTGATTTACATGGTATCTGTGATTAAATCAGTGGTGTGTGTGTGTGTGTGTGTGTGTGTGTAATAAAGAAAATAGTTTGGGAATACAGTCCGAAGTACTAATGTACTGCAGTGTACCAGGAGTTCCATCGTGTCGCACATGGATTTGGCAGTTTTATTTTCATGATCTGAAGGAATCTTCTTTTGCGGGAGCCAGCTTGGTAGAAACTCAGCATCGATGCATTCAGCTGATGAAAAGGTCTGCAGAAAGCCCCGCCAGTGAGGTTCATTATGAGTGCCATGGATGTTACGTGTAGGGAGTTGGGGAATAAAGACTACAATGCAGCTTTATGTGCTTTCTTCATGTAAGCTTAATTGTTTGTGTCAAACATGATGACATCCTCATTGGCTATGCAGTATTCTTGCAGACACTTGACCACAGACACAGTAGAAAGGTTGCACTCCTGGTTGTCTCCAAGGTAGGCCAGGATCCTCCTAGATTCATCCTTCTCCAGGGGTGCAATGAGGATGTTCATTACACATCTCCCCTCTACATTAGGAGTCTCGTCACATGTAACAGCAACAGGCTTTTTAGCAAGATGTGTCTTGAATGATTCCTTTTCTTTCTGGTATACTAGTCAATTATTTCTCTTGAAGCTGGTGACGCTACAAACATATCTTCTAGAATTCGATGCATTGTTTTAGATTAAACTACCCACCAGTATATAAAGTTGTTAAAATTAGCTCAACCATAAGCATCTACAGCAGCGAAATGCGACAATCACATTCAGTAATAATATTAATCCAGAAACATCATATATAATAGTAAAACACTGACAGGTACCATTTTTCTGCACAATAAGTAACGTTACAATTTTACTTTTGATACTTTACGTATATTTTGCTGCTAATATTTACATGCCAAGTAAAATTTTGGATGCAGGACTTTAACTTCTCAGGCAAGCACGCCCCTATCACTTTATGATTTATACGTTACAATAACGTTACCACTATAACCATGCATATTTAATCTAACTCCCCTTTATCCTTTCAGCACTTGAAATAGATCTGGATGCAACAGATCATGGTGATTTGCCTTGTCTGTTGTCGGCGCGTTTCAGCCATTCTCCGGATGTGTTTTTAGTAAAAAAGTGTTTGTTAATTGATGATTTCCGTTTGTCTTCCACGTGTCACACATGTCTGCATCTTCAAAGCCAGCAACAAGGAAGTTTGGTGATGTAAACTACGATGATTGGTCACATCTGTGGAAAAGTTGGGGTGACTGGACAAAATTCCAAGGTTGCGGGTGATTCACAGGGATTGGTTGAATTTGCGTTAATTGTTGCGATTGCGATTTCCTGGAGGGACTGTAAAGTATCTTAATTGCCTCTGTGAGCTGTGTGTCACACTGCTGCAGCTCCAACAGCTGACAGTCTTGATAAATTGGCAAATCATGGGGCCAAACTACATTAACTAATGTCCTGTTGTTTTTAGAACCCTGGCATGCACCTGTCCCTTTCACATCACACAGAATCTTTGTCTCACGTCTCTCCCTCGATGCCCTCATGTGTAGGAGCACCTCACATTTTGTAAACATCTGAACAAAATTAATCTTATGAAACAATGAAAAAAATATGCAATTAATTAAATGAGTACAATGTGTGGGAGGTATGCATGCACTTTCTTTTAGAGGCTCTGGCAAGGCTTACATGCATTTATATGTTTTATTTTCTTACATCAACTTTCTTCTTTCTATGATAATTAAACCAGTCTGAAACAAGCTCTAGTGCTATATGCCTAGTACAAAATGAAGTCATATTTTAAAATTTGTTTCAAGAAAACTAAGATTGTCTAACTCAACAAAAGAGATAAAATACAGTAAGGTAAATTGAAGTTTGCTACATGGTTTGTTTAAATTGTGAACTGGTTGTATGTTGCGACATTTGGTTGTTTTTGTTACACTATCCAGTGAGTGTGCTTTGTGTTAGATGCTGTGAGCATGTGTATGTTCCAGGGGTGCGTGGTGAACACCCCAAGCACCTGCCGCCTTTAACCTCCATTCCAGTATCCACCATATACAAATAATAGCTCAAATTGTATATTGTAGCACTACGCCCTTCACCCAAGGATACTATGTTCACCATTCAACATCCCAATGACTTTAGACTGTTTATGTCTGTTAACAACACACCTTACAAAGTTAGTTACATTTCATATAACAATTTTTTTATCCCCTTCCTGGGAGAGACAAACATGTATCTGTAATTTGGTGATTTTGAATGTGAATATTTGTAAAACTAAGTGTTCCTTTGTGGGTTGAGGAAATTCTTCTGCTTTCTAAATTAAATAAGCTTCTCAAAAACCGTCTTGGATTAGCTGGAATGCATTGTCACAAAATAGGGCTGCACAATTAATTGAAATATCGAGATCGCAATATGGCCAAGTGCAATATCCAATTCACAGAAGCTGCAGTGTTTTGATAAAGGTAAAATCTGTGACAAAACAGCATTATAATGAATTACTGTAGTGGTGCAGAGATGCCCTGGCCTACAAATCTTGTTCTCCAGACGTAAGAAAACATGTTTGTTCAGTACAGACCCCAACAAATGTCCCATCATCATGATTTTAAAAGTTTCTTCAGTGAAAATTAAAATTGTGATGCGAAAATAATCATTCCCACACATTGTGAACCATATTGCATGTCGCATAACCATATCGTAAGATCTGTCAAAATAATCACAACATGATTTTTTTTCCATATCGTGCAGCCTTATCACAAAGCTAAAAATGGGTTGTTTTTCTGAGCTCATTAAAAGTTCAATTTTTATAGAGATACAGTATGTGGTTCTCTCAGGACAGTGATGCTACACACATGCTGATTTCGTAGACCATGATGCATTAATGTAGATGAATATACCCAACAGTATATAAAGTAGTTAAAATGAGCACAACCTTAAACAACTACAGCAGTAAAATTAAACATACACATCAATGCAGCATTAAAATGCAACCGCAGGGGGGCACAAGCCAGTGTCTTCATGTGCCAGTCCCAAGTCTGGATAAATGCAGAGGGTTGTGTCAGGAAGGGCATCCGACGTAAAACACATGCCAAACTAAAAATGCGAATCATGACAATGACTTCCATACCGGATCGGTCGGGGCCCGGGTTAACAACGACCGCCACCGGTGCTGTTGACCTACAGGGTACCGGTGGAAATTGGATTACTGTTGGTCGAAGACGAAGAAGGAGAGGAGGAAGGTGTGTTCGTAGGCAGAGAGAGAAGAGGAAAGCTAAGAATGTAGGACTGACAGTAGGGACTTTGAATGTTGGAACTATGACAGGGAAGGCTAGAGAGCTGATTGACATGATGCAGAGAAGGAAGGTGGACATACTGTGTGTCCAGGAGACCAGGTGGAAAGGTAGCAAGGCTAGAAGCTTAGGAGCAGGGTTCAAGTTGTTCTACCATGGGTCGGATAGGAAGAGAAACGGAGTAGGAGTTATCCTGAAAGAGGAGTTTGTGAGGAATGTTCTTGAGGTGAAAAGAGTGTCAGACAGGTTGATGAGCCTGAAGCTGGAAATTGAAGGGGTGATGTTCAATGTTGTGAGTGGTTATGCCCCACAGGTAGGATGTGAGTTAGAAGAGAAGGAGAAATTCTGGAGTGAGTTAGATGAAGTGATGCAGAGCATCCCCAGAGGTGAGAGAGTGGTGATTGGTGCAGATTTCAACGGGCATGTAGGTGAAGGGAACAGAGGTGATGAGAATGTGATGGGCAGGTTTGGTCTTCAGGACAGGAACGCAGAAGGACAGATGGTGGTAGACTTTGCAAAGAGGATGGAAATGGCTGTCGTGAACACTTTCTTCCAGAAGAGGCAGGAACATAGGGTGACCTATAAGAGCGGAGGGAGAAGCACTCAGGTGGACTACATCTTGTGTAGACGTTGTAATCTGAAAGAGACCAGTGACTGTAAAGTAGTGGTAGGGGAGAGTGTAGCCAGACAACACAGGATGCTAGTGTGTAAAATGACTCTGGTGGTGAGGAAGATGAAGAGGACAAAGGCAGAGCAGAGGACGAAGTGGTGGAAGTTGAAAAAGGAAGAATGTTGTTTAGTTTTCAGGGAGGAGCTGAGACAGACTCTGGGTGGTCAGGAAGTGCTCCCAGATGACTGGACCACTACAGCTAATGTGATCAGGGAGACAGGTAGGAGGGTACTCGATGTGTCATCTGGAAAGAGGAAAGTGGACAAGGAGACTTGGTGGTGGAACCAGGAAGTTCAGGAGTGTATACAGAGAAAGAGGTTAGCAAAGAAGAAGTGGGACACTGAGAGGACTGAAGAGAGTAGACAGGAGTACAGGGAGATGCAGCGTAAGGTGAAGGTAGAGGTGGCAAAGGCCAAACAAAGAGCATATGAGGACTTGTATGCTAGGTTGGACACTAAAGAGGGAGAGGTGGATTTGTACAGGTTGGCCAGACAAAGAGATAGAGATGGGAAGGATGTGCAGCAGGTTAGGGTGATTAAAGATAAGGATGGAAATGTATTGACAGGTGCCAGGAGTGTGATGGGAAGATGGAAGGAGTACTTTGAAGAGTTGATGAATGAGGAAAATGAAAGGGAACGAAGAGTAGAAGAGGTGACTGGTGTGGAGCAGGAAGTGGCAAAGATTAGCAAGAGTGAAGTGAGGAGGACGTTGAAGAGGATGAAGAGTGGAAAGGCAGTTGGTCCTGATGACATACCTGTGGAGGTATGGAAGTGTCTAGGAGAGGTGGCAGTAGAGTTTCTGACTAGTTTGTTTAACAAGATCTTGGAGAGTGAGAGGATGCCCGAGGAATGGAGGAGAAGTGTACTGGTGCCAATTTTCAAGAACAAGGGAGATGTGCAGAGCTGTGGCAACTACAGAGGAATAAAGCTGATGAGTCATACAATGAAGTTGTGGGAAAGAGTAGTGGAAGCTAGGCTAAGGGCAGAGGTGAGCATTTGTGAGCAGCAATATGGTTTCATGCCTAGAAAGAGCACAACAGATGCAGTGTTTGCTTTGAGGATGCTGATGGAGAAGTACAGAGAAGGTCATAAGGAGTTGCATTGTGTCTTTGTAGATTTAGAGAAAGCGTATGACAGGGTGCCGAGAGAGGAGCTGTGGTATTGCATGAGGAAGTCTGGAGTGGCAGAGAAGTATGTTAGAGTGGTGCAGGACATGTATGAGAGCTGTAAGACCGTGGTGAGGTGTGCTGTAGGTGTGACAGAGGAGTTCAAGGTGGAGGTGGGTCTGCATCAAGGATCGGCTCTGAGCCCCTTCTTGTTTGCTCTGGTGATGGACAGGCTGACGGATGAGGTTAGACAGGAATCTCCATGGACTATGATGTTTGCGGATGACATTGTGATTTGTAGTGAGAGCAGGGAGCAGGTGGAGGAGAATCTAGAGAGATGGAGGTCTGCTTTGGAAAACAGAGGAATGAAGCTTAGCCGCAGTAAGACAGAATACATGTGTGTCAATGAGAGGGACCCAGGTGGAACGGTGAGGTTACAGGGAGCAGAGGTGAAGAAGGTGCAGGACTTTAAGTACTTAGGGTCAACGGTTCAGAGCAACGGAGACTGTGGAAAAGAGGTGAAGAGGCGAGTGCAAGCAGGTTGGAACGGGTGGAGAAAAGTGTCAGGGGTGTTGTGTGATAAAAGAGTATCAGCAAGAATGAAAGGAAAGGTGTTCAAGACGGTGGTGAGACCAGCGATGTTGTACAGCTTAGAGACAGTGGCACTGAAGAAAAGACAAGAGGCAGAGCTGGAGGTGGCAGAGCTTAAGATGCTGAGGTTCTCTTTGGGAGTGACGAGGACGGACAGGATCAGGAACGAGTACATCAGAGGGACAGCTCATGTTAGATGTTTCGGAGATAAAGCCAGAGAGGCCAGACTGAGGTGGTTTGGACATGTTCAGAGGAGAGACTGTGAATATATTGGTAGAAGGATGCTGAGGTTGGAGCTGCCAGGCAGGAGGTCTAGAGGAAGACCAAAGAGGAGATTTATGGATGTAGTGAGAGAGGACATGAAGTTAATTGGTGTGAGTGAAGAGGATGCAGAGGACAGGGTTAGATGGAGGCGCATGATTCGCTGTGGCGACCCCTGAAAGGGAACAGCCGAAAGGAAAAGAAGATCAATGCAGCATTAATCCAGAAGCATCAGATATTATAGGAAAACACTGACAGGGACCATTTTACTTTTATGAGTACTCTTACTTTAGTACTTTCACTAAAGTAAGAGTTAATATACTTTAACTAAATTAATAGATAATACAATTAATATACAGTACTTCTATTGAAGTAAGGTCACTTTCTGTGAAGGTGAGGGTGTCACAACACCCAAACCAGTGCGACGAGCCTGAGCATGTGCCAGGCTGCCATATTGACTTGCTGTCCAGAAAACTGCACACCCTGGGCTAAGAGTGAAAAAGCACCAAAACACGGACACATCAATAATTATTGAAAGCGTGCCAGATTATACTGGGATAGATGTGGGCCTGTGATTTTTTAGCAGATGACATATTATAGTTGTCACTTGGCATCTAAGTTTAAGTCAGGTGAATTGTGCTAATTGTGCGGCAAAATAAGCTTGTTTCATTCCCAAGTCTCGAATATAACACTCTTTTATATTTAGTTGTACATACAATACATTAAAAATGGAAGGAATATTCTCAAACCCTTCCTACTTAATTGTGTTGCAAAAGAGTGTACCAATCGTGACGTCACCGTGAAGCATCCAATCAAACCGTGAATTTAGTGAATGTTACATGCCATAGGTCTAGCCCACTTGTTAAGATGGCTATCTTTTACAGTGTTGGAGCCTGGAGGGCGGGAACGGCCGGATGCATCACGCATGTAGGGATGGAGAGATGACAGATAGAGCCATTGATACTGTAGAGAGAGAGCGAGAGAGAGAGGAGGGAGAGAGAGAGAGATGTACAATAGTCTGCCAATACAGATTTATCTCTTCTGCTCTAATTCACCGGCAACATAATAGCCCAGGTCGATATATCCTTCCTCTCTCTCTGCCCCTCTCTCCTCACTCTCTACCTCTCTCCACCACATACACATACACGCGCAGCAACAGTCAGCTTGTATGCGTCCCTCCTCGCGCCAGCGGGTGGCCGCCTGGCTGCTCGCGCTGCCGTCGGGGACAGGTGGAGAGGAATGCGCGCGCCGCGGCCGCCTGGAGATGATCTCGTTTTGGCTGCTGTGCTGGAAGCTGTTGGTAGGTAAATAAACAATGACACGCGTCAACAACGCCTTTATGATCAACAAGAACCCTTTCCCCGGGATTTATGGCCTCCTCCTCGTGCGGTGGAGATTTGGGGACGTTTTTGGCTACCGTGTAGCCTATGCGCGAGTAGTATGCTGAGGCTTTGGCTTAGCTTGAGCTACCATCAAAGCCCTGTTTTCCTGGCTTCTGTATAGCTTATCTGTCACGATTTTGGTGCTTTGCCCGATTTTAGGATGCTGTCTTACATAACACTTGGCTGGCACTCTGACAGAATAGAATATCGTAGCAGAATAGAATATCATCATTAAAATGTAACTACAGTGGATAATAAATAATATAAAAGAACAGAACACAATGGAACAGACCTGACTGAATAGAACACCACCATTGAATAGAATAGAATGGTGAATTGTTGACTGCTTATATTACTGATGAGGCAGCATGCCCTCACTTGTTCCTCATCTTCTATAAAACACATGATGCCTAAAGCTGCTCTGTAATCCTCCCACCACACACACAGACACCCACACACATAGTGAGAGAGGTGTCTGATTAAATGATGTTGATGATGACAGAGGTTTGAGACTAGAAGTTAATTCATTTTACAGGCAATTTAATTCAGTGTAGAAAATGGCTTTCATCAATATTCAATCTGAATTTCAAAGGGAAGTTGCAAATTGACAGAGGTTAGAGAGGTCCGCCAATAATCCAAAAGGACGCCGGTCCAAATTCAGGCAGGCTGATCGGAAGCGTGGATTAGAGTTGAGAGCTGCTGCGCAACTAACTCCAATCCTTCCCCAGATGTTGTGACATGTTCAAGATTTGGCTATACTGAGATTAAATTGACGGAATGACTGCAGAAACACGTATACTCATTAAATCCTTCATACAATTATTCAGTGTAATTAAATCTTCCTCATACATCCTCTACTAGAAATGTGGATGTTTTATGTTTTATGCTCAGATTGTCTGCCCACCAATCATGTTTGCAGCAGTATATTTGAACATATGTCTAATTTTACTTTGATTTGTTTGACTGGTGAAAGAAATAACATTCGGGTGGTACCATTAAAGACACTGTGGCCTGAAAATGCAGATTATTGTCAACTGAACTGCAGTACAGGTTTGTTATAAGTGAGAATGATAATAACAACCAGTGTTGTAATGTAACTAAGTACAAATAGTAAGTACAAGTACTTAACTTCTGGCAGTTCTATTTCTGGCCACTTTCACTCCACTACATTTCCTAAATAAAATGTATAGGCCTACCTTTACTCCGATACATTTCCCCTAAGCATCTTCGTTACTCGTTACTACAAAATGAAATCGGAAGAAATTTGTTAGACAGCAAAAAAGCAGGTTTGTCGAATCATTGCACCTAGATTGCAAATTAATGCACGCTCATTGAAATATTGGCATTCAAAAACTACTCGTCCAACCTGAAGAAGCACATCGAGGTAGGTTAAATTAATATTCTAACCGTTCACTTTTTAAAAACCTTTTACTTCCAATTTAGTACATTTAATACCAGAAAATGACTTTTGATCCTTAAGTACAGTACATTTTAGATACTTTTACTCAAATAATATTGTAAAAGGGGTCTTTAACTTCTACCAAAGTCATGTTCTGGTATGATAGTTGTACTTTTACTCAAGTATTGCTTTTAAGTACTTTATACAAGACTGATCACAACCAACTTCAGGAACACACCATGCAATTCAAGGTTATATGAGATGGCGATCTATTGAATTTCTTTTATATATAGAAAAGTGAGTGTAGGGAGCGAAAACGGTATCCATTTTCTAGCTTGCTGGAAAAAGTAAAAGTGCATAATTCTCAGCTTGTGGAATTTTTTTATTCACCTTTATTTGCATGCCCTCATTTTCAATGATGTCGAGAGTACAAAACAGAATAAATATACACAAAAAATAATTAATAAGAAAACAAACAAACAGACAGCAACAAAAACAAATACATTAAAGTTCTGAGTAGTTTGTAATCATAGTTTTAAATTGACCTATAGGTACAAATGTGTTGAGTTTTAGTGTGTGTTGTTAAATGTTCCAAGTGTGTGCATCAACCAGTCACTAGATCGAGTCAAAATGGACCAATGTGGGACCATTTTATTAAGAAAATGATAAATAAAGGCAAGTTGCCATTAAGGCCTTTATAAATATATAAAAACCAATGCCTGTCACATCTTACTGTTAGAGATGCCCTCCCAACCTTTTCATACAAGATGCAATGATGAGTACAGTCACCAGTAATAAATCTGAGAGGAGAGTGATAAACTGAATCTACGGGTTTAAGAGTGGAGGCAGAGGTGTGTCTATAGTAAACATCACCATAGTCCAAGCAAGACAAGAAGAAGGCCTCAACTATTACTATTCCATTCAGGACTAATTTACAATTTGTCAAAGGCTTGTTGTAGCATCTCAGTGGCTGAGTGTGCAATACAGGACTTTGGGCATTACAATTAGTTATAAAAGATGTTATATTGTTCATTTAAATTGTGCACAAGATAGGACCCAACATTGAACCTTGCGAAACCCCCTTTGACAGTGATAGAAATACAGAACGATTATTTACCAAAATCACACATTGCTGTCTATGACACAGGTAGTTCTTAAACCATTTAGGGTTTTTAGGTGCGGCTATGGCTTGCTGGCAGAGCAGGTCATCCACAAATCGGAAGGTTGGCGGTTTCGATCCCGGCTTCCCCCAGCCCACAAGTACAAAACCAATATCACATAGACTCAGGTTCATAGTTGAATCAACAGTTTCAAATACTTTTGATAAATCAACAAAGAGGGCAGCACAATAATTCCCTCAGCAGATACAATCTAATTTATAACCAAAGTAATAGCAGTGACAGTACTGTGTTGAAACCAGATTGGAGTGGACATCACCAAATTTCTTGAGAAGAAAGATTTGAACTTTATTAACTAATGACTCCAGGACTTTAGCAAGATAAGAGAGTTTGGAAATTGGCTGATAGTTATTAAGATCCCCTTTATCAGCACCCTTATGCAGTCAGACTACATGTGCAGATAACAAGACGTGAGGGATAACTCCAGTAGAAATGGAGAGGTTAAAGAGATATGTCATTTGTTCCGCCATATTTGGGGCACCAAGCTTTAAAAAATAAGGGTCTACTTTATCCTCCGCAGTTGCTTTCCTGCAGTCAAGAGCTTGAAGTGGTTCAGTCAGATTTAATTGGAGATTCATTCTATGTGATAATTGGCTTTTGCTTTTCTCAAGGAGGATGTGCATTTATTTCTGAGTATTCAGCCAATGGGCTGTTTTACCAGTAAGCCTCGTTAGAGCCCAGGCTTTGTCCATTGCCCTGAACATCATTAAAAATTTCGTGGAGAACCAGGGGCTTGATCTATCTTTAACCTAAGCTTTTTAAAAGGTGCATGTTTATCAATGATAGCAAGTAATTAATTTGTGAAATATTTTAATGACAATTCTACATCGGGTATTTCAGAGGTGTGATGTATAATACTGTCAGCAAGGTCTCTGAGAAAAGCCTGTTCATTGCAAGATTTTAAATTACTTTTAATAAAAATCTTAGAGCTTGATCTTTACAGTCTTTTACAGTACTTCTGAAGCAGGCTAGAGCAGTCATTTTGTCCCTCCTATTGGACAGAATCAAATCTATCAGTGATGATTTTTGAAGGATCCTTTAAATTAGGTCTGGTCGTCTCCTCAATTACCTGTGACAAATTGAGATTTTCACACACTTGACTATTTGAGTCATTTGCTAACTAGTTTAGATTAAAGTCACCTAGAATCAGCATCAACCAGCATCTCTGAGTTACTGTACTGAGCAAGTAAGTCTCCTAGTTTAAATGCACAGACAACCACCACATTAATGGACTTGTTACTAGATAGGTAAACTTTCAGAGCAAGCATGAGGTATGGTGACCGCATTCAAAAACAAAAAACAGACTTTGCATATACAACCCTACCATCGCCACCCCCCCACCCCCCAACTCTGTCTATTCTGAACAAGTTATAGTTATGTCCTTAGAATTGTGTGTACTCTGTTTAAGCAAGGTTTCTGTCAGAACCAGGATATCAGGTCATTCTGTGATCTAAGAATTCAGGTGATCTAATTTAACTTGATTACACAGACTTCTGATATTTAAATGTATCCAACCTAAGCCATATTGAAGGACTTTGAATGGTCGGAAGACTAGAAAGACAATATACAAGTACAGTCCATTTACCATTTACCATATCTGGATTTGAAAACACATGAGTAATACTTGACCAGAGTCACAGGGGGGCTTACTTGTAAATGGCAACCTGGAGCTTGTTTGAGGTTTGGTGATAATAGAAATAGGGCTATTATGATTATTAAACTTTTAGGGTTATACTAACTTGTACAAGAAATAAGCTGGCGGTGTTTATGAGGGCCATTAGTAATCAATAAAAGAATGTTAGACACAGCACCAGAGACTGAGAGTGAAAGACAGAGTGCGTTCTGAACCGGGCTTACCTGGAAAATGATCCGCCTCATGTCATACCTTCGGATAGTGAATGATTTGCAGAAATGTAGTGTGAGTTTGATGTTCATAGATAGAAGATGGGCTCCTGCGTGATTTAGATGGAGGCAATCATGTTTAAAAAGATAAGTGGTGAAGTTGTCCCAATAGGGGATTTTTCTGGTACAGCAGTAGCCTTTATGCCAGATATGAAGTTGCCATAGTTGGCTGTTGCCAAAACGGAGGGAGGGCATTGGGCCTGAAATTATACACTGTTTGCCAGTGTTCAATACACTGTCTACTAGCTGGTGCCAATGGTGAGTGTCGCGGTGCAGTCAAGGGCACGGAGGATTGGGGTTGCTCACACAGAGGAGGGAATTTGTGCTTATCCAGGACATTGATTGTGAGCTCCAGGGCTTCAAACTTTTTGTCTAGATGTAGAGCCTCTGGCATAGAGTAGCGAGGGGAGCGCATGCCTCACAGCTTTCTGTCCTTCTGGGTAGAACAGGCTCAGGACTTGGGCTTTGCGCCGAGCCTCAACCATGCATCTTCTCTTACAGCTGGTGGGGCATTGGTTGGGGCTGACACCCAGAGCAAGAATGGACCAAGGAATTGTGGAGTTGGGAGTCCGGTGGGACAAGGCTGAGGACATGGTGCACGAAATGTGGTTAGCCTGGGTATATCTGTTGAGAGAGAGTCTATCTGTTGGAGCGAGAGTCTATCTGTTGGAGCACTAGCTAAGCTACTTTGGCTAAAAACAAACTGGTGCTAGCTAGCAGCAGATTCTGCTAACATTAAGTGCACCAAAGGTAAGCAGAGAGTGTCACAGGAAATGACGACATGAGGATACAGATTTGCTGTGGGCTTGTCTTAGCCATGACCACAATCTTTTTGGAACCATAACAAAGTAGTTTTAGTTGCCTAAACTTATCAAAACCTTAACCTTTGATGTGAGAGTTCAGAAAACACTCATACCACAAGAAACCCTGCATTCTGGGAGTGCAGTGTTGTAGTGGGGTTATAAGGTACTATGAGCTCTTTAAGATAGATGTGCCTGATTTTGCAATGAAAAAGGCTTTCCTTGAAGTTTGTTTCATATGGGAGTTAAGGGACAAATCCTAAAGAAAGATAACTCCAAGTTTCCTTACAGTGGTGCTGGAGGCCAGGGCAATTCCATCTAGACTAAATAAATCTTTAGATAACGTGTCTCAAAAGTGTTCAGGGCCATATCAAATAACTTCAGTTTTCTCAGCGTTTAACATCAGAAAATTGCATGTAATATAGGTTTTTATGCTCTTAAGGCATGGCTGAAGTTTAGGTGACTGATTAGTTCCATCTGTCTTGATTGATAAATAAATTGGGTATCAACATTTAAAGTTTATGGAGTGTTTCTGAATAATATTTAATATATTATATAAGTATATATAAGGTGATTAGAATTGTTTCAAGCACAGAACCTTGCTGCTGGCGGAACTCTGTGACTAACTTAGGTGTGAATTGTTAACATGTACAAACTGAGATCGATCTGATTAATAGGATTTGAACCAGCTTGGTGCAGTTCGTTTTATGCCAATTAAATGTTATAGTCTCTGTAAATGGTCATTGGTGTCGAACGCAGCCTTAAGATCTAACAAGACAGGTGAAGAGACGTGTCTATTGTCTGATGCGATCATTTGTCATTTTCACCAGTGCTGTCTCTATGCTATGATTTACTCGAAATTCTGACTGAAAATCCTTAAATAAACTATTGTTTTGTAGAAGGTCGCACAATTAACTGCCGGCTGTTTCTCAAGGATATTATGGCGGTTTTTCACTACACAGTACTAGCTCACCTCGACCTGAGTTGCCTTTGTTTGGTTTTCCACTGTGTAAATGTTGTACCTGTACCTGCTTCCAGGTACTTTTTTTCGTATCACCTCTGGCGAGGTTCTGAGAGAGCTGAGGCGATACTAAAATGTCACGTGAAAACACGGCAGACTGCTGATTGGTCAGAGAGAATCATCACTATTCACTGCGTCATCATTGCACACGCCAGACAGAGTATCCTGAATAACCCTGCCATTTTTAAATAGTTTGGCCAGAGATTGCTTGATTTACCCATTACTATTATGGCAACGTGGAAAAATCAGCCGTGGTCAAATGAAACAATGTTTGTCTTCTTGCTGTGAGAAACAGCCACATCCCGAGGATCAAAAAGTGTTGTGGAGAAAGAGAAATGACTTTAGCAGCTTGCATGCCTCTTCATCTATACTTAGAGTTACCATAGAAACACCTCCCGTCTGTCACCAGCACATGCCTGGAACAACAGACCATAATAATCTGCTAACCCACTCACAGCCAACGCATTGCCACCATGGTAACGATATGAGTTTAGTCTATCAAACATTTACAGGGCATATATACTGTTTTAATTTACTCCACTCAGTGTATGTGTGTGTGAACTGTTTTGTGACTTGGTTAAGTGTGTCTATATGTGCATAGGTGCATGGGTTAGGGATGAATGGATGTAATTTAAGAATACAATACATACAGTTCTGTATTGAATTTTCGTTTGGTCATCACTATTTCCTTGTACTTTTTAATATATTCCAAACAAACCACATTTGCTTACATAAAGCAATAAAGCATTTTCGGGTTGAATCACTTTTACATCAATATGTGGCAGAGAGAAGCATAAAAAGACCATTCGTGTTCAAATTTGCAAAGTATTGTTTATAAAATAATTGATGGAAGCCAACGTCTGCCAGAAAAAGACCAAAAGATGAAAACTAAAGAAAGATAAAAAATAAATACTCATGGTGAATCCAGTAGTAGTCAAAATTTTGACTTTCTATGTCAAAATCTTTCAAAAATATGATTCAATAAATTTGACTTACAAAATTTTAGGGTTCTAAGTTAAAAGTTTGAGATACAAAGTGGGAGTAGTCACAATTATGAGATAGTGAATCAAAATTTTAAGATAGTAAGTCAAAATTCTAGTATCTTATAATTTTGACTTTAAAAGTCACAATTAAATCATTTAAATGTTAAAAGGTTGTCTTAGTACCTCCGAATATACATATTATATTATTTATGTATATCATAGTTTTGACTTAGTAATTCAAAAACTTGACTAAGCATTTCTCACTTTTGACTTTCTCATAACTTTGACTTGAAATGTCAGAATTGTATCTTGGTATCTCATAAATTTGTCTCACCTGAAGTTTTTTTATTTGGTCATTCCTAACATTTAATCTTTTCCTGGCAGGAATGGACTTCCATACTCATATTGAAAAATACGCGTAAAATGTTTCAAATGTATTTGTATTCAGGCTGTAATCAAGTTATCAGGTTAAAATTAAATGTTTGTGTCCACAGAGAGCCACAGCTGGGCTAAGGAGGACAACAGCTGAGCTAACAGACGGTAACCAAGACAACGATAGCTCCAGCAACAATAACCCTGTCAACGACTCTCCCACTCCAATACAGCCAACAGTTCCAGTTACCATGGAGATCAGCTCATCACCACCACTAACAAACATAGAAAGAGAAAACTTGGTTAGTTGGCGCAGCCAGGAAGTTGAGGAACTCCATTATCCAGAGGTCCATGAGGTGCAACAGCTAATCGGGGATGAGCAGGAGGAAGATAAGGCTACAGAGGGAGAAAATGGAAAAAGAGATGGAGATGAGTGTGACTATCTTGTTTTTGAGATAGGAGAGCAGAATAGAAAGGAGGAAGGAGGTAAAAGTGACGGAGGACTAGACACACAGGAAGAAACAGAAGGAGAGGATGAAGGAAGAGTAGAAATAGAGAGAGAAGAAGAAGGAAGAGGAGAAACAGAGAGCGAAAATTGGGAGAGAAGAGAAATAGAGATAGAAGAAGGGGAAGAAAAAATAGAGGGTGAGGACGAAGGGAGTGGAGAAACAGAGGGGGAAGATGGAGGAAGAGGAGACACAAAGGAAGAGGATGGATGGATAGGAGAGACAGTGGGAGAAATGAAAGACGATTATCTGTCAGAGCTCTTCTTCATATCTGGCAGTCCAGTGTGTCCCTCATCATCAGAGCCCGTGATTGTAAACTCAGATGCTTCAGAGCAGCCTGCAGCGGCCATGTTGCAGGATGCCTGGGGTCACAACCTCTGCAACAGAGATGACCTAAGTGATGGTCACCTTAGTGACTGCCTCCAAGCTGAGCTGGCTATTGTGTACTCAGACAGCGATGCAGGGGAGGACCAATGGGCAGCCTTCGCACCCTGTGATGTCACCAATCAGGAAGAAGTAGGTGAAGGGATTCACGATAACATCCATGATGGAGAGAGCAAGGAAGAGGAGAGAGGAGGAGAAGATGAGGAGAGAGGGAAGGAAGAGGATGAGGCAGAAGCAAAGACTGGAACAGAGGAGCAGAGAGAGGAGCTAGTAAAGGAGGAGCAAGAGGAGAGGAGGGGAGGCAGGGATGATGATGTAGAGCAGATGAGGTCGAGGAGAGATCTTTTCCTGCGGTCTCCTTCTGTCAGCTCCACAGCCAGCTCCACAGACCCCGACAGGAGGGTAAGACTTTCCCCCTCTTTTTTATTTAACGTAGAGCTCAAACTTCAAGTAAGTAAGTAAGTAAACTTTATTTATATAGCACCCATCACAGATACAATCACAAAGTGTTTTACAAAATATATACAATTTAACAGATTAAAACACCACCAAAAACGAACATAAAACATAAAGCCCAAAATTAACTAAAAGCTTGTCTGAATAAAAGTGTCTTCAGCTGCTTCTTCAAAGAATCAACAGATTCTGCCACACGCAACGAGTGCGGGAGGGAATTCCATAATTTAGGGGCAATTGCCTGGAAGGACCGGTCTCCTCAAGTTTTAAGACGAGTTTTGGGGACACTCAGGAAATGCATTCCAGCAATTCATTAACTTACCTAACTCTGACTCTTTGAATGAGCAGTACAACTTAATGTCGTCAGCAAAAGAGTGATAAGACACATTATTAAAATTACGAATGATTTCAGCAAGAGGGCTAATATACAATAAAAACAAAGTAGGACCTAAAACCGAGCCCTGAGGAACTCCACACGACAGAGGGGTCATTTCTGAAAGAATGTTGTTAGCAAACACACAAAATGATCTGTCACTCAAGTAAGAGGAGCAACTTATCTTTTTCCACAGGAAATTTGATAATTAGTTGTAAGGTGTTAAAGGTAAACTTCATACCACTTATCTTTTATGCCCAGTCAAGTAATCCTAGGAACATTCATATTTGGGTTGCAAAATTATGGCAATATTTGAGGTGGAAATTTTCCATGGGAATTACCGGTAATTCATAGGAATTAGGGGAAATAACGGGAGTAAAATAGAAAAATAGGGGTTATTTTTTCAGGCTGTATTTACCATGTCAAATGCAGATAGAAACAAACTTTTACCATATCATAACCAGATATAATTGTAAACCCTTCTAATCGAAATGAAAACAATCAATAATTTAGTTGAGTTGAACTTTAATTAAATGGGTTGAGTCACTGAACTTTCACTGAACAACAACAAAAAATAAAAAAGACGTCTCTCAAAAAAATAATTTTCCTCTCAGGCCTCCATCCTCTCCATGGACTTCCTCGATTTCAGACTCTGATGCATCACCTTTACTATCCAAGCTTGTTTAGGATGACTGTGTCAGGCTCAAAGAGCATCAAGTTTAATGATGATGTTGGCCATATTCCATATCCTTCCCAAAGCCCTTGCTTGGTAGAATACTTTGCCAGACTTTATAATGAAATAAAAGTCCCATTAAATAAAAAGCTATTTATTTATTTATTGAACCGTATTGACTAATTTATTTATTTCATAGCCATATTTATGTATTTATTTCTTTATTTAATATTGAATGAAATGGCATTCCGTATTACAGATTTCCTCTCTAATGTATTAGCAAGCAAACTCTGAACATCAGACAGAGTAGCATCATCTCCCTCAATATGGGCAATCGCTCCCAAAATAAATCATTCAGCAGGATCCTCTTGATGGAGCCTCTTTCCCCTCCAGGAGACTGTCAAACATAATGACAACACCACCCCATTGAGTTTTGCAGGGTAGCTTCAATGAGGTGCTCTTATTATTTTTATTTTGCTCGGAAAGGTAGATTGCTGCAGTTACTTGCTTGCCCTTCAGATAGTTAACAACTTCCTTAGCTCTCTTGTTGAGTGTATCCATTGTTTTCAGTGCCGTCAATGTCCTTGACAAGTAGGTTCAATGCATGTGCAGCAAAGCCAGCAGCTGTGATGTAAGGGTAGGCCTCCGCTACTTAAGCGCAAGCAGCCTTCATGTTCAGAGCATTGTCTGTTACTAGGCCAAATACTTTCTTTGGTCCAAGACTATTTATGACCGCTTTCAGCTCATCTGCAATATGGGGCCCTGTATGTCTGTTGTCCTTTTTGTCTGTACTCTTATAGAATACTGGTTGAGGAGGGGAGATGATGTAGTTAATTATTCTTTCCACATGTACATTCAACCACCTATCGGAATTGGCTGCAATGCCATCTGCTTTCTCTATCGTTTGCTGAACTCTGTTGAACTCTTCATCCACCAAGATAAAACGTGTGGGGGGTGTAATCTGTCCAAAGAACATTTACTGCATTTCCACCAAACCCTTGAAACCCGTACCAAATCTGTACCTACATGTACCTAAATTCTAGATCTGTTTCCACTGCAGACAGTAGTCTTAAGTTCCAGTTCAATTTATAGTCAAGCATGTTAGAACATGAAGGAACGAAATTTGTTTGCCATGTCCAGAAGCGAACAGAATAAATAATATTTTAAAATAAACCTAAAATAAACCATCTTGTTTAACGTTGGCGGGCTTTGGGGCAAACCCTTTCTCTTTTCCAGCAGTTGGGAAACAACAGACGAGACTTTTCTTGGTCTTGGAAGCTGCAGCATTTATTAACTGACACACTGTAACTTCCATTGTACATTTACTGCCAGATTGAAAACTTAATTGCTAACCTTTTCCTCTGCTACGCTCACATTCACCGTTACTTTTCTGGCGCTCGCGCCAACCATACCCTCGCTACGCACACACGTTTCGTGTTCTTTGTTCTTAGTATGTGGTGGTTTATTACAACAAGGAGACAAGCTTTGTTTGAGGAAAGGCTGCACGCAGCGAGACAAAAGACTGAGAGTTTGGGAAATCCTACATCAGAGCGCAGACGACAAGACGACTGGTTGCTCCGATTCTCTCTAACCAATCAGTGGTCTGCAGTGTTTTAACTCCACCTTTCAGTATCGGCTTGAAATCTCAACAGAGGGGTAATGAAAAAACGTGACAGAATGGAGTGGTTCTGTTGGTACCATCCACAGCTTTTGCCAATGTAAAATAATTGTTCTAATGTATAACGAACTGAACTGAACTGGACTGCTGGGTGGAAACTCGACTTTAGAAATCTCTTCCAATACACATTGCCTGTGAGCATCAGAGGTGAGGCAGTTGCACACACTGCTCAAGCAAGAAATTGATCAGCGTTTCTACTATGTTGATCCATTGAGTCAAAAAAAATCTTCTGATTGGTTAACTATAAGATTACTGTTAATTCTGATTAATCTTTTTGACTATGAAAATAACTTGTGGCATTCTTGACGTATGTCTTGGCACAGTATTTGCAAATGTACACAGATTTTCCATCTAGATTGCCTAGACTTATTTGTCTCTACACATCAGATGATGCACATGATGAGGAATTAAAGCTATTAAAAAGACAGACAGTGCAGTAGTGTTGGCAGTAGTGTGGGCTACACATGTGATGGGAGAATGCACTGTGCATGCAGAGGGTTGTAATTTTACTGAATTCCTATTTAATGGGATGCTGTCATATTATTTGTAAATGGGATTTGTTATAACTGTTTTCAGAAAAACAGGAAATATTAGAGAAATCAAATTAATTAATCTTATCACCTGTGTTATGAATTCTCAATACAGTGATCCTTGTCTCTGCTTTGAAGAAATATTCAAGGACTTGGTGTTAGGTGAAACCTTTATTTATAGTTAAATGTTTATTAACAAGTGAATAAAGTGAATAAATGAGGTAATAATGATTGTTATATGGCATGAAATCAAAATCAAATAAATGCAGGAAATGGGTAGTTTAAATGGCAATTTAGGTTATTATTTAGTTTGGCGATATTAAAAAGGTGATTTCAGATATAAATTTAAGATTCAGAGCCCTGTCCGACATCAAACTCTTATCACAGCAGCAGGTTGGCCTACTTTTGCAGTGTAGTTTCAGGCAAGGAACCTTCAGGAGAACTTTCAATCTGTCGTTTCAGCTCCGGTTTACTTCACGGCTTCTCAGCGAGGTGCTACTCACTGGAGCACGGTGGTAGCTGAGCAGGTCACGTCAGACAGCAATGTTTTTTCTGGTGGTCCTCATGGCCCACTGTCGTGGGATGCCAAGGTCTTTGATGCAAGAGCTTCAATCAAACAATTATTCTTGGCAGCCGGCAGGCAGGTGCTGAGCACCATGAATATTTATCCGTAGACTGGTAGCTGGCGTCGGATAGAAGCTCTGCTAAACTTCCTTTTTATACTTGTTAAGATAAACATGAAAATAATTTGGTTGGCCGATCGACACTTTCAAAGTTATTAACAAAGCGAGATTGACTGAAATACAAAAAGGCTTAGCAAAAAGACATTAGGCTTACTAGGGTTAAAATACACGCAACTTTGGCGAGGAAAAAAAACACAGAAGAGAAAGAAATCTCCCGAGAAAACATAAAAACTAAGAGGAGCAGCAGTGAGGAGATCCTTAGGGATGGACAGAGAAAAAACGAAGAGTAGTGGAGATCTAATGGTTTTATCCACTGTTAGGTATAGGCTTGAATTGGAGGCGGCAAAGCCAACTTGCTCCTCTCCTTTTCTTTGTTCTGAGGAGAAAACGTGGTTTCCTTTACTTTCATGGATCTACTTAATGTCATATTTTACACGGAAATTTTGAAAAAATCCAACCAAAAACATCCCACCCCTTCACTTCAGCCCTCCCTCCAATGCCACTCCTCCATAAGACATTTACATGCACAATGACTGTACGGGCAGAATGTGCGCAGGTGGGCAGGTAAACAGGCAGGTAGGTCAGTCTGTAATTTAATTAATTAATTAATTAATTAAATCATCCTTCTCATCAGGTTCCTGTGGATTTCCGTGTCCACCAGGAGACCCACAGTGAAAATGTCTCCACTGAGCATGTGGACTTTCTATTGGCCCGCCAGCAATGGAGGAAGATGGAGGAAGAGGTCAAAGGTCAGCCAATTCCCAAACCAGGGCTCAGAGCTCAGAGGAGCTTCCAGGGGACCCACACTTCACTGTACCCCCCCACTCGCAGCCCCCGACTCAAGCACAGGTAGGAAATAACTGAGGCATTGACACTTCCACTTCTGATTGAGCTTTCTCAGACAGAATTTAGTCTGCTGACGCAAATTCAAAATTCTGAGTAATTATACAGTTAAACATTTTAAATTTAACATGTTAGAATAGAAATAGAAATTTATAACATTTAAATTTTAAATTGTTTTTATTGACACTAATTGCTTTTTTTGGCTTAGCAATGGATTTCAATTGCAGGTTTGTACTCAAAATGAGAAGTTGGGTTTGCTCTTCCACTAGACTGCAATATTTTATGACTTTATATACAGCTGATGGTGTTTCAACAATTTCTGACTCAAGCATTGTTTTCTTAATTCTAGTGAAGGCACCTGCCTTTCCTGCCTTGCTTCCAGATGTGTTACTTCTTTCTCATAACTTCTAAAAAAATAAAACTGTATTGGAATCAAGTCGGGTTAACTCATCCCATTGCCAGGACTGAGTCCGAAACATCAGTCCTTATTTGGTATGGACTCCTGCTTTATTAGAGAGCATGCTGAAAAGCTGAAACCATTAGTTGATGAAGTAATTAATTAATTCATAATTGGCAAATATTTTAATAATCTCTTGATTATTTAAGTAATTTTTCAAGCAAAACTAGCAAATATTCTCTGGTTCCAGCTTCTTGAATGTGCCAATTTGCTGCTTTTCATGGCCTATGTGATATTAAACTGAACATCTTTTGGATGTCTCATTGGGCTTTAGGAAATTATGATGGGCATTTTCCACTATTTTCTGAGATTTTTGTAAACCAAAAGAATATGTACTTAATGGATAATATATGAAAATAATTGTTAGTTGTAGCCCTGGACAATTTTCATTGCATGTCAGACATGTGGTACCTTTCCATCAACCTGTTACATGGACATTTAAAATTTGGGTGGAAAGGACAGAAATTCGGAAAATAGCCATAGTATTACAAACATGTTTTTATGGTTAGATGAGGTGGCATATTTAACAAAAAAACATGTTGTAAGGCTGATCGACACAGAGATTTTTCGAATGCACTCTGACATTGCCATAC
The DNA here is from genome assembly GCA_011952105.1 of Coreoperca whiteheadi. Classification (NCBI taxonomy): domain Eukaryota; kingdom Metazoa; phylum Chordata; class Actinopteri; order Centrarchiformes; family Sinipercidae; genus Coreoperca; species Coreoperca whiteheadi. The sequence goes on along the minus strand of CM022487.1, from coordinate 2,482,534 downwards.
CTGCTTCTGCTTCTTTGAGAGCGCATCACCAGAATAGCCTGCAAGAATATGATTGGATGTTCCTAGAGAGCTGTTAGCCACACAACTGATAAATGAGCCAATTAATAGAAAGAGCTTGAGGTGTTGGAGGTTTACGTAACTGTAATGCCCCTGATTCCCATCCAGATAGGGGCCCTCGTCGCATTCAACCCCCCTCTCTATCACTATAGTGGTGGATAAAAACTCTACAGTCTGCATGTGGATCAGAAGAGACAAATTCATCCATAAAAAAAAAAACAATGCCAACATTTCCAAAACTTGTACAACAATTAAATGGGAAAACTCTTGTGTCCTAAGCAAAGGATGACGTCACACCCCCTCTGCCTGTGTTGTTAACGCAGCCTCTCTGTGCTTTGTTTATTCATCTGCATCGGCCATGCACGTTAGTGCGTGTGAATCCCTCCTGTGAAACTGTTCGTATGTGAGGAGAGCTGTTTCTTTTCTTATCTAACGCGGTAAAATAAGGACTTATTTTGACCAAACCAGAATTGGTGATTGTTGGAACAGCGGAAAGACTTAAAAAGATGGTTTTGGTGACTTTTATTTTTTTCCTGTAGAGTTTGAATGAAGTGTGTTTAACAATGGTCTGTGAGGTAAAATTATAGTTTTTTTCAATAGAGTCTGGTGGCAGGCAAGATCAATAAAACAGCTTTTTCTGGTTAAACTAAAAGGTTCTTACTGTTAGGATTCAGGTCTGTCTTTGTTCTGCGCATGTAATGAGGCCCAACATTACTGTTTAACAAAAAGGCCTAGCTCTGTAGCAATCCTTTCCATAATGATGTCAGACACTTGTAATAACAATCTGAACCTGTCAGTTGTAAAAACAAGCCAGTCAGTGGACGTACTTTGTAGGACGCATTTGTCCACGGCTGAGTGTGGTGGGCTGTAGTTTTTGTCTGAGATGCTGATGCTCTAGTGCAGGTGCAACCTTTAGTGGCAGTGAATGTCACTTACAGCTCCTTAAAGCTGGGTTTCCCCCTGTCCTCCCAAAGGGAGATCCATCCACCAGTGCCCAGGGATCCCACACTGTCCTCCACCCTGTCCCCAAGTTCAGAGGACTCAGGCCTGGATGACTCGTCATACCGCAGCCCCCTGGAGGAGTCAGAGACTGCAGTGGAGAGAGAGATCCGACTGACTCTGGAGAGAGAGGAAAGGCACCGCAGGGAGAGGGGGTTGATTGCACAGGGCCTGACTATACCCAGGTAACAAAAAAAATAAACCAATACCTATAAATAAACCTAATAAAGCAGTATAATGCAGTCTTTTTGGTGCAGTAAGAAGAGTATTATAGATTATAGAACATTGTTATTTTTCTGTTGTTCTGTGTTCAGACCATCCACCCTGCAGACAGGACGATCTCCACCAAGACCTCCAGCCTGCCGCACCCCTACCTTGTCCATCTCCCCATCCCCTTCCTGCTCCTCTTCCCTTCCCCGTTCTGTCTACCATGAAATGACAGCCAATAATGTCATTATTTTGGAGCCCGACTCCTCCAGTTCCGCCTCCAGGAACCGCCTACTCTCCTCTGCCATCGGGGGCCTCTCCGATTGGCCGACAAGCCTGGATGCAGTGCCTTCTGCCAATGTCATTGTCGTGGAAACCTCCAATCTGATCATTCGCAGCGCTTCCGAGTTCTGCCTAAGCTCCGCCCCTGCGTCCATGGAAACACAGGAGAGCACTTTCTCGTCCAATCCATTTTTTAAGCTACGCTCTCTCAGCAGCCAGTCGCTGGTGGAGCAAGAGATCCGCATGGTGAGGCAGAGGGAGGAGGAGTGGAGGAGGCAGAGGGAGGAGATGTGGAGGAGGGGGAGGGAGGAGGAGTGGAGGAGAGGGAGAGAAAGGTACGATACTGTGCTGGTGTCTCCGGGCCTGAACGATAACATCAGTTACAGCGGTACGTAGTGTCATGTCCACTTATCCAAGTATCACAAATATTTATGGGGACATGGCTTACAGCCATACCATTCGGTAATAAATTGAAATGAACAACTGAACGTCCTAGAAACATTTCTGTTGTGTTGTAATTCAGCTCAAATGATTCACTTTCAAAACCAGTCAAAAGAGGTCATAGAGTTTTCAGTCAACTGGGCACCAACTAAACTGAGCCAGCTGAACCACTTCCATTTCCACTCCACACCATTTAGTGATAGCCATTTTATGTGCCTTGCATTAATTCTGTGAATTTATGGTTGTGGATTAAAAATAGTGTCAGTAATAATTATTTAAAGGTTTGCATATGCTGGTGTGTTTTTACCATTCTCACTATTCAATTCTAGATACAGTGTATGGGATGAGAAATACATTTTAAAAATCTGGTTTCTGTCTGTGGATAATCTTATCAAATGATAACATGAGATAGTTCATTCCCCGGTGTGATTAAATGGACTTTTTGTGTCCCTCATTTTTATTTCAGTGCCAGAGGTTCCAGACAGATGTGTCTCCTCCCCTTCATCCCCCTCCAGGGCCCGCAAAATGGAACGATCCAGTTTGTCTTGTGACCACAAGGTTGGCTGACACATTTGGACACACACAAACTCTATCTACAGTATCTATCTATCTGGAGACAAAGTTGCCTGCTGCGGCCTCTGTATGGAACTACATAGGAAGTCTGAAAACGTATCTATATCTATATCCAGTTAACTGACTGGACAAACTGTAGTTCTAGTTTGCTTCTGACGTGAGATTCCAAACATTTAGTAAACAAATTACATCACCTCTGCTAAAACACTCATTTTGAGGTGAAACAAAAGTAAAGCGCAGACTTTTGTTACAATGTAAATTGTGTTGCAGGCATTAGTTTGTTTCAAAGTTCTCACCCACGTGCAGCTTTGACTCTCACTCTCTTATACAAACATTTGAAGTCATACAGTGTCTTAACATGCACTCAACTAACTTAAGTGTCCTCACAGGGTGACAGTGTCTGAATTTAACAAAAAGTGAAATGTTCAACATTGGAAACTTTATTTAGACTTATTGTTAGTTTCAGTTTCAGTCGGACTTCAAGATGAAATTATTTTAAATACAAGGATGCATCACTCCGTAAAGTGATCTCTCCTTTCATCCATCTGCTCCACTTTTACTTTCCCTGTCTGCAGACTTTTCACATGCAAAGACATACTTGTAAAAAGCCAATTAGACACTCAGATTTCTTGGCCAAGAAATCTGCAGGAAAAAGTCATCACTAATCCACTTCCAACTATTACGGAAAGTGGGTTTCTCATTATGTTTAAGAAATCAGCTTACTGGGGAAAGACAATTGTAACCTTTTACTTAAGGGCATGTAAACGCGCTGATAGCAGCAACATCAGTGGAAGTCAAGTCAAGTCAATTTTATTTATATAGCCCAATATCACAAATTTGCTTCAAGGGGCTTTACAGTCTCTACGGCATACGACCTATCCTGAGAGCCGCGAGAGGCTTCTTCATCAGGCAATAACAAGTCTGCTGAAAGCCCTTAAAGCTGCATTATTTGATATTTTATGGCCACATGAGGGCAGCGCAACAAGCTGACAACATAAAATTAACATATTAACAACTTTAAAGGTTGTTATGCTGAATTTGTTGTGCTGCTCTTATATTCAATGCTAAAACACACAATATTGATCCATTTTTTTATATAGAAATATTGATGAGTGCAGCTTTAATCACATATACAGTACACATACAGGAAACCAATGAGGAAACATCTAACTTTACATTAATATTCTATTCCCTTACAGTAATATTCACTCAAACATTTAATGTCCTTCCTGATACTAGCATGCAATATAATGAGTTTTGGACTGTATAATATACTAATTTTATTTCCCTGTGCTGGATTGCTTGATGGCATGAAAATCATATTAAGATTTTCTATTTTTTTTCCTTTGCAATTTCCATGTTGGGTAATTGATTTCTTCCTTTACTCATACATTCATTTGTTACCTTTATTAATTGTGAACTTTCTGATTTGTTAATCAGTTGGACTGATTAATTATTGAATCCATTAGTTCACAATTTAGCAAAAAAGTATTCATTATTCAGGTCATTTTTTCATTTACCAATCACTCTTGCATCTATCTGTCCAATAATTCCTATCTGTCCCGTCCTCTGTTCATTTTTCTTTGGCCCCATCCATCTGATAATCCATCCAACCATGAAACTATCCATCTATCCATCCATCTTGGCTCCAGTGGTTTAGCTGAATCTCCCCTCCCTCCAGTTCCCCCCTTCCCTCTCTTCGGTGCCACGACGACAGAACACCATGGCGCAACGATGGGAGGCTTCCCTATTAGCCAATCAGAAGAAGGAGTGAGCAACAACAGCGCTAAACTGTCATCCATTTAAAAGCCAAAATGAAATCTTATGCCTCTGTTTCTTCATCCTCATACAATCCTGTCTGTCAGCATCCATTGTCTACTGCACTGTTCGTCAAAACGAACCAATGGGTGACCAATGGGTCACAAATCTGTTTTCTGTCGGATGCCACATGAGAAAAGGACTGTTTCTTTCAGTAAGCCTGGTTTCAAAGATTAAGATTATTTACTATAATGTTTTAATTGGTGGAAGTCAAGAAGTCCTACTTTCAAAGTCAAACTGTTCTTTTACACGATGTCTGAATCATTGTGACCAAATTACACAATGGAACTGCCTGTCATGTCACAGTTTACACAGTTTCCTTGTATACAGTAACTTTTGTTGACTTTTAAGGCACATCCCCAGGAGGTGTATCACAATAACAAGTGGGTATAAATTGCAATCATAATAATACCACAGTTTTTGACATGTGGCCTATATTTTATGTAAACTTTGGACAGACTTGTCAAAATTAGCAGTATTGTCCTTTTAATATTTAGCTTTTGCAGCACTTTGATTTCTAGGTGTTAATTAATGATGGTAGGCCTACTAGTACAACTGTTATTGATAGGCTATTCATTCATTTTTATATGACTATGACTGCAGTGATTTCTAATTTTTTTCTGGCCAGTCGCATAATTTAAGATATTAATTTGGTCTACTGTATATATTTTAAAGTGACTAACAGCATACAATGTTTATTTTAAAATATTGTAGCTATGCATAGCAGATACTTGAGAAGGTATATGCAAAAATTATTTAGCATGTTGTGTTCAATTCTTGTATAAATGTTTCAACCCAGACTTTGAAAAATCACTGCCTTAGTGGAATATTATAATGAGCCATTGATCAGAAGAGTTTGGATGTCCCAGGTTTCCGTGTGAGCCATGTTGGCTAAACAGCAATACAATTGTAAAGTGCCCAGAAACATAAAAAACTGATAAGTAGAAGTATTCATTTGTCAAGGCAGTACCCATGTGGCTTCTAAAGACACATGTGGATACAGCCTCTAATGTTGCATCAAAAATGTAACAGTCACAACTGGTGACAGGGAGGCTAGAAAAACAGAGCTATTTAAAAAAAAAAAGACTTCCAGTATGGATACCAGAGAGAATAGGACCTGAGAACAAATGGGTGCAAATTCACTGTAGACAGCGCAAACTGAGGAGAAGTCATGTTTGTGCAAGTTGAAAATGTCACCACAAAATCCACACTTTTCCTGTGGAACGATGTGGCCTACGTCATTAGCAAACCAAGCTAAGCAAAATGGAGAGAAACCTGTTTCAGCTGCCATACACTCCACACGGTCAGCGCGTACATTGCTAGCTAGCTTACAACTAACGTCTGTAGAGTCGTAGCTGTTTGGGGCGAATGAACAGACTGTAAAAACACTCCAGCTGTCAAATTTACGTGAAGAACTCAAACTGAACATTCACATTCAGTCTGAGCAGACCTTTAAAATTGATATATTGATATATTTGCAACCAAAATGTTTTAGCTTTAGAAGCATTTAGCGTGGTATAGTTCAGACAAATGTTTACCCTGACCAAACTCTGTCTATATGTGGCTCTGCTGTTTTAGCAAAATAACTTCTAAAAAGATTTAGAAAGAATCAGTAATCCTAAAGTCTAGTGAAGATTTTACATATTTTTATGTCCTGTCCTGATTCCTAAAAAGAGATTTATTGTATTGTATTTTTGCTGCATATATTTATGAACTAAGCAATGCTATAAATCCTTAAAGCTTTTATTTATAAGAGGTTTATATTATATTGTGTCAGAATGGCTATTTGAAATTGTCTGCCACGTTTTTTAGGAGAAGATTTTTTGTGCATGTGTGTATGAGTGTATGTTTTATAATAATCCATCCTACATACATCAGCTAGTCGGAGCTTACTTTAGTTGGGCTTTTATACGTAGCTCTAGAAAGATCTTACTCACTGGTTTCCAATTAACTTGACTCAGCTTTGGAATAAAGGTGCATTCAAGTCAACTCAGAAATGGGATGATTTTAACTGCCAGGGTGAAATAATACCAGGTGAGTGGAATGCTAACAGCAGCAGTTTCAGTTTAGCATCACTATATTTTGATAGCCCTACAAAGGATCAAACTACGTAGGTAGCTAACTAACTACATTTGATCTGTGAGTCAGTGCAACCTGAAGCTGTGTCATATATGATGTGGTCTATAATTTCTGCCCTAAATGTTCAGAGGCTAGGTTTTAATCTTTTCAAGTCTTTCTAAAATACTTCATTTCATATGTACATTGAAAGAGTTGTTGGTTAATATTTCCCCCTCTTCATGCTGGCTGTAAATTGAACCTGCTCTAGCTCAGTTACACAGTAAGGCACAAAATAGTTCTAATTATGTGAAAAAAATGATTTTCAAGTAGCTAGAAATCAAGTAGCTATCTTTGACCAGACATTGGTGTGTAGGTAATGTATTTAATGCTTTTGATCTTGCACAATTTTGCGCAATCGAAAAACCTTCAGTTGTTCAATTTCAATTTTATTCAATTCAATTTTATTTATATAACCCAATATCACAAATCACATTTTGCCTCAAAGGGCTTTACAATCTGTACAAAATACGACACCCTCTGTCCTTAGACCCTCGATTCGACTAAGGAAAAACAACTAGTTGTGTTGTTTCTTCTGAAATTATGCTGTCAGAAATTTGTGTTAGACCAATGAAATCCATGTCCTTTAAATTACTTGCAAGATCGAAGGCAAGGCAATAGCATGAGATTGTCATTGTTTCTCAAACTACCTAGTCCACATCCTAAAGAGTGAATTATCTGACCCATAAAACAAAAGCTGTTAGATAAAAATGAAGTTGAATTTTTGCTCATACTGTGTATACAACAAAGATTAAGTGGCCCTCAAATATGCGCTCAGTCGCTGCTAAAGCTTGGACCTTTGCTGGCCAGATGCATGAAAAAAACCCAAAATACAACACATGAAGTCGGCAATTTTGTCTCAGACTTGATGTATACTGTTCCTGTGCAAAATCTAAGCACAGGACCACAGAGGTCAAAGTGAATTTCATTCTAGATTGTAGCTTTGGAACTTGCCACTTGCTTGGCTAACTCAAATTTGCTGAAGCCTCATATTAGCTTTGGAACGTATTTTTGCACAGAATGTTTTTTTGCCCCCTCTTTTATTGCGGTCACACGAGGATAGGATCCCTTCAGGGCCAGCATGGAGAGGAGGAATGATTACAGCGAACAATAACTGTACATATAGCATGTAACTATTGTGGACTTGAAAAAATATGAACATATCCTTTAAGGACAAAAATCATGGCGCCGTGATGTCATATGACATTATGAGATGTATTGAATGCCCAATAATAACTGCTCTGTCAAAAGAAGGGCAGGTTTAAAGTTCCGCATGCCATTATGTTATTGTATTAGATATACTGTATGATAGCACATATTACACACAACTGTTCAGTGTTTGCCCTGGGATTTCATTGCATTTGAGGTGTTGTATCCATATCCATACCTGGTGTGGTTCCTGTTTTAGTCCTAGTGCAGTTTTTCGCAATAATTAACTTAATCTAAGATACTTTATTACTCCGCAACACTAACTTTTAGTTTTTAGAAGAAAGTGCATTTAGTCATAAAGTTTCTTTCTTTTTTTTAACATTTATGATTTTCTCTTGTTAGGTGTGGTAGTGTTCATGCCACTTCTCAATGAATACAGAGGTAACACTGCGTGACACCTCACACTACTTGCTAGTCTATTCTGTATGGGCTCATAAACAGCTGTCCTGACTATTACAGCTTTTCCTCACTAGTGTCATATATTCTGGTTCTGTTTATTTCTTTATTTGCCTTGAGTTTCATTCATTTATTATTGCCAAATGAAAGGTCTGATGATGACATCTTCAATAAAGCATGTGACTCCTGAAACCTTGTGTGTGTCTTCATGGTCTGTTTATCTGTCAGCAGCCATTTTGATTGTCAGACACAAAAATTTTGACATTTTACAAATAGTGATTTATCATAATTTCAGTTTGCAGTGATAACTCCCTGAATGGGATAGGTGTTCCACCAGTGATCATACTAATATCAGATTTTAATTTGGCTAAAAAAGAGTAATAATGATAATGCATTCTATTTAATGGCACCTTTCACAACACCCAAGGTCACCTCACAGAGTAATTCTCCAGCGTCTGAAGGAATAGCAAATGTGGTTTAGGCATGAAGTTAGAGGTTCTGACATCATTAAATAACTATATAAATCTAGCACATAACACGGAAAGATGAAGTTTTCATTTTACAAATGAAAAGTAGAAATGATAAGCAACAAAATGTAACCTTCCTCAATTCAATACACTCGGGTTTTGTCGATACATACTCACCAGTATTACCAGTAGCTTATGGTGGCGAAGGTCAGAACACATTACTGCGTGTGCTCACACAGCCTACTTGATTGCTCTTCTCTTCTTATGCTACTATTACACTACGTTTTAGCATTTACCATCACCTCGTAATTGTCACTTGTGTCATACATAGTCTCGCTTGAACAGTAAATTTCAAAAAGATGTTCATAGTTTTATAGATTAAATTTTTTAACCCACACAACATGAAAAACTCAGAGTCTTTCAGATCTTTCTCTCAGGCTGTGTAAGACCCCAGCGAGCTCCACAAGAGAGTAGGGCAGTCTGTAAGTAGCCTGAAAGGGCAAAAAAAAAAAGTCCATTAAGCACTTGCTGCTCCCTTTTTGTTCTCCTTTCTACTCTCATCTGGATTGTGACACCTGGACAGTAATAGTACTTATCTTAGAGAGATTTTTGAGAAATTTCCGTAGGTAAATCCAACTGTTAATGTGTTTGTGGGGGGGGGGGGGGACCAAAATATGATTTTGAAAAGTAAGGGGGACACTCCCAATCCCAGCCAGAAACAACACCCCTCAGTTTAGGATAGTAAAATGACTGGTTTTTAATGTTTCCAAAAAAGCAAACAAAGAAACTCTGACACAGAAAGTCTTTATTGTCAAATTAATGAATTTACACCCTGACAAATTCAAAAAGACACAATTAAGATAATGTGGTGCTATATGTAAATCCATCAGATTTCCCCGAACCACAACTGGGAAGGCATACAATGTAAATTGCAGTGAAGAGGCCTGTAGAAGCTGAACACTTTGTCAGTGATGGCGTCATTTGTTAATGGGGATTAGACTCAGAGTTAATATTGATGTTAAATTACTATATACAGCAAAGCTTATCTTAGAATTTTTGTTCATCTTTTATTTTTGGCCAGTTGGCTCCTGACTAGACCAAAGATATCTGACCAAAACTCTCAAGTTAGAACATCTCCAAAGTCTCTACTCTCTACACTAAATGCTTCTTGTAGTCTTTCAAACACATGCTGGACTTACCAGACAATCAGTGTACATAGATAATTCGGCATAGTTTAAGGTTTCACGAACACATTTAGCAATGTGATAGATGCAATTTCCCTACAGTGCGTCCGCTATTGTTGAAGGTGTGCTGCCAAGATTAGAATCACAAACAACTTACTTACTTTTAACACCCTTGGGATCTTGCCAACAGTGCTAAAAAAAGATGAGGCATCATCCATCATCTTACAAACAAAGGAAAGTGCGACGGTTGCACAGAACAAAGCATCAATGATGCAACGTGTATCTTTGGCAGTTTGTCAAGTTGGGCAGAGACAGTGGATGAAGCAGAAACAGAAAATGCTCATTGGAATATGGAAGAACATGGTTGGGTTTATTAATCAACCTATGATACTGCGATAATGCCAGAATTACAACCCGGGAAAACAATCCCACCTGGGACCCAGGGGAATAAAGAAGCCTTGATATGTGAAGTCAGCAGTGGCTAAGCAGCAGGCTGACGACGAACTGGTCAGTGTGGTCAGTCAGGGATCAGAGCAGGACACAAAGACACTACTGAAATCTCCTGCGTGTCAGATCGATCAACCCTCCTCCTTCACTCCTTCTCTGTAACTGACAAACACAACACACATACCATCATCAGAGCAGCATTACACTGAGCGGCTCGAGTTTGTATTTACTTAGATAAGACATGTATTTACTTATACAGTATGTAATATATATGCAGGTGTGCCACATAACTCTTAGACCTTATTTTGTGGAGTATTTCAAATGAAAAGACAACCTATTTCATATTTATCAGAATGAAACATTACAATGCATTCATACGTGTGTCTTACAGAGAAATAAGTTTGCTACCTGACGCACAAACAAATGTATTTGTTACATAATATTAGCTAGTTTAAATAAAATTCCACTTTTAACATTTAATATATAAAAGAATAATGAAACGCTGTTGAAATTTACTGTTCATTCTTAACCTTGGAAACAGCAGTTGGCAAAAAAGTTGAGATTGCTTTGTCAGCTATACAAAGTGTCTTTTTTTCTTTGAGGTGTCTGGAGGTACTAGTGGTGGTGTTACTGTAACATGTGGACTGATTCTGTCCTGCATCCATAATAAATACAATGGTACCGCTCTATTCAATGACAAATTAATGTTGACTGTCTGTCAGTGCCAATGATACAAGAAGTATCATTAATATCATTAGAACTGATGCTGTCAGTTACAGGATGTATCCTGTGTACACACACACACACACACAGTGGTATAATGACAGAACATCAGTGTCAATATAAACTAACACAGACTGATATCCAGTATGACTCTGTGGGGGGACATCTGAGCTGATTCACATCATACATGATTAATGTCTCTCACACACACAATGCCAAATCCTTTATTCCCTCTGCCATTTGGCTGCTAAACACTGCAGGAAGATTGTAATTAGGCAGTCAGTCATCAATTGCTCTTTTTTTTTTTGTTTGTTTGCTCTTTTTATGTTGTATGATTTGTCAAATGTTTTGCCTTTGAACTGCACTAATGCTAAATTCTGATCAGCTTTTGATGTCCGTCATATTGCACTTGACCTGTGTGTTTAATGTGTGTAAACTGAATTGCCTCTTTGAGGATAAATAAAGTTTGTCTGAACTGAACTGAACAGTCAGTGTTGTGTTGAGGGTTAGACCAGGAGAGAACAAGCTGTTAACATCAATAGGTAACAAAGGTTTATTAGCATCATCATTACACATGCTCATCAACTGACGTATCATGGACAAACATACGGTATGTACAGTTCAAACATTTGCAGTTAGTATAAAAATGTGACAAGCATCAGCAGTTGGCAAGAAAGCTATTGTAAACCAAAACTAAACAAATAAAACATGTGTGAAGTTCTTTACAAAAACTAGCTGTACTGGAATATATGCGTTCTAACCTAAATCTAAGATATTTTTAACTTGTAAAACATTTTGGGTGCCTTGCCTTTTCCACCATATGTCAAATACAAAGTTTTTATGTTCTTACAAATGCTACATTGTGTCACATAAGATAAATACTGGTTTTCATTGCAAGTTTGAGACAGTGTTGATATTCTATTTAGAGAAATCAAAAATGAAACCTGCATCATACCTCAGACCCCATTTAATATAGATCTCAATTTGCATATCAGTTTAAGGAATATTCTCTTATTGGGCTAACATCTAGGTGAAATAATGGAATTTGCTTAAAATCTTGGGTACCAATAGGTGTCTGTGAAACATACTTTGAAAAACCACTGTGCTTACAGTATACAGCGCTATATAATATCATAAAAGCACCCGTTTTAAAAACACTGTTGAGCTCATCATAGAAATTCCATATAGTTTTAGCTGAAATATAGGGTTTTTTATTATCTCTAGGTCCAGCATTGCTGCGCTTGGAGGTATCATTGCTGCTCATTATTATGAACTAGGTCACCTAAACACCTTTACACCAGCAGGGGGGGCCACAGGAGAGGAGTTGTGTTAATATTTGCTTCTGATCACAACTGATGCAACAAATGCACTGTTACTTAATGAATTCAAGGTGACCATAGCAAACGTTCCCTTGGATGAGGATGAAAATACAACCGCTTTAGGTCTGTTTGATTTTCAAACAATAAATATTCCGGTAGAGTATTGCTTTTTAGCTGCATTAATAGATTTATGGCCACCTGAGGACATATTATTACCTTACAAAGTTGTTAAGGCTAATATATTAGCAAATAATTGCGTATTTCCGCATTCTGTAAACACAGAACACAACAAGCATTCATTTGGAGTAGTGATTCTGTCCACTTGATGAATGCAAGTCCAAAATTCAGTCTCATTTTACCTTTGGTATGGTCTCCAACCACACCTGAGAAAAATATCTGGATCTTTTTCACTAACTTCGTCTGTCTGCTGTCTAGTGCTGAGCAGGTAGTGTACAGTGGGTTTATCGCTGAAAACAGCTGCCTGCTAGTAATTAGGATGATGAGACTTATCCATACAGTTTGTTGATAATTCTCTGTGGGTTCTTGGCTGTTAGTGACTACTTTCTCACGTGCAGCCATTTGATTCATTTATTATAAAAAAAATATTGAGTAGTGGAGCTTCCAGGATGAGTAAGGCCGGATTCATGCTTGATGCAAGGGGTTAACATGAGTCCCGATGTCATCTACTGCATCGCTTACACCGTAACCCCTTTAACACACAACCATAAAATCAAGCTGTTCCCAGTTCATTAACAATATGTTAAACGAATTATCCATCTATGGAATGGAGCGGGGCTCTGATGTTCATTTCAGACCATCAGTTTTAAAAATGCAGTGGAGGAGTTAGTGAGTTCTAACAGGCAGCCTTGTTTGCAGAGTGCCATAGCAGGTCAGTTAATTTCAAGCACCAAAATGTTAAATACATTTGTTTGCAGTTAGTGATTAGGTTAGCAGACTGATACACTCAAGCATGCATTAGTTAGTCCAGTTAGCAGACGGTACAGCAGGGTGTGTGTTTGTTCCGGATCTTTCTGATACCTGGTCCCACACGGCCCATGTTTCCATTGGCTGAACTTCCTGTTGGGCAACTATTGCCCCCAAGCTGGGCGTGGCCCTTCTTCTCCATGCTGTTGTCATTGCCGTTGTCCTCAATGATGACCAGCTCTGCCTTCATGGAGCCCTCAAACTCCTGACCCTGCCCACTGTTATCCTGCGCTGTCTGGAAGCCCATGAAGATGGCTGTGATTGGCTCAGTGGTCTCCATGGCCATGAAGGTGGTGTAAGGGGTGTCGTCTCTGTAGAGGGAGGAGGGTACTCTGTCAGAGTGGGTGGGGCCACTGTTCACAGCAGTGGGTGGTTTGCTATCATGGCTGTGATAGGATGGTGGGGTGTAGCAATAAAGTTCTTCGTCCACACTGATATAATCAGTAAGGGGAATGTAATTGGCTGGAGTGTAGCACAGCTGTGGTTGATAGACTGACACTACTTCCTGGTCATGTAATATGGGAGGAGGGCCGCCATTGGCTGCGCCTCTATTGACCCTACTATTGCTTCTGATGATGCCGCTGGCACGGTTGCTAGCAGGCCGATCTTCCTGAACACTGTGACAGTTTCTCGCCTGGAACAAACTGTAGTGACGATCTTTCTGGTTTCCATATTGATGGCCCAACCGTTTCTGATTTCCAAGGTGTTGACCTTCGCTCAGGTTGCTTTGGTTATTTCTCTCTTCCTGTCTTCTAAAATGGCTTTCCTGGTGACCATAGCGGTGCTCTAGCCCTGGTTTTCTCTGCCCTGTGCTGTGATTTTGGTGGTTTACTTGGCGATGCACTGTGGCGCTTCTCAGCAAATGTTCCACCTCACTGGCGGACAGCTCAGACAAACAGCTCTGGTCATGCGACGCCTAAAATGTTGAAAGAAATGTGGGCCATTGTTAGGAAAACACAATGAAAGGTCAATGGCAAACGCAGAAAAAGCAGTTTATCCTGGGAAAACAAAACAGGGAGTGGTCGCTGCTGGAAGTTACTTTTACATCACCTATTTCTTTTCATCGCTATCAACTTTGTGTCCATACAATCTGCACCCACCAGCAGTCTGACATCCTTAAAGAACTGTCTAACTGACATCAAGCATTGAATGTCTAATAACGTCCTCCAACTCAATGAAGTAAAATCTAAAATAATCCTGCTCGGGTCATCAGAATTGAACGATCGTTCTATCTTATTCTAATAACTTTTCATTATCATGTTATCAAGGTAGTCCTGTCCCCATAACCTGATCAGACTTGAGCTGCGTGTCGACCACAGGAACTTTCCCCAGGTACCAGGAACCTTTGGAGGAACTCCGTGTGTTTCCATCGCAGGTACCAGGGTTTAAATAAAAGTACCGGGGACATTTCTTACCCCCATAAAGGTCCCTGCTCTGGTGGGTATACTGAACTGAGCTGCAGAGACTGCTGAAGCACGCTGTATCATGTTTATATTTCTGCAGATAAATAAATAGTTGTGAAACTAAATTTGTGTATAGTGGCTGTTCTTGTTTCTGAAGTATATGCTTCTATATATGTAGAAAGACACGTAATGCTTAAGTTGCCATATTCTAATATTTACAATGCTCTCAATTTCATCCTTAAAACACCAGTAAGCTCAGTATTTTAATAGGTGAGGGCATAGGTTTAAATAAGCAGAGGTCCTGAATTGCAGGTGATATGTTTAAAAAGGCAAGAAGGAAGTTTTTAGTTCTTAAAAAGAAATTCCTGGAAATTAAAAAAATTCCTGGGACTTTGTCAAAACGCAGCTTTGGAAAAAGTTATTCATGCTTTCATTTTCTCCAGAAGTGATTATTTTGTAAGCCCACTCATGCCTTCAAGTTAAACATAATGCTGCAGCCAGACTGTTGACTGGAACAAAGAGAGGTCACATAACCCCCATTTTAGCTTATTTGCATTGGCCTACAGTTGATTTCAGAATGGATTTTAAGGTTTTACTCCATGCTCTGGCTCCAACGTACATTTATTAGCTTTTTTTTGGCCTATGTGTGCCTACACTGAACCTCAGATCTTTCAACAGAACTCTGCTAGCAGTCCCCCCAATCGAGACGTAATACTAACGGATATCGTGCATTTGCTCTCTGGGACCCCAAACACTGGAACAGTCTTCCTGTTGAAATTCAACTCCCATCTCTCCAAAAAAACAAAAAAAAACAAAAAAAAAAACAACTAGTTCTTATAAACTTGCAACTCTGCCTTATTTGTGACCCATAACTTCTAAACATTGTTTTGGAAAGTGCTGCACAAATAGAGGTTAATATTATTATAATAAATATGAATGATAACAATACCTCTTGTGAATTCAGGGCATAAACACACTTTCTGCCATCGTCGTAAACTTTAAGCCCGGCGTGTTTGTTTAACTCCTCAGGGGGAACAGTTGCAGTAGAGAGTACAGTGCTCTCCCCAGTCAACAGGTTTTTAGTCACATTGATCTCCATGGCAAACAGAGCTGAGACACAGAAGGAAGACAGAGTCTATGTTAATATTAATTGAATTCTATTAATATAGCACCAATTCATAACTAATTCTCGCATTGTACTTTTCTTCTACAGCAGGTCTAGACCGTACTCTTTATATTATATACTGACACCCAACAAATCCAGCAAAATATCTGTTTATGTTGGCCAAATCTCATATCTGATTACATCAGTCAGGTTGCTTCCATGATAATTGAATGTGAACTGTCCCTTTAAGTCAGAGGTACCGTAAACAAAATTGGAATTCAAGCCTGGTTATGTGCAAACCAGCTCTATCAAGAAATCTGCCAGTGTGACTATGGAGTCATTAGGTGAAGCCTTTTCCAGCATCACTAAACTTGTCCAGGAAGAATGGGTACACCAAATTTCTGTTAGCACAGGCACAAATAGGAGTTGATGGTTTCTTTGCAGTCATATTTAAACAATCCTCTTATTCACAGGGCTTGAACTTGAAAATGGTGCAGAGGTGGATCAGGCTCCAAAATGTTCACACCTACCTGGGACCTCTGATCTTGAAGATAAAGCCTAAATTATATCTGCCCCAGGTTTAAAATATCTGTGTACTAGTCCTTTGGCACCCACTCAACCAATTCTGTTGTTGTCGTAGCTTGCCTCTTCACAGAGAACAGGTGATGCAGACAGCTTGGATTCAGAGCAGTTTACAAAAATTCCAATGATTCCAATGTTGGCCCACTTACAGTATAAGAACATGTTCCAATCCGCCAGTTGTAGATGTTATTACTGACATGTTTAACATATTACCATCACAGGAGATTGTTCCCACCTGCTTCAAGATGTCGTCAAGACATCGTCCCTGTGCCTTAAAAGATTGCAGTGTCTAGTCTACATGGCTACCGCCCTGTGGCTCTCACCCCCACTCTGATGAAGAGCTTTGAGAAACTGGTTCTCCAGCACATAAATAACAACATCCCAGCCAGTCTGGACCCTCACCAGTTTGCTTTCAGAACCAAAAGATCCATAGAGGATGCCATCTCCACTGCCCCTCCACTCAGTCTTCACACACCACCACCTACATCAGAATGCTGTTTGTTGATTTCAGTTCAGCATTTAACACAATCTTCCCCATGAAACTGAATGGAATACTTAACACTCTGGGCTTCAATATCACACTCTCTAATTGGATATTGGACTTCCTCACAAACAGACCCCAGACAGTTCGGATTGGTGGTCACACCTCTTCCACTCTAGTGCTAACAGTGAAGCCCCCTTGGGCTGCGTGTTCAGCCCATGACTGCAGCCCCCCGACATGGACACAATTCTGTTAAGTTTGTGGACAACACCACCATCATCAGCGGCAGGGTTACAAACGACCGATGAGACTTCATATCGGGAGCAAATTAACAATCTTGCAGTGGCGCCCAGAGAACAACCTACTGCTCAACGTTAGCAAAACCAAGGAGCTGATCATTCATTTTAGGAAAAAGGAGGCAAAGACACACACCCAAAAGGATACTAATGTGCAGTACCCACTCCAGCCACGGCCGTCTGGAAAGGGATACAGAAGCATCAGCTGTCGTACCACCAGACTACAGAGCAGCTTCTTCCAACAGGCTGTGAGACTGCTGAAGTCATCCTCAGCGCTCCCTCCACCATATAAAAAAGTTTTCATAACTGTGTTTCATAAGTCATTTGTATGACTATTTATTCATTGATCTATTGTGTATACATTACTTTGAGTATCATAAAAGGAAACTACAAAACAAAATCTCATTATACAACCCTGTGATGTAAAATTAGTACATCTCTTGTATTTTCATGGGAAATAAGTATCAAAATGTCCATGAACATCTCAAAACACCATTTGCTCAGTATGTTCTAAACACTTTTTTTGCCAGAATATGGCTAAATACACAACTTCTGTTTAAATGTTAGTGTGGTGAGCTTACATTTGTCAAAGGACAAGTGACAAAGGTAAACTGCTGCTGTCGTCGGCAAGGAAGCGAGCTACAAGCTTTTCAGACACTTTCTAGTTGTATTTCATAAAACGCAGGTTTTCAATGGAGTATTCCTTTAAGGTTATTTGCCATCAGTACTATGCATGAACCATTGTATATCAAAACTCAAACTGCAAAGCACAGTGTACTTTCTAAAAAGATCTCACTCGTTCTTGGTGTGTTTGGGTCAGAGTGTTTGTTGACTGGCAGAGAGTGGGATTCTAGGAAATCAGGGACCACTGTGGTGACGTGCAATGGCTCTGCGGGAAAGAAAGAACTGTTAATATAGATTCATCTTTGGTGTTGGTTAAAAAAAATATTATGCCTTGACTTACCAGAAACAAAGCTGTCCTGGGCCTCCTAGAAGACAGACACAAATTAGTGAAAGCAACGTAATGCAAGCACAAAAATACAGCTATCTGTGCCTGTGAGAGACAGTGTTTGTGTGTACCTTTATAATGTCCTCTGGACTTTTCTCCAAAGCCTTCAGTCTGCTGAGGATGAAGCTCTCATTAGTAGAAATCATAGATTCCTCTCTCTCCAGAGACTCCACCTCTCTTTCTATCCTAATGGGTCAGAGATACAGTGCAGATTAGCGACAGGTCAAATACGTCATATTGGTGTGTATGTTTCTGTTGTGAATTTTGGTCCTTGTTTTGTACCTGTGGATGTTGAGCTGCAGTGCTCTGGTCTGCTGCTGGTCAGACAATAGGCTCTGTTGCTGTGGGGAGGCTGTTGCATTGTGGGAAGCTGAGACCTCTAGCAGCCACTGCTCTCTCAGAGCTTTTTTCTGATGATTTCAAAGGACAGAACACAGGGTTCAATAATGTGGATTAAGATCTCTGTAAATGTAATTCAGGTTTTCTGATTTCACTAAATGGGTGCATGTAACAGCATTTAGTTGATCAGTGTAGTCAGATAGTTAATACTGACCACAGTGCTTGTAGAGGTCACAGGAAGAACAATGAACACTTGTGCACAAACAGATGCACCGAGTGATTATTCATGCTAATAAGTGATAATACCCCTCCATCCAAACGGTTTACCCTATACCTCATCTGATGTTTTTGCTGACCATTTATAGATTTGATGGTAAATTAGCGTAGCCAACCCTTAGATGCTGTAGTTCAAGTTTCTCTTGGTCCAGTTCCAATTTCTTCTGTCTAATGTCTTCCTGAATGCGATGTTTCTCCTGTTACATTAAAGACAAACAGTTAAATTTGTGAAATTCCAGAACTGTTACAAAAGATTCTAATAAATTGAAGGTTACAAGTAAAGTCAACAGAGTGATGCAGATATATGCACTATAAGTAATTTTTTTTAAATGAAGGTTTAGGTTAGTTTACACTAGCGGATACTGAAGGCATGCTAAAAAACATTGTTTCACTTGAGCAGAGGAGAGTGAAGTATTACAGTGATGGCCTGTAGCCTCTCTTTCAGCAGGTCAGACTCCTCCATCCTGCTTCAGGAAAGACAGAGAACGAGAGAAAGACAGAAAATGAGCGAGGAGAATGTGGACAAGAGAAAAATGTCAAGATATTTTTCCCCCCACCATTCCACATTGAGATAAACGTGTACTGCATTGAACTACAGAATTAACCAAAGTTAAACCCCCAGCCAGACTACTGTAACAATGACGACAGCTTATACAATACAAAGCAATAGAAATGGATTTGAGTTGATTGCAGGAATCCTATTGATCTCATTGTACTATACTGTACTCTGTTGTATTTCATTCTGAACTGAATTTTCTAGTATTTGATTAAAGTAAAACAAGCATTGCAGGGACGACAAATTAATATTCCAATGGATTCAACAAGAGCTGCATAAATGATTATGCAATAGACAATATTTTGTCAATAGTTAACAAAAGTGATGTAATACATAAGGCATAAAAACATCAAAATTGAAGTAACGCCAAGTTGTGAGCAATAACTGCCAAACAAATACCTGATAAATAGCCAAGACCAATACATATTTATTCAACACTATCTTTGTATGAATTGTAATTTACAAGTTACTGCAGATAGAAACAACCCAACCTACATTATGATTGAAGACAATGTTTTTTCTGTTCGAGGTTTAGTCACTTCAAATTCTTCAGTGAGTGCAGATGATTGCAAACAGTGCAGTGTTTTCGTAATAGGTGGTTTTTAGACCACCTTCCCACCTTTGTCCAAAGGCCATGGAGAAGAACTATCGGTCGGCCTTGAAAAAATTCTGGCAAAACCGTCTGGCACCTCAGGAGGGGGAAGCACTGCTCTGCACACAGTTTTTATAGTTGGGGTGGGAATCTGCTGACTTAGACTAGGGACATCCTCGGACGACGGAAGGAGAACTTCGAGGATCTCCTCAACCCCACTGACACATTCTCCACTGAAGAAGCAGAGGCTGAGGGCTCAGGTGTGGACTCATTGATTCCCCAAGCTAGTTGAGAAGCTCCTCGGTGGCAGGGCACCCTGAGTACATGAAGTCTCTGGATGTTGTGGGGCTTTCTTGGCTGACACACCTCTGCAACATCATGTGCCGTTTGGGGACAGTGTCTCTGGAGTGGTGGTCTTCTTATTCACTCCTCAGCCTCCCCTCGGATTCAGGAGGAACAATGCAGTTTTAGTCGCGGTCATGGAACACTGGACTATCTCTATACCCTCTCCAGGGTGTATGAGGGTTCATGAGAGTTTGCCCAACGAGTCCACATGTGCTTTGAGAGTCTGTTGCGATCCTTCTGCTATCCCCTTCCTCTTGTTCCTTAGGGTTTTCCCCAGGCCTAGTGTGTGTCTGTTTGTCCCCTGTCTGTCACTTCAGTCGGTTGTGTATGTGTGTGTGTGTGTTTCCACTCCCTCGTGGAGTGAGGCAGGTCAGTCCCCAGCGAACCTGGAGGTCATTTGCCAGCTCCTGCTAGCAGCACTCCCACACACCTAACACCACTCCGATCAAGCGTCAGCAGTATAAAACCCCAGCTCAGTTCCTCACTCATATTCACTAGATCATTCAGTGACCTTCGTGGTACTGCGCCCAACCGTCCACAGAAAACTTACACGAACGTCTGTTTTCTTGTTCTCAGTTCTGGACCACTACCGTCACCTGCTGGTTTTCCCCACTGTTTCCTCATCACTCATCTGCCTGCTTCTCCCTCTGATCGATCTGCTGTTTCGTGGACCCCGATCATGCAGCCTCCAGTCTCGGACCCCCTGAGTCCCCATACTATCTTTATTCAATAAACGCACTTTTCCCCAACTCAGTCCCTGTGTTGAGTCCAGTGTCTAGTAATAGGATCTGGAGAAGGCATTTGACTGTGTCCCTCACGGCGACCTGTGGGGTCCCCTTTCTGCCATCCCTCCCAGACTGCCTGTCTGCCACAGAGTCGCACTCGTCTTTTGATCATTTTGGAAGCAACTCTGAATCACATTTCTAGTTAGATTAAGGTTTGGATACAGTATATAGTCAGTATTCTGTGAATCACTGTGATAACATGGCGTTTATTCTTTAAATAAATGTCTGAAACTGTAACAGCTGCTGTATCATGGTCCTCCCTAGATGACATAGATCTGTGACTTCCTATTCAGAAATACAGCACTCCGGCATCTCATACTATGGGGTCAGATCTTTTATTTATATCCAGTGGGCTGTCTGCTGGGGGGAGTGCTGATGTCCTGCTGGTCCAGCTGTCCACCATGTAATTGCCTTGTTGTGGTTTTAGATGTTTGTTCAGCAGTCTATGGTTTAAATAGCTTTGTCAAGTCTGTTAAGATGACCAACGGTGATGTCACTTGAAGAACTTGATCTATGAAAGCGTGTAACATTAGAAAATAATATATGCCCTCGGGAGCAATTTGGGGGTTCAGTATCTTGCTCAAGGACACTTTTGGTGCTTTTCCACTTCACAGTACCAGCTCTACTTGACTTTGTTTGGTTTCTCACTGTGTCAAAGTTGAACCCGTACCTGCTTCCAGGTACTTTTTTTTTTTTCGTATCACAGCCGGCGAGGTTCTGAGCAAGCTGAGGCAATACTAAAACGTCACGTGAAAACACGGCAGACTGCTGATTGATCAGAGAGAATCGTCACTATTCACTATGTAATGATTGCACGCGCCAGATGGGGTATCCTGAATAACCCAGCCATTTTTAAATAGTTTGGCCAGAGATTGCGTGATATACCAACTACTATTATGGTAACTCGGAAGAATACGACGTGGTCAAACGAAAACGTTTGTCTTCTTGCTGTGAGAAACAGCCACATCCCGAGGATCAAAAACAGCATACACTCGATTTCCTCCTTTGTCCTGTGTGTGGGTAGCGGGTGTGTGTCGTTGCAGTTTCCTGCGGCGTTGCTATGACGACCGGGTACTATTGTGGAGGTACTAGCTGCAATGGCAAACCGAGTGAAAAAGCAAGCCGAGGCGAGTCCAGTCGAGCGCGTACTTGTAATGGAAAGCGCCACTTGACACGTGGGCTGGGGGGAAGCCGGATTTGAACCGCCAACCTTCTGATTGGATAACCAGCTCTTCCACAAAACCACTCTACTTCAGGTGCAGAACTTTAACAGCTATTTGATAACCGAATTGGAGGGATCCTTGATACGAAACATCTCTGCTTATCAGAGGAATTCCAGGGTTGATGTTTCAGTTCTTACAAAACAAAGATACATGTGAAATACACCAGTCTTTGGGTTAATTTCCCACCCTACAGAGTCAGATGTATATATATATATATATATGCGCAAGGAGGCTGTGGGTTTAATATAGATATGGGTCAGGAGAGTTTATAGCAAGGGTTCAAACATGTTCACATGTATAAGGGAGTGGAGGGTATTCTTAGAAAGGAACACACATTTACGGCTTCTATTTCCAGGTCACCATTTGGCTGCCTGAGTTAAAAACCCAGGTGGTTGGTGTAAGGCTTGTATACTTCTCTACTGCAATTTATGTGATCAGATTTTACATAGTTATTCAGGAATTTTAACAATACCCTCAATAAATATTGCATATTAACCCAGTAGTATACCCCATAGCTAAATAAAACCATATCCTAATATGTTATTGACCCATTGCCTCAGGTCAGCCAGGAGAAAAGGGTCTCTGATTAACTTTGTTCAATGTCATTTTAACAAACCAGTCCATCCACATTGGGAGAGAGAGACTACATATTTATTCTGCTCTAACTCCTTCAAACAAGGCATCCAGCCTGTTAGCCTGAGGTGGGGGCTTAATCTGACCCACTCCAGTCACACAGACTGACAGTCAGCTCTCTATTTATGCAGTCAGTTGTCACATCATCTCGGTAATGAAGGAAAAAAAAAATTCATTTGCAACCTGTCAGTAATCAATTAGAATGACTGACTTTCTTCTCACTTCTACAATATAAAAGCGGAATAGATCTTATATCGTGCTGTCAATCAGGTAGCCAGTCAGTAAAGCAGTGGGTGCACTGAGCTAATCTGCTCATGAGGCTTTTAATCTGTATAAGCCATCTGCTTGCCAGCTATAGGCAGTCAGAACCACCATGTGGGCTGATAAGTATGATTACCATGTGCTCAATATGGGACTTTCTGCAAATTCTCCCAACATTTTTGCCAAGTGGTTTAAAAAGAATTTACTTTCTCATTGACATATTTTGCTGGGTTAGAATTAGCCCCTACCAAGCGTAAAGAAATAGCTTACATAGCAGGGGGGTGGGAGTGGTGTTGGTGGTGATTTCAGATGTGGGGACAATAGTAATGAACCAAATCAAGGTGAATTAAATTCAGGAAAAGAAGAAAAATTACATTAGTAGCATTTTGCCTAGTGAAAACCATGTACATCCACAATTTCATAATCAACTTTAGGCTTGGTAACAATGAATTCCTTAAGGGCTTCCAAAATTGTCCTTTAATTGATCTCGAAAGATAAAAATCTTCAAATTTAAAGGGGTTTTTCACTCCGCAGCGATGCAGGACACTATCAGTGTGCAAACATTACAAGACAGTCTTTAGTGAAGCTAATGAAAACTGTACAAGGAAGATTTGGTATTTTACAGAGCAATAGTCATTTGAAAATGTTGGAATGAATGCACTGGCTCACACACACTTGCTCAAGAGCTACAGTAGTATGTGCAATATATTTATGTAGCCTAATACCATAATTACTGAGAAAGAAACCGTTTGTGTGAAGTAAATTTATAAATGTCTCAAACTAGGGATTTAAGTAGGCTATATACAAACGGAGTTAAAAACGTTTTTCAGTCAGTGTACCGCTACCTTGTTGAAGCTTATAAACAGAAGACTAAAACCCTACTGGGACAGGCAGCAGCAAGGAGAAACTGAAGCTTAATACAGAATTAAGGAATTATCCCCACCTCTCTCTTTTGTAGGCTAAATAATCAGTCGGTGCACTTCACCACACTGGAGCGTGTCAAGTTTCAATAGAAGTTAGAAAGGGATAATAAGCTCAACATAAATACCTCTAAAACGGTTGTTTGGACTGTTTGACCAGCTAATAGCATAAGTTATTTGGAACTATGAAACCATGTTGCTGCATGTTGGCAAACTTGGGTCCTTATGAAAAATGTGGATTTAATAAAAGGTGGTAGGCTTCACCTTATTACATATCTACAGAGCGTCACACTTTACATCCATCCATATAAAAGTAAAAACCTGCAGAAAAGGGTGTTCAGGTTGCTTACCTGGCAGCAGCCCACTTCTGTCGTGCTGGTTGTGCCTCTGGCCCGCAGGACGCTCGAGACCCCCCGGCTGCTGGTGTGGATGGGCGGGCCTAGCTGTGTGTGTGTTACAGCTGATTGACAGTTGGCTGTCCTCGTTGGCGGCCAGCCAATAGCAAGGAGATTAGCGTTGCTACTAGAAGTCTACGTAAACTCCCAACCCGTTCTCAGTCCCGGGACGTCGAGTACCGACGTCTTGTCACGCCCTTTAACGTCTCATAAAGACGCCTAAGGTACCCTTTAGCGTCAATGAGACGCAGATATGGAGCCAGGACAGTGACTAACATTTGGCATGGAAAACAAAACTGGAACTGAAAAAAGGGAACACTGGCATTGAAACTTTTGAACTGGAAAATGTTGTCTAGGCACTGAAAAATAAATTAAAAATTCTCTCAATGATTTTTTGTTTCAATGACAATTAGGGTGGCCATTTCCATAATACCAAAAAAGGAGGACACTTTGCGGCATTTAGTGAGGCAAGAATAATTGTATAGGACTCTGGTGTACTCGCAACTACAATGTACTCCTAGTAAGATTTTGTCCATCATGTCGATGGTATCATGATACAGTGATTCTGAAATAGTCTCCTCTATTCATTGCCAGAAAATTTGATGTACACCTATGTGTAACAGAAGAGGCAAAAAAGTGTTTGTTTACAGTATTTTTTTTTTTATTCAAGACATTGTGATGTCTGTTTCAAAAAAGGCTTGCACAGTGCCTGAAAACATAACATTTCTGGACTTCTGGAAATAACAAATACATAAACAAGTTATGAATGCAAAAAATAGCCTAAATAAATACACATTTCAGTTCTTAAGAAGTAGCATCTCTACTGCTTTTTGCTATGAATTCGTGCTCTTTTGTCCATTCTGGATTAAACGAGTTCTGACCTTTCGGCATGTTAACGTGATATATGACGCAGCCTGTAGCCAGCTCATGGAGGCTTGTTTACGTTTTTAACCAATGATATATCAGATATTTATTTGACACCGCTTTCAGCCTATCATTTGTTTGACTGGAGATCTTATAGCATTAAACGCGATGCTGCTGCGTCCCAATAGAGATTCTAGAGCAGGTTTATTTTAGGCCGATTCAGCACAACTACAAAAAAGGAGGAGAAATTAGTGTTCGGCTTGAGGCTGCGCCGGATGCCGGACAGACTGTCTGGCTAAAATCCGGAGGTATTGCCACCCTAATGACAATGTTCTAATTTCTTTCTTCATGTCACTCATTTTTTGGTGAGTCAGTTTTTTTCCCCCCAGTGTACTGGTTTTCAGTTTCAACTTTCTGTCGCTGTATTGGCGTGGAGAGGAGGGGGCAAGGAGAACGCGATTTAAATGTAATTTGCATAATAAAAAAGGAGAGAATGTACCTCTTCCTGAACCAGCTGTCTTCTGGTCTGCTCTGAAGCCTCTGGTATCACCAAGAACCTACGGCAATGGCTTCCACAAGTTCACCGGCAACTCGCAAACAAGGGCCGCTGTTTTCTCACATAGAACCGGGCTGGTTAAACTCACATTTTTATATAGTATTTCTCAAATAATTAGTCAATAATAATGGCCAGGGTGTGGCTGCCACGAACAAATAAAGGCTGGTCCCCCTACATGCCAGGGGAAGATATATAAAATGTTTTATATTTTTAAGTTATAATTTGGGGAGCTGTGGCTTGGTGGAAGAGCGGGTTGTCCAATCAGAAGGTCGGTGGTTCGATCCTGGCTTTCCCCCCAGCTGTTGAAGTGTCCTTGAGCAAGATAGCGAACCCCAAGTTGCTCCAGAGGCTGTGCCTTCAATCTGTGAATGCTTAGTCAGTCCTTTGCAGTGATGGGCAGTTAGCTCATGCCATCAGTGTGTGAATGCGATATGTAGTGACAAGGCGCTATACAAGTACAGTCCATTTCCAATAATGCAGTCCGAAAGGAAAGACAAGCCCATTTCTCAACCAGTAAGGTATCCATTTTTGCGCTGCACAGACAGTTTACAGTGATAACCGATACAATTGCCGTCATTTTTTGAACACTGGGTCATTGAAACAGAGTGAACAAAAGCATGCTTCTCATTTATAGCTGACAATGTAGATGGTCAAATGCAACCGCAGGGGGGCACAAGCCAGTGTCTTCTTGTGCCAGTCCCAAGTCTGGATAAATGCAGAGGGTTGTGTCAGGAAGGGCATCCGACGTAAAACACATGCCAAACTAAAAATGCGAATCATGACAATGACTTCCATACCGGATCGGTCGGGCCCAGGTTAACGACCGCCATCGTTGCTGTTGACCTACAGGGTACCGGTGGAAATTGGACTACTGTTGGTCAAAGACGAGGAAGGCGAGGAGGAAGGTGTGTTCATAGGCAGAGAGAGAAGAGGAAAGCTAAGAATGTAGGACTGACAGTAGGGACTTTGAATGTTGGGACTAAGACAGGGAAGGCTAGAGAGTTGATTGACATGATGCAGAGAAGGAAGGTGGACATACTGTGTGTCCAGGAGACCAGGTGGAAAGGTAGCAAGGCTAGAAGCTTAGGAGCAGGGTTCAAGTTGTTCTACCATGGGTCAGATAGGAAGAGAAATGGAGTAGGAGTTATCCTGAAAGAGGAGTTGGAATGTTCTAGAGGTGAAAAGAGTGTCAGACAGGTTGATGAGCCTGAAGCTGGAAATTGAAGGGGTGATGTTCAATGTTGTGAGTGGTTATGCCCCACAGGTAGGATGCGAGTTAGAAGAGAAGGAGACATTTTGGAGTGAGTTAGATGAAGTGATGCAGAGCATCCCCAGAGGTGAGAGAGTGGTGACTGGTGCAGATTTCAACGGGCATGTAGGTGAAGGGAACAGAGGTGATGAGAATGTGATGGGCAGGTTTGGTCTTCAGGACGGGAACGCAGAAGGACAGATGGTGGTAGACTTTGCAAAGAGGATGGAAATGGCTGTAGTGAACACTTTCTTCCAGAAGATGGAGGAACATAGGGTGACATAAGAGCGGCGGTAGAAGCACTCCGGGAGACTACATCTTGTGTCTTCTTTTCCTTTCGGCTGTTCCCTTTCAGGGGTCGCCACAGCGACTCATGCGCCTCCATCTAACCCTGTCCTCTGCATCCTCTTCACTCACACCAATTAACTTCATGTCCTCTCTCACTACATCCATAAATCTCCTCTTTGGTCTTCCTCTAGACCTCCTGCCTGGCAGCTCCAACCTCAGCATCCTTCTACCAAGATATTCACAGTCTCTCCTATGAACGTGTCGAAACCACCTCAATCTGGCCTCTCTGGCTTTACCTCCGAAACATCTAACATGAGCTGTCCCTCTGATGTACTCGTTCCTGATCCTGTCCATCCTCGTCACTCCCAAAGAGAACCTCAACATCTTAAGCTCTGCCACCTCCAGCTCTGCCTCTTGTCTTTTCTTCAGTGCCACTGTCTCTAAGCTGTACAGCATCGCTGGTCTCACCACCGTCTTGAACACCTTTCCTTTCATTCTTGCTTATACTTTTATCACACAACACACCTGACATTTTTCTCCACCTGTTCCAACCTGCTTGCACTCGCCTCTTCACCTCTTTTCCACAGTCTCCATTGCTCTGAACCGTTGACCCTAAGTACTTAACACCTTCTTCACCTCTGCTCCCTGTAACCTCACCGTTCCACCTGGGTCCCTCTCGTTGACACACATGTATTCCGTCTTACAGCGGCTAAGCTTCATTCCTCTGTTTTCCAGAGCAGACCTCCATCTCTCTAGATTCTCCTCCACCTGCTCCCACTACAAATCACAATGTCATCCGCAAACATCATAGTCCATGGAGATTCCTGTCTAACCTCATCTGTCAGCCTGTCCATCACCAGAGCAAACAAGAAGGGGCTCAGAGCCGATCCTTGATGCAGACCCACCTCCACCTTGAACTCCTCTGTCACATCTACAGCACACCTCACCACAGTCTTACAGCTCTCATACATGTTCTGTACCATTCTAACATACTTCTCTGCCACTCCAGACTTCCTCATGCAATACCACAGCTCCTCTCTCGGCACCCTGTCATACGCTTTCTCTAAATCTACGAAGACGCAATGCAACTCCCTGTGACCTTCTCCATCAGCATCCTCAAAGCAAATACTGCATCTGTTGTGCTCTTTCTAGGCATGAAACCATATTGCTGCTCACAAATGCTCACCTCTGTCCTTAGCCTAGCTTCCACTACTCTTTCCCACAACTTCATTGTATGGCTCATCAGCTTTATTCCTCTGTAGTTGCCACAGCTCTGCACATCTCCCTTGTTCTTGAAAATTGGCACCAGTACACTTCTCCTCCATTCCTCGGGCATCCTCTCACTCTCCAAGATCTTGTTAAACAAACTAGTCAGAAACTCAACTGCCACCTCTCCTAGACACTTACATACCTCCACAGGTATGTCATCAGGACCAACTGCCTTTCCACTCTTCATCCTCTTCAACGTCCTCCTCACTTCACTCCTGCTAATCTTTGCTACTTCCTGCTCCACACCAGTCACCTCTTCGTTCCCTTTCATTTTCCTCATTCAGCAACTCTTCAAAGTACTCCTTCCATCTTCCCATCACACTCCTGGCACCTGTCAATACATTTCCATCCTTATCTTTATTCACCCTAACCTGCTGCACACCCTTCCCATCTCTATCTCTTTGTCTCGCCAACCTATACAAATCCACCTCTTTAGTGTCCAACCTAGCATACAAGTCCTCATATGCTCTTCCCAGCTTTATACAAAAAAACAAAACAAAAGAAAAAACGACCAGGACTCGCTGGATAAAACCCATAAGGTAAGCTAACATTACAAGGGATGGGCATTTGTTGGTGACGTATGTTGTGTGAGCGAGAAATGTAGTTCACTGAGCTGTTCCACACAAGACTAAATGGTACTATAGCAAACTGCAATTTTGACTTGCAAAATTATTTTAAATTGGCAGTCGCATGTAACTCATGGCACAATTAAAAGTGTGATCAAAAAAACTTGTCTCTCACTGTTGACTACTGCACATCTTTTCTGAAAGAAGGTCCCCACAGGTAACAGGACCCAAATGCAGATCAACATTTATTAAAACCAAAAAGGGCTTACACTGGAGCAGGCAGACAGCAGAAGCTCACTGTAGGCAAGCAGATTGGAACTGAAGAATTATCCAAACAGTGGACAGGCAATTCCAAAATCCACAACAGGCAAAGCACGGTGAAACTAATTAATAAAACAAGCAAGCCAAGGAACTCGATAAATGTACAACAAAGAATAAAGGAAGAGTAGAGACTAAATACACACCTGAGGGCAGGATAACAAGGCACAGGTGAAAACAATCAGCAAAACAAGAAGACACATGAGGGAGGGACAGAGACCATTTCAAAATAAAACAGGAGCTCACACAACACAAAACTAAAAACCATGACACCATGGGGGACACTGGAAAGGGAGGGACTTCACCTGTATATATATCCAAATCACACAAGCTGCAATTTCTGGTTTAAAAAAAAGAAATTAAGTGTAAAATGTGTGACAAAACAGCATTATAATGAAGTACTGTAGTGCTGCGGAGATGCCCTGGCCTACAAATCTTACTCTCCAAATGTAAGAAAACATGTTTGTTTGGTACAGACCCCAACAAATGTCACATCAACATGATGTAATTGCAATGTATGCAAAAATAATCATTCCAACTAATCATACCACAATTGTAATATGTCAAATAATCACTGATTTTTTTAAATCATATCGTGCTGCCCTAGTCTCAACATTTAATCAATTCCTTACACTGTTATGATATGTTGGCAATCAGAGAACAGGGAGAGGACCCAAATGCAAAATGACGAGGCAGACAGATGACTTGAGTGGAGACATTTAATGTCTTACTTGTAGGCAGACAGGCAGTGAACAGGTAGGCTTAAAGCCCTAAGCGACCGAGAAGACACAACCAACACAGCAACAGGGACAAACTGAGAAAGGGAGTGAACCAGTAGGGGGAAGGCTGACGAGGGAATGCATTGCAGGTGAGGAGTGGACCAACTCACTGCAGGGCTGATGAGGGAGAGTGGAAACAGGTGTGTGGGTGGTGGAGCAGGATAAACAAAAGACAGGAAGCGCAACCATACAAAACACATGAGGGAAGGAGAACCTTACAGAATAAAACAGGAAATAACTACATATAAACCCAAAACCATGACCCACACGTTTGCTCTTGCGTTTAAGATGTTTGAAAGACTAGAAAAAAGATGGCATCCTCCAAACTCTCTTCTTAGAGACCTATGCACAAAACACATCATACAACCTGATATATCCAGGTTTCATCATAATTGGTAGTGTCTGAGATTTTAATGTTTTGGATACATGCAAGAATGGATTAGAATGGTAGGATGAGTTGCAAGGGGCATCGCATGAAGGACAAAACTAGGTAAGTGCACAAAAAATAAATGATCTCTTTGCTGGCCTGTGAGCTTGAAGTAATACACAACGCTGTACTTTCAAACATGACACATATTCAACAGTAATAGATTTTTACCTGAACAGGATCACGTCAACACAGCAAACAATGTTTTAAGGGAACACTTGGAAGTAAAGCGTCTTTGGTGATGAAGGTGTGTGTGTGGGGAGGGGGGGTTTAATCATAGGAAATCTGTTCATTTTTAAACAAACAAAAAAAAAGACATGCAAATAAATTACAAGATAAAACTACATGTAACCAACACAACAAAAATGGAATTATGCAATGAAACAACTATATTGAGATGACAGCAAGGACATCCTGTTTTTGTTTAAATTTTGCAGAACCTAGATGTGTTCAGTTGTTGGATAAAAGCATGCCCACGAATATTGTTGCTTGACAAGACCCTGTCTTGAACTTTGCATAGACAGCTGGAAAGAAAGTGTGACCTGAATTTAATTACATTATTTCACACAGTTTTCCCTTTAATGACCCTTTATAACTTATAATATGAATTCATGATACATCCTTTATGACATGTCATATTAGACATAAAGACACAGTTTGAAATGTCTGTAGTTTGTTGCCTCTGGATAAAGCAACGCTACATGAATCATCATTTACAGTATAGCATCAATATATCATGTATAATTACAGTAAACAACTGAGACTATGGTCAAAGAGCACAATAGCTTTTGTATGATATTATTGCCAAAATCAATACCACATTTGCAATGAACTCATTATCTTCTTTTGCATTTTTTGTGACTGCACCTGCTAGAACAGCGCCCTCCTCCTGTTTTGTAAAGAAAAGCCGTAGATATCAAGCGAAACTGATTTGGCAGCACACAACGTAAAAGCAGATGCTTGTTTGCAGTTATTATATTAATCAAGATTAAGGTGGCAGTGAATGATTCATTTTCAAATGGTCCAAGTGTGACGTACAGTAGGTGACTTCCATTTCCTCTTGGTCGTGCAGTGGGGTGGGGGTGGGGGGGTGGGGGGGGGTCATAGTCATGTGATTTCCGTGAAGAACCCTGGGCTCTAGAGGAGCAGAAAAGAAAAATAGAATTTGTGCATCGCTGCAGAATATTCATATCTTCATAGTTTGAGTTGTCCTGACAACTGCTGAAAGTTTCCATGGTGCTCGGAGTATTGTGAAAATGTCAGTATTTATATACTTTCATAAAGTGATTTTGCTTTTGGTATACTTTACAATTTATGTCATCTCAGAAAAACAGACAAAAATACAGAAAAAATGGTTTTCATACGCAGTATTGTATATTGTGCACTCTTACATGTGTTATTTAAGAAAATGAAAACAAAAACTGACATGAAATATGTATGCTTTACCTGTGTAACAATGTATTTGTCACTGGTTTCCATGGTGTGATTAATGTGGGGTGAAGCCTCATCAGTGTTAGCTGTGCCTGCATCTGAGGGACTTTGAGAAATCGCAGGCCTCATTTTAAAATACTTAACCACAAACACCACCTGGAAAGAGAGAAAGAAGACGAGACATTGGCTACAGTCCTATACAGTCATTTTAATCATTTGGAATGATTTCTTCCAGACATATCAACTGTTTGTATGACCAAAAAAAAACGGTTATTTGTAGGAAAATACATAGACAAACAGTCATTCAACAAAAGAGTAAACCTAACGACAAGAACTGTACTAGGGGACTTATATTGAGGTATTTCCATTGTGACTGGAAATACCTTAGATTGTTTCTGTGACCCATCTTTTTGTCCCAGCCAAGACTGTCGTGCATGACTTGTTACACAAAAGAGGAATTCAAGTTCATTCAAGCACCAACAACTTGTGTGCTTTGTGGATGTGTGTCCTGCAGCAAGTTAGTCCATTAGACCAGTTGTCCATTAAGCATGATGTACGTTGGCGGAGTGGGGGTCTGGCTCTCTGAAAAGAGGCTCTGAGATTCTTTGGTCAGTTTGAAAAACGACCTCAAACTATGACATATGTGAGGGTAATTTATTTTAAATCTATACTGTAATCAGAGTACAAAGAAAGGACTGAATCTGAGGAACAGCGTGATCTGCATTGTTTGTCTGTCTCGTAGGGAAATGCCAGTTTACAGAAATGTTGATTACTTTTGATTTATTTGACAGATTTGTTGATTTTATTAATGGATTTATTGATTTCTAAAATGATTTACCTTTTGTAAATTCAGTTCATAAAAATATTTTCTGGACATTACAGCTATAATTTTGACTTCTTCAGACCGCCTGTGTTTACAGAACCTGCTCTAGTATATCTAGGTTTATCTTACCAAATTAAATTCACACTGACATTCAAATGTAAAGGTTAGAAATAAAAACTCCATGAGACTGTTGATTGGCATATTTAGTTCAGTCTTTTCTAAATTATTAATATCATTACTTTTGTAAACATAACTGTGTCAGTTAGTAATCTTGGAATAGACTTGATGTCAATGCATGGATGTGAATGGGATTGTTCTGTAGTAGAACGACAGATGAAGCTAACACACTACAGTTGAGTGTGCCGAGCCTGAAAAAGCAGAGCTTTGAATATGGAAATTGGAGGTGAGCCTGATAAAGTCCAGCAGATCCTGACACCAGACCGCCAAATCAGGCTACAGGTGAGGGACCTTCCAAACTATTATGAATACTACAAGGTTTATAGGCAAAGGGGCTGCTATACCTAATGAAGCTGTTGGGTTAGGCAGAAATTAAGGTCAAACACATCGCCCCCTGCTGGGAGAAGGTCATCGTCCCCTTTTAGTTGCCCTCTGACCCCACTTTCTGAACCATGCTTCCAGTCATTATCAAATATGCTGGACATTTTTGTCGATCTTCTAGTGTGAACTGTCTGGTAAATAGAACTTGAAATTACGTCAGGTAGAGTGAGATTTCTTTCAAACTAAATAACACCTAGTGTGAACTAAACATGATCATGTTTGGGTACTGTATAATCTTGAGATTTAAAAGACACTGCACACGCACACAGGCTTTTTTTTTTTCAATTACTCTGGCTGATTAGACCTCTAGTGAGGTTGAATCATGTGATGTTGCCAAACTCTCTGGACTAATAACAAGTGTTACGTTGTCCCGCCCTAACAAGTGCAAGAAAACTAATGGGAGAGTGAGGAAAGCTGTCAATCAACCACAGACTGTACACGCGCACACAGTCTTGAGAAGAGGTCTAGTTAGGCAATGTCAGTGAAAATACCAGGGTGCGGGGACTTTAAGGTATGAAGTTGAAAATGGTTATGTTTTGGTAAAAGTTAGAAATAGTTGGGTCTGGTTAAGGGTTTGGCATGGGATCCAAAGGATGCAGGGATCCCCTGAGATTGAGCTGTTTGTTAGCATTAACAATATGCTACCATCTGTTGACTGCACCGAGCCAGAGACATGCAGGTCAAGTGCGGACAATAAGCTTCTCTGAGGGTTGAACTTTGTATACTTTTTTTTTTTTTAACTGTGGTAGAGTGGCTTCTTATTACAGATATATATATAACACTGAAGTGTGAGCTTAGTATAAAACAAGGTGAAATCAGCAAACAAATGAACTGTGAGACTGAAAATGATTAAGGAAAGACATCAGTGGGACAAACTGAGAACTTCAAATTTGAAAGGCTTGTTAACACAATTTTACGAGCCTGAACTGAGAAATATATTCAACCCTCAATGACAGAATTAACTGACACCCAATTAGATCATTCATAGCGTCACCACATGCACGTTAATTATTTAATCACTTTAAAAGTCATAAAATCACTTAAGTGACCACACAATGAACAACTGAAATCATCTCTTATAATTGTCTTTAGATTTATGCATATGTGCTACTACAGCTCATAAAATATGAGTGATATGAATAATAACTGACCAGAAAGACAGCAATAGCTCCCCCAATGGCTTGGCCTGCAATGACATCACTGCAGTGGTTTCGGTACTCGGCCACTCTGTTGATGCCTGTTAGCATAGCCAGACTGACCAATGAAAGACTGAGGAGGGGGCCGGTCAGGCGACCTCCACTGGAACCGACACAGGACATGACGTACATCTGAAAAGGAAAATTATTTTCTCTCCGTGACACTATTCAAAACCAGTGCCATATGGTAAGGTAGGGCTCATACAAAAGCAGGGATGAAGATAAACTAGTTGTTGATCATTTATGCTGGTCTCTGCGCATTTCCAGCACCTGTTACATTAAACAGAGCCACTCACTGCCAGGTAAACAGCTGTGTACAGACTCAGTGCAGCCTCTTTGGAGGGGAAAGTCTTTCTGGCTCTCATGACGTCGTCAGGGTCACCCGTACAAGCATCTGATTGGCTGACAAAGTGCGCCGCGTCCTGGCAGCCGAGGGCAGTGTAATTGGGCTGGCAAACAGACAGGAAGTGAGGCGCCAGACTTCCTGTGACCAGCTGGCCTGCGTTGACAAAGATGTCTGTTGTGAACAGACCGAAAACATACACACCTACAGAGAAACCCACACAGATTAGATCATTTACATTTGCATACATATCGAAACATTTAAAAGTA
Organism: Coreoperca whiteheadi; assembly: GCA_011952105.1. Taxonomy (NCBI): domain Eukaryota; kingdom Metazoa; phylum Chordata; class Actinopteri; order Centrarchiformes; family Sinipercidae; genus Coreoperca; species Coreoperca whiteheadi. The sequence goes on along the minus strand of CM022487.1, from coordinate 2,447,176 downwards.
GCATCTTGCCATATCATGTTACAATCACGTATAGGCAAGCTTTACTGAAAATGCATTTGAAATAAATTATTCACATCAGCACAGTGGTGGAGGAAGTGTTCAGATCGTTTACTTAAGTAAAAATAGCAATACTGCATTTAATGTTTATGTAGCACCAGGAACGTAGGAGCATAGGAAATTCTGAATAAAATATAACTAATATTAGGTCAGGTTGAGAGCAATATTTGTGCATAGATTACCGAGGAAACGGAAGGTCCGGCGCACCATGGGGTTCACGTAGCAACAGTCACCCATGACAACAACCTTCTCTTGATCGTACAGGTTGTTTGAGTTGTAGTGAAGGAGGAAGATAACTAGCTCTACACCTGAGATCTGCGAAACAGAATGAAAAACCAAGATTAGTTTTGGAGGAGGCTATCCAAATACTTTAATGGAACAATGAAATTGTTGGAATAAAGTTACCAGCAATGACATTAACTGTCACACATATGCTCATTTTCATACCCTAACTATTCCAATTGTTCCGTTTGTCCTTCACAATATCTTCCAAACGTGAAAAATCCTCTAAAACTCGATGTACAGTAAGAAGCAGATTGGGACATGCTGAATGCCCACCAATAGAAACAGATCAGGAGTACTCAAATATTCACTAAGCTGTATCTTATAAGCTTTCACCAGAGCTTTTGGTAGACTTGGAAGTTTTTAAAGTTGCGAAATAAGTTTGTACTGCTGTGGGAGTTTTTCGATTTTATTTTATTTTTTATTTACTAGTTTCTAGATTTACCATGTCAATGCTTGGAAGGATGTGTGATCCCATTTTACTAAACAGCTACACTATTTCATGGTTTCTGAGAACTGCTCATGTGAAACAATGCATACCGTATGGTTGAATTATCATTTCTGTATGTCATAATGGTAACACTTAATATGCTTTGCATATTTTTATTAGTATATTATGCTTTAAGATCGTAATTCATGTAGCTTCAACAACTTCCTTACTTACTATTAATAAGCAGTAATTAGGAGGTTATTGAGGGAAAACTCTTAGTTAATGGCCTAGTAGTTGTAGAATATGGTCCAGCAGAATAAGGCATTAATAAGTGGTTAATAATGACTAATAAAGAGCCAATATGCTACTAACATGCATGCTAATAAGAACTAGTTAATGATGAATATCTGTACCCTAATATAAAGTGCTCCCGTAGTAGTAATAATAATAATATTATTATATTCCTTTCATTAGTTGAATACTTTAGTCATATAATTATTTATCTGTAATGTTCTTGAAGCAATAATTGATTTTCTCTTTTTTTGCCACATGGGGGCAGCGCAGTAAGCTTTTAACACAACACTTGCATATCATCACCTCAGTTATTGTGTCAAACATGTTTCTTTATTTTTTTATTTCGGTCTTTACAGAAAATTTTCCACAATAAATAAAACAAAAAAATATTTAAATAAAATAACCAAAAAAATCTAACAAAAAAATACATAACCGAAATAGATATAGGCAGAAGCCACTGCTTATTATGCCTTCCCTTTATAATAGTTCTCTAATGAACGTCATTCTATTTTTCTTTATTTCCTTTTTTTTCTCAAATGGATTAGATCAGTACAAGATACAGAATAGTATTACTACAAACATTTCCCAGAATTGTACAATAATAATTACAAAGATCATACATACATGTATACATTTCGGATATCACTACATTAAATTTAGTATTGCATAAACCAATTATCTACACTATAATATAATTATTCATTACCTTGTTTTTAAACATTTTCTTAAATTTACAAAATTAATTACACTGTTAATTCACTAATAATTAAATTGTACACTTAATTCCATCTCAAAATTATTCCATAAATTTACCCCTTTGACAGATATACATCTATAACATATGAATTCCTCTTAGTTTATACTGTCTTTCTCTTATTTCGAACAGCCAGAATGTTAGCACACAGTTGCCTATAATTTAGACATCCAGCAGAGTAAGGATTAACGTAAATCCAATATTCCCCCCGCTTTTAGTTCTCTTTTGGTCTCCACCAACTCCTGAGAAAAATATCTGGCTCTTTGGCTGCAAAATGCGCCACTATGCTCCACTAGTCAGTAACTTTATCTGTGTGCTGTTTGGTTAACGTTGCACACCTTAAAATCAAAACAATGAGCTGAAAGACGCTAAAATGCTCCATAGAGCTGAGGGGAAATGCAGATTTGCTCATAATTCTCTTAAAGGTCACCATGAGTGACCGCTTTCAGATTACGCAGTCATTTGATCCATTTTTAATATACAAACATTGATTAATGCAGCTTTAAGACTTTCATCTTAATATGTTCTTTTGCTAATTGTAAAGAACATTAATGCAATAATGCAAACGTTTTCATACACCTCTTCTACTTCATATCTTTCACATGTCTGAGTGTTGATGTAATTTGCATTTGTTAAAATTAACATTTGTTCAAACAGTATGTATGTATTCATGAACAATATATCCTATTTACCTTTGCAGCCGCTGCAACTGGCCAGTTTTCTAAAATCATTTCATGTAAACTAAGCCTCGGCGTGTCTACAAGCCTTTCATCACACCTCCCTCTCTCTTTGTCTTTAAACTCTTTCTTGTTACTTGTCACTCTTTTACTCTCCTGTTGAGATTGGCTACCGCATTCATTTAAACAGGCATCAAGCAATCTGTGAATGCAGTAGGGAGGCGTAACGTAGCTAATTAGAGCACAGAGTCAACGAGCGCCAGGAAAATTTGTAGTAATGTCTTTCAATTCATCTTTAATGAAAGAGAACAGGTGGGAATGTGAATTTGAAAACCTGAAACCTGGGGGCTCTATAGCTATCCTTCCAGTAGCTTCATTATAACAAAAAGAAAAGCTTCATCTTCTGCTGACTGCGTTTAAATCACAGTTAGACTTACCAGTACAACAGGCAGTCCACCCACCACAGAGTACAGAATCACGGGCTGTATGCGGCTGTCCTGTTCAGGTCCAGGATCTGGCTTAGTTAAAGTTGGGTCTCTGCAGATGAAGCCCTGCTGCGCTGGACTGAACGTGTCGGTGAACTCACAGTAGTAAACCAGCATCACCGTAGCTGCCAAAATCACCACCTGGAAGTACAGCATGGTACAGCCTCCAACAATCTGATTTTACAAGGTCCTGGATACCGTTACCACAGTGATGAGGAATTCAGTCGTACAAGGTCCTGGACACTGTTACTACGATGATGAAAAATCCAACTCAGACTTCCAATTACTACTGTTGTTTCAAATCCAATTTTGTCCAATTCTGGTTTGTGTTACCATGGCGAATAATCCAGTTATACTCGTTCCTTAATGTCAACCCCCATAACACCTTATAATCCAATCTTGTAACATTTATGATGTTTAACCCAGGTGAACAATTCTTGCAGAATATTCCAGCGCAAATATTAAACCCAAGATGATCATGACTATAGTGAAGATGATGACGAACGGCCCCTCAGACACAGAGAAAGTCGTTCTCCTTTGCCTTTTTTGTGATTCTGTGGGAGGGAAACCTTGTCCTTCCGCTCCTGTGAATTTCCTGAATCATCTGACAGCAGTGAACCCAGGAAATCATTCTGTTCCACTGAGCAATCTCTAAAGAGCCACTTGCAGTCTACTGAACACAAACTCACAACAGTACTTAGCAGAATTGGTGAATAAGAGAAAGTGGAGGGCAGACACTATGAGTTTCTAGACTGACTTTGCAGATGGGATCAGTTTTGTTTAAGGTAAAGCATTAAAAACATGGTAAGATTTGAGCTCTAGTTGTACATTATTAAAGCTGCAGAAATGGATTTTATTTGGCCACGGGGGCAGCAGAACAAGCTACAAACAGGATTGACATTAACTAGCTGGTCGCCAACTTTGTCTGTCTGCTGTTTGGTATTGGGCAGGTATTGAACAGTTTAACAGAGCCTTTTCACTAAAAAAAACAAACCGTAGAACTCAACGCATCGTGGTTGGGAGGTGGGCGGATTGGGGTGGGATGGGCCAATAGGGGGCCACCAGCAAATGTTTGCCATGGGGCCCCCAAACAGCTTCATCTGGCCATGACATTACCCCGGCAAAATAAATATTCAAAATACTATTAAGTAATGCAGCTTTAAAGCAAACGCCGGTTTCTTTTTTTTACTTCTTAATTACTTACAGGCTTGATCTTCTCCACTGTACTTCATGTAACAAATTCTGTTACTCTAAAACTCTATTCAAGATTAGCAGGTTAGCTCAGTCCCAGTGAATGTCATTAAATACAAAACGAGTCCTTAAGAAACCAAACAGCTTGCAGTTGGGAATTAAAATACAATGAGCACTGCTGCCCTCTAGTGGTAATATTGTAATGTAACTACTGTAATAAGAAACAGCTTCCACACAGCAGCATCTGCGCACTCTATTTTATGATATTATAACAGTCAGAAAAAAATATGAACGAGAGCTTCAACAGACTGCACGGAACTGGGTGCAGAGGCAATTTTCTTTATTGTATCTACATACCTGGAAGCTGAGCCGATAGTGACATCCAATCAGTGACTGTACTGTAATTAACATGTAAACTCTTCTGTTGTGTGTCAGAGGAAAGAGGAACTCCATCAGCTCTCTTCCAGGACAGAATCCCCTCAGACAGCCCTGCTACCTGAAAACATCCATTGCCATGATTTATATTTTTCGATTGTTCCTGAAACCAGAATTACAAATGTTGATATTATACTGGAATAGGTAGGACCGTAATCAGTGCCTTCAACGATGCTCAACCCAATGAAACTTTATTAGGTACACCATGTGCAGTCCAATATAACAGCACTGCCATAACATCTATCTTTATGAAGCTCATCAGTTTGTCTTGACATTGGCGGAACTGTGTAAATTCGATTACAGTTTGTACTGGACTACATTATATTGAGGTGTTTCTGATTGTTTGTCCTCCCTCTTTACATACATGAGGTGGTCAGCATATTAAAAACACCTCTCAATATAATGGTCCAGCACAAACCATTACTAAATGACCTCAATGCCAAAACATATAACTGAATTACACACTTCTATGCCAGGGTCAACAAAAACAGAACATTATAAGCATCCTGAAAGTAGACTTTATGGCAGAACAGTTTTCTTGGATTAACGTAGACTGTGCAGGTGTACCTAATAAAGTGGCCCCTGGGTATATGTTGGAATGCGATTCAAATTCATTCTATCACCCTCTCCTGTTTGACTTTCAGCCTCTGCTAGAGTAAGTCCCACAGGACCTTAGACCTGTCGGTTTCAGCTGCCCTGCGTAGCCTCTCCCAACCCCACTTACGTACAGGTCGGCGGGTCTCTCATAGGGCAGATTTCCCTATACCTCAGTTGTACGGCTCTGTGTGAATTATGCCGCCTGATTGTAACTTAGTTTCAGTCACATTCATTCATTTGATTTTTAGTTTAAGCTGAAGGAGTCACAATCACAATTTTTGTCTGTCAATAACAATCATGCCAAATGTAATCTAATTGTAGCCTTGTATGTTTGATGCCCCCCCCCCCCCCTTTTGTCTTGTTGCACTGTTTCATCAAGCACCCAGATTGTAGCTGTGCCTTAGGTTTTCTTCTAAGAACATTTCAACAGCTCAAACCTGATGATGCATTAATATCACAAGGACGTCCACAAATGTTTGGAATTGTGCATCCTTCTACTATGTGTTGAATTGTTTCAGGTCTCTATGTCTGATGCAGTAGACCCCGTCTTGAAGTCCCGCTCCCGTTGTAAGCTCTGTTCGCCTCACCTCAGACACTGTATCTTCTAATAGTTTATTATATCTCTAACTATATTATAAAGAGTACGGCCTGCTAGACCTGCTCTACAGGGAAAGTGCAATGAGATCACTTCTGTTATGAATTGGTGCTATATAATATAGAGTTTTGTACTCTAAATGAGCATCTGCACTGCACAGTCAAATGAAAGCACTGTGGTCACTTTAACAAAGATAAACTAACTATTTTGTGAGCATCCAACAATATCAATACCTGTAGCCACAGAAGCGCTGCCAAAGCCTCATGGGAGCTGTAGTTGTTGAATGGCAGCAAAACTCTTAACTGCTTTAATAGTGAGACGGACATTTCTGGTGTCTGTTTGGCCCTGTATATTATTGTAATAGCTTGTACTTTGTAATTAGATTAAGAAGTGAAACACGGAATGTTTCATTTCTGAAATCATGGAGAGCAACGTGCTTCTACTTACGCATAAAAATGTCTTTATTGCTCTTTATTACTTGTCATTTGATTGTAAAAGCAGTGCTTCTGTCCACGTTGAGACCCTGTAGAAATGACGGATCCATTATTCCGGTGAGGCAGGCTGTTTGCTCATTTTAAACTGATCTACTCACTTAGCGGTGCAGTGTAGGTTACCACGGTGATCTTCTTTGTGATACAAGCCCCAGTCTCGCTCCAATTGAACTAATGATCAGCACTAAAGCGTTCGACACCATTATCCAGTGAATGACGAAAGGAGCCTGTTGGCATGCTTGCAGGGCCACTACTTCATGTGAACAGATGCAGATAGTCGCCCAGCTCTGGCACACTGCTAGGGCCGTCACCATGGCAACAGTCAGTCTGACGGGGTTTTTCTCTCTTCCGCCTACGTTTATACACACTTCTTTTGTTCTTCTCCTCTTCTTCTTCTTCCCCCTTTTCTGTCTCCAGTCTGCAAGGGGGATGTTGTAGTTCCTGTGAGATGGGGGAATCTGGGATTTGGAGTTTTTGGAGTTTCTCTGCAGGCAGGGCTGACTGGAGATTCTGGTAGAACCTGGACATGACCAATAAATAAATAAACGTATATAATTAGAGAGAACTTTGTTTGTGCAGTGGCTAGAGGCCATTGTTAGATTAACCAATCACTGAATAGGAGAGAGACAATTAGCAGACTGACCTGTGGATCCGTCTAAGGTTCTCCTCCATCTTCTGATTGGCTATCTGAGTTAGGAACTGGATGTACTCCTGTTCAACCAGGAGCTTTCCTTCGCGGCTGAGAGGAACCTCCAGGCTGTGGGTACTACGGACTGCCTAGAGGGACAAAACACAGCAATGGATACATTTTACACAGTATATTCCAGCAACACATGCAGCAAAAGCAAAGGGCTGTTTCCACTGCACGGATTGTCCAGAGTTCAACTTACTATTTAATGGAATCTAATGGTACTGGTAGAGTTATGGCAATACAATTGTTTCCGTCACAATCCTGGAAATGTCTTTCATGTTACAAAGCCTACCGTGATGATTTTGCCCGTCTTGCTGACAGTGAGACCAGAGTTCCTGAAGCCTGAGTTGATGGCCACTGAGTGCTAGAGGCGAGAGAAGACATTAGAATTAGAAGAATTGGAACAAAGCTGTAGCATGAATCTCAGAGCTTGATAGAGTAAGTTAGAGAATAATGTGATTTAGTACAGAGAAGTCGTGGAATGTAACTAAGTACATTTTGTACAAGGTAGAGAGTATCTTGGGGTCTTGTTCACAAGTGAAGGAAGGAGGAAACGGGAGATCGACAGGCGGATCGGTGTATCCTCTGCAGTGATGTGGTCGATATATCGGTCTGTTGTGGTGAAGAAAGAGCTGAGCTGCAACTACTCTCACCTATGGTCATGAGCTTTGGGTCATGACCAAAAGGACAAGATCCCGGATACAGGCGGCCGAAATGAGTTTCCTCCGTAGGCTGGCTGGGCACTCTCTTAGAGATAGGGTGAGGAGCTCGGTCACTCGGGAGGAGCTCAGAGTAGAGCTGCTGCTCCTCCACATCGAGAGGAGTCAGCTGAGGTGGCTCGGGCATCTGTCTTGGATGCCTCCTGGACGCCTCCTTGGGGAGGTGTTCCGGGCACGTCCAACCGGGAGGAGGCCCCGGGGAAGACCTAGGACACGCTAGAGGGACTATGTCTCTCGGCTGGCCTGGGAACGCCTCGGTATTCCCCTGGAAGAACTGGAGGAAGTGTCTGGGGAGAGGGAAGTCTAGGCGTCTCTGCTTAGACTGCTGCCCCCACGACCCGGCCCCGGATAAGAGGAAGAGGATGGATGGATGGCATTTTTATTTATTCTTTATTTTACAGCGTTCATTTCTAGAATTGGTTGATGTGCAAGTTAAATTATTTAACTTGTATCTATGGCAACCAAACTTCACTGGTGAGACAAACGTGTGACGGACGGTCAGGAATACGTTTTGGCAGGGGGAACACTGAACTGAAAATGTAACGAAACGCTGTAGAAATGTAGTGGAGTAGAAAGTAAAATAATTGCTGCAAAATGTAACAAAGTGAAAGTCAAAAGTATGCACTATTGAAAATGCTTAAGTAAAAGTACAGATACGTAACAAATTTACTTAAGTAAAGTAACAAAGTATTTGTACTTCATTACATTCCACCACTGGTCATGTGTGATTAACTGTGATCTCACTTTTAATCTTTTCCTGTATAATAAATAAAATGAAAATAATCATGACAGTGAAGTATAAATCGAAAACTGTATATTGATGACAGATTGAGGCTTTAACTACAAATTGCAAATGCATTTCCCAGAGCATCCAGTAAGCCTTAGTTTGATTTCCTTCCTTTAGGCAGTCCTCAGTTTCACATCATTTCAGAACACTATGAAAATAACTTAAGACTTGAAACTTGATTGGGGTAGGTCATCCATCACAGTGAAAAACTGATATATATGTCTAATATATAGAAATATATAAACACACAGACACACAAACGGTCATCCTCACCATCAGCTGTGCATCAGCCAGGCGCCTACACTGAACATGGAGCACAAAGGGCTCAAACTTCAACACTGCATCTCCACTGGACCTGGCCAGACCCGACATCTGAAGAGCGATGTACAATGGAATCGTGTTAATATTAAATCCCTAATATTAGACAATATATCACAAGTACAGAAGTTGATCACATATCTCACCAGGTCTTCAGATTTGCATTTCTGGTGTGAGACAAACAGCCAAACACAATTGTGTTTCTGGACATCACTGCTCTCTGGAGCCTAGAAGGCAAAAGACGAGACAGGGAACTCAGATGGGATTCAAATAACCAGACCAATACCAACTAGAGGTTGACCGATATATCAGTCGGCTGAAATTTGTCATTTTTTAATATATTGGCCGATATCTATGTTTGGTAGCGCCGATTTGAAGTCAGGCACATCCGCGGGCAGCCCCATGTTACTGGTGCAGTGGAACGTGCTGCTGCCGCATGTAAAGGACCCCAAGCCAAAACTTCTGGATTCAACAACAATCCTTCACTCAAAAATGAGGGGTTCCCTGTTGTGTTATGTGCACTAAAAGATTTTTGATGCTGCTAAGTCAAGTGCACAAAAACCTTTAAGTATTTATTCACAGTTGGTCAATTGAGGGACTTTGTTTTATATAAAAATGCAGAACGTTGGAAAAAGCAGAAAGTTAGAATGCACTTTAGATGTTCTGTGTCATTTATACCAAACACAAACGTTGCTGGTCGCTAGTTTTGAGGGGGTGCACGGGCAGAGCGCTTAGAGCTCCTGCCTCCCAATAAGAAGATCGTGGGTTCAAATCCCAGACCAACACCACACGATGATACATTCTGCTTAATAAATACTCTAAAACTTAAGTAAATGACAGATTGTTTTATATTAACTGTTTTATATATTTAATACTTGGTCAGTTATTGATTTGTTTGGTTAACTTTGGATAAATATTATATTTCAATATCGTGCAGTACAAAATTTAAGATTCGAGAGATGGTTCAAGGCAGTGTTTTTAATAAATGAAGTTAAGTTTAAAAATGTTGTGCATCCACTTATTATTAGTGTGACATTTTAGCGTGCTAATGAAGGGGGAAAATTAAAGATATCAGCCCTTAAAAGCGGCTGCACATATCGGCCATCGGCTGATCCTGACCTCTAAAAATCGGCATCTGCTATAGATCTATCGGTCGATCTCTACCACAGACACCACGGTTACTGGACAAGACGCTGTGGTAATATTAAATATCTTTGAATCATTTTAGATTACTAATTATGGATGTTTTTGTCATCCCGAAAGGAATACCCCACAGCTAGGTGAAGCCCAGCCTCTGACAAGAAGCTTTCAGAAACCAAAGAACTTCCAGCTGTTAGCGTGTTAGGACCATCTGAAAGCAGAGGACTTGTCCCCCCCGGCCCGGTCCTGAGCCCCCTCTCACCCCTTCCATGAGGACGATTCTGCCAGAGCAGGAGCTGGTGGTGAAGTACTCCTCGCAGCTGTTGAGCAGAGACACTACATGTCCGATGTCTTCATCCAAACTGCCCTTCTTACTCAGGTCCAGCTTGTTCAGACACTGCTTCTTCCACTGACCGAACTCTTTCTCCATAGCTAAGCTAACACTAGTCATTGGACGTGGCCACAGGCGTTACAGCGTCGCTACGTGTTTTGTCCGCAGTCTGAGGTGTTGTAACGCTCACGGCCTCAGAGACACAAGCGGGAAAACTTTCAAACGCATCTGTAATTCATGCTCCACTTTGTATATATTAGCTAGCTGTAAAGCCTGCTTTCCATAGACACCGATGACTATGCCGCTAGCTTCTTCGTCTTCTTCTTCTTTGGGGGTTTTACGGCAGCTTGCATCCACTTTGTTGCATTACTGCCATCTACTGCACTAAATTCCCATCACACTATATTCTCTTGTCCAATGCAGTTTCTTTTAAAAAAAAACCCCAAAATATTCTCTTCCTTCCTGTTCCTCTGTACTTTCTAAAATTTCTCTCTACTAATCCTAAACTTTGTAACTGGGTCGTCATTTCTTGTCTTTCATTTTGAAACTTCCCACAGTATATTAAAACATGCTCAACTGATTCACACTCCGGACAGTGGCTGCACATTCCTGCCCGATGTTGTCCCATAATATGAAAAGTACCATTGTGGTTACTATGCCCCACTCTTATTCTGCTTAAAATGACTTGTTCTTTCATGCTCTTACCATACCCACTCTAGTTTGTATAGAATATAAATGCCTCCCCTTTGTTTCATTATTCCACTTCTGTTGCCATTTATCCATTATTTCCTTCCACACTATGTTCTTTCCCTCTGACGGAAATTAATTTCAACATTTTCCTTTTTAGCTCTAATCTGCCCTTTCATTGCCCGGAATACTTGCATGAGCAGGGAGCCACATAAATACAATATTCTTCCCTTGCCCAACTGCTGTATTATAAATACAATATCATACAGTGCCTTGCGAAAGTATTCGGCCCCCTTGAACTTTGCGACCTTTTCCACATTTCAGGCTTCAAACAAAGATATAAAACTGTAATTTTTTGTGAAGAAAAACAACAAGTGGGACACAATCATGAAGTGGAACAAAATGTATTGGATATTTCAAACTTTAACAAATCAAAACTGAAAAATTGAGCGTGCAAAATTATTCAGCCCCCTTAAGTTAATACTTTTGCTGCGATTACAGCTGTAAGTCGCTTGGGGTATGTCTATCAGTTTCGCACATTGAGAGACTGAAATTTTTGCCCATTCCTCCTTGCAAAACAGCTCGAGCTCAGTGAGGTTGGATGGAGAGCATTCGTGAACAGCAGTTTTCAGTTCCTTCCACAGATTCTTGATTGGATTCAGGTCTGGACTTTGACAGTCTAACACCTGGATATGTTTATTTTTGAACCATTCCATTGTAGATTTTGCTTTATGTTTTGGATCATTGTCTTGTTGGAAGACAAATCGCCGTCCCAGTCTCAGGTCTTTTGCAGAATGGTCCTGTATTTGGCTCCATCCATCTTCCCTGTCCCTGCTGAAGAAAAGCAGGCCCAAACCATGATGCTGCCACCACCATGTTTGACAGTGGGGATGGTGTGTTCAGGGTGATGAGCTGTGTTGCTTTTACGCCAAACATAACGTTTTGCATTGTTGCCAAAAAGGTTCAATTTTGGTTTCATCTGACCAGAGCACCTTCTTCCACATGTTTGGTGTGTCTCCCAGGTGGCTTGTGGCAAACTTTAAATGGCACTTTTTAAGGATATCTTTAAGAAATGGCTTTCTTGCCACTCTTCCATAAAGGCCAGATTTGTGCAGTATACGGCTGATTGTTGTCCTATGGACAGAGTCTCCCACCTCAGCTGTAGATCTCTGCAGTTCTTCCAGAGTGATCATGGGCCTCTTGGCTGCATCTCTCATCAGTCTTCTCCTTGTACGAGCTGGAAGTTTAGAGGGACAGCCAGGTGTTGGTAGATTTGCAGTGGTCTGATACTCCTTCCATTTCAATATTATCACTTGCACAGTGCTCCTTGGGATGTTTAAAGCTTGGGAAATCTTTTTGTATCCAAATCCGGCTTTAAACTTCTTCACAACAGTATCTCAGACCTGCCTGGTGTGGTCTTTGTTCTTCATGATGCTCTCTGCGCTTTAAACGGACCTCTGAGACCATCACACTGCAGGTGCATTTATACGGAGGCTTGATTACACACAGCTGGATTGTATTTATCATCATTAGTCAGTAAAGGGGCGAAAGGAGAGAAATTATGCATTAGTGGCGGTGCAAAGGGGAAACGAGCAGAAAGGGAATGGAGCCGATCAGAGTTGCCACGGTTATAAATTGTGCTGCTGGAATAAAGTGGAAGCCTGAAATGATTGAGGTGGTGCTGGACTCTGCAAGAAGATTTTTGAACATTGTGGACATTTCTGGAGAGGGGCTAGATGTGACACTGAGGGAAGGAGTCGCACTAACTGGGTCTGAATCATAGAATGGAATATGATGAGGGGGATCACTTTGGGGGAACACTGTAAATGGTTTACACTGGGAAGCTATTGTGATCCAGCAGTTGGCGGTAACGCAACACTTGGATGCCATAAAACTCAATAGAAGAAGAAGCACTTATCTATAGTGGGTTTATCAGTAGATAGTGGTCGTTACGTTTGGAGAAGCAGCGAGTTGTAGCAGCACGTAAACTAAGCAATGCATTGCTGTGGACGGGGTCAGCAGCAGAATGTATTTTAGCCAGCTAAAAGAAGGCCCACCTAATAAAATCTATATCAGTTTAAGTGTACGCTATATTTAGGATATTTTAAGCACCTTATCTTACCATCAGTGAGCCCTTTCCTTTGGCACTACATTTTCTCAACCTAGAACTCCGACCTATACAGTGCGTGGCACAGTTGCACTTAATACGGAGGTTCTATGGTAAGGTAAAGCGCTGACTATGCTTGATTATGGATGAGTCATAGAACCCCACTTCAAAAAACCCAAACTATCCCTTTAAGAGAAATTAAATAAATGTTCATGTCATATTTTATTTAGAAGCATTATAGTCCAACTATTAAGCTTCCAGTGAGTTGCAGAACATGCTGCTAGGCATTTTAGTCGCTGATAAAGCAGCGTAATATGGAGAAACATAAATAAATACAAAGTGAAACAAAAGGTAGAAATGTCGCCCCAAATTCAGTAAATAAGTCAACAATGAAATGTCTTTACAGTTAAACATAATATTCAAAGAAATAAACCAAAGTCCAGTGAAATAAATCAATAGCTATTCATTTTGTCGATTCAAAAGACAATCAGCCTTTTATTATATTATATAATATACTGTATATATTATAGCAGTAATTATAGTTGATTTATTTCTACAAATGAATTTATTCACTACAGCTGTATTCATCTTCTCTTTTTAATTTTTTATTTTCTTGGGCTGTTTCCCTTGTTTTTATTTGATAGGGACAACTGAAGAGAGACAGGAAATAATTTATCTTTTAAATAATTCCAGAGCAATTTGAAGTTTTTTTTATCTCAGTATTTTCCCCCTGAGCCAGATTTTACAAATGTCTCTATAATTAGATTTTATTTTTTCCTTTGATTTATCTGTCTATTTGCGCTGAAGATTTATTCAGTTGAAACACAGACAAGGCAGCCCCCCACGGTTCCTCCTGATCATGTCCAAGTGGATGCCCACGCCTCCAGATAAAGTCTGGTCGGTCAATAACTTTGTTTCTGCAAATGAGAGAGAGGACGAGGAACAGAGAGAGAGAGAGAGAGAGAGAGCGTTATCCCCTATTGGACTGGCATGATTTTGCTGGCCCAGAATCTATAAGTGACAACAGAACAGAGAACAGTAGTCAGAAAAACAGGTGAAGCAGATCAAAATACAGTGATACAGTACAAGTACCGGATCTCTGCCATGGCAACATTATGAGGATCAGACCACAGGTCAGTCTCTTCTCTTGCTCCTTTTACTTGTTAAAGTGACCTATGATGTGTGCAACAGCAGTATAAGCTTGAGTTCCTAGATCACTGACAAAATGAATAGCCGGCAGTAACGTAGCCAAGTGTCAGGGGGTCACAGCAAAGACCACAGAGGGCTTAAATAAGAGTCAAATGTTGGGAAGCAAATCACAGGAAGACAATGGAAAAAGACAGGAAGGAGCTTTACCTCTCATGATGTCTCTATTAATGTGGGAGACTGTTGCAATTATAATTAACACTGCCACCCACATAGAATCTAATAAACGTGCTCCTATAGCGCTATAAATACAGCTGATACATGGAATATTCCTGTGTTTGGAGACTTCGAAGTTGCAATGTACACAGTTTCCAAGCAGTCCTGCTAACAGTGATTTGTAGTGTAAGTATGGCATAAAGGCTATACTTTCAGATTCTAAATAAAGAGTTCTGGTCAGATAGAAAAACAATATTGTTCAATTTATTGATTTCTATCAATCCGTTTGATGGGTTTTTGAGGGCGGCTAACTAGTGTGATCATTTTGGACAGAAGGTGCCAACGCTTATCAGTTATCAGGTATTTTGTGACAGTTTTTCTCGTCTTTAAACTTCTGGTCAAAAACTGAGAAAGGTGTTCAGTCTTTCCCCACAGAACTTTATTCCTGTCAGCGTGGAAAAGGTTCTGAAACCTCATTTAGGCTATGGTTAAAACTGGTCAAGATGTTTCAGTAGAATCGCATCAGGTTGAAGGGTAAGACTGGCATTAATCTATTTATTTATTTATTTTTTACTCATTATGAGCAAATGAAAAGACTAAATCAGGAGAAATGACAAAGAATAAGAGTGTGAATTCATGAAGGTGTCACTTCCTGTTTCTCCTGTCATCTACTGTATACCCTACCACAAATTCTCAAAAGTCATGAAAATCCACCTGGTGGACTAATTGTTTCTGCTATTGGCTCAATAACCGAAAAAACATTTCCAGTTATGTAGAAGCCCTTTGTCACTAACTCTTTGTCCTATGTGAGGGATTCAAAGGACGGATTAACATCTTAAAGACAGTGGATGATGTAAGCATTGATACACGCCAGTCACAATGGACATACAAAATGTACCTTCCAATGTGGACCACCAGGGCGACTTGAATGTTCTTTCTAACATGGACAATCATTTCATCCCCTCCATCTGGGAGAAAAAGCCTCCCCATCAGCCAGTTTAGTGGTATCAGGGGAACCTGCACTAAACAAACTGACTATGATAGAGACGCAGATGAATTAGAATGGGAGAGAGGCCATAATGAGAGTTGGGTAAAAGCTGCCCCAGACAGGTTCTGCACTAT
>CM022487.1:2409434-2431599 GCA_011952105.1 Coreoperca whiteheadi | reverse complement strand
GGCAATTTAAATACCCTCTCACTCCAAAGAGAAAGCTTTTATATTATGATCTCATACTCTTGGCTCTCATACTCTTAATTCAGGTGTCTGAAGCAATCATGAAAGGGGTCAAGACCCAACTTCTGTACATGAATTTAAGATTTCTTTTTAAATGTAGGTGATGTAGTTTCTGGTATATGGGTCGATGAATCTGATATAATGTTGATATATAATGTTTGATATTTTGAAGTATGGCTTTTGTATTACTGTTTTTCTCTATGCACCTTTTGTACCTCTATGTATTTTATTGAATTGTTCATTGTTTGTGGATGCTTATCACCCTGGGTGGTTAGGATGGTTAACCACACCTGGCATCACAGAGCTTGTCAACCTATGAGTGTGCATGATTTATAAATCTGGGTGTGGTTTCCTTTTTTCGAACATCCTGACCTGACGAAGATCCAAGTAAGATCGAAACCTTGTCATTTTTAAACTATTGTGGCGTGGAATAAGTGTGTAGGCGTTATCTTTTTTCATTGACGCTGTTGTTTGATAGCCTTGTACATACATGATGTGCGTACATTTACTTTCCTTCAACGTGGAAAGACTAAAACCAACACGTCAGGCCGTCTCTCAATGCTTTCTAACTTCTCTACCTTGTCTGTGGCTGTCAGCTCCAAACCCTTTTTTTTTTTTTTCCAAGTGTAAATCTTAAAAAAAAAGCTTACACATACATAATATCATTTTAAAGAAAGGCTCGGGTATTTGTCAAAATCAGCTGGCCACTGTAGTTTTTATAAAAAGTGCTCAAAAGGGAGGAAATAGTTCAATTTCTTGGGGACTTTTTTCAGCGGTGGGTTACTCCACATTAACGTGTCTGGTGAATATTTCAGCCAGCAGGAAGGTGTATGTGGGATAAAATAAACTGCAGTGTGTGTGGGAACATGTCACCCAGTGCAGCAGTGTGGCTCACTGATGTGTTTTTAATAGTTTTTGGACAAGAATGGAGCTCTATGGCACAAAGGAAAAAGCAAACTCAGGCTTTGATACACACACACACAGTACCTGATACAGTCCACAGTGGTTTAAATCTTTTCATGGGATTTGTCGACTAAAAGAAAAATATAGAATATTACCAGCGCAGGCTACTCTCATTCACCAGGAGAGGAGCTTGATAGCTGAAGGCTCTGGCTCCCATTCCCATGCAACAGCTACTCACGTAACTTACCCTTCACCGTGAGCTTTTCCTAAATCTAACCAGGTAGTTTTGGTGCCTAAACCTAATCAAACTTCAACCGTTTCACGTTAACCACACGTTTATTGTTACCATGACGACGAAGGTCCGGGACATCTGTTGCTGGTTGCTGGACGTTCATAGGATTCTGCACGAAAAATGGTGCATAACCTTTCGTAAGATATCATGCGAACCATTTCATGAGAATACGTTGACCAGCATTACGTAAACTGTACTCGTATGTATTAAATGTCTTCTTTTAATCAAACACAGAACTTCAAGTAAAGCATGTGCAATCCTTGTTAAGAACGGCACCAATTGGTGTTTCCCAAACCCTACATCTCTGATTTTGCCATTTCCTGTCGTCGCCAACTGACCAACATGTAGAAAATCTGATCACACACAGTTACATCAAAAGGAAACTCAAGCTAGTTTTCTAGTTTTCTTTTTGCAAAACGCTGACAACATGGTTCATTTCTTCCAGCTGGTGTAAAGGCTGTCACTTTGTTGCCAGAAGGGATTTATTCAGATTTGATGAATAATTAAATACAATTAGGAAATGTTCCTCCCCCTTCCCCACACACACACTGACATTTGTCAACAATTAGCCAGGCAGTTGTACTACATTCTGTACGATCGTACCCAACACAGGAGTTGCTATTCCATCACATATTAAAAAGCATTATTATTAATAGTTAATTTATTATTAGCATTATTCATTGAAATTACATGCCTCTGATACTAGTACTATGAGTACTAATATGTTATATTGAGTTAGTTAGACTTTCTTTAGTCAGGGTGTCTCTTTTACAACAAATGACGTGTACACAACAAGACAAGTCAGTTATACAAAGCAGCCATCACACACAAACACACACACACACACACACGCACACACACACACACAGACACAAATTGCAACAGTTACAAGTATGTTAAAAATACCAGTAAGTACAGCTATATAGTCCCTCAGAGGAATGAGTGTCCCAGTTTGTTTTGCAGTTCATTGACAAGTAGTGAGGGGCATGGTACCACCACTCCATTCTGTCCCAGTTCCCAGTTCTTATGAGAAACCTGCAATAACTGACTTTTTTGGCCACTTGGGGGCAGCAGAAACAAGCTGTGAACACAACATTGCATTATCATCACCTTTTAAGTTGATGTGGCGAACTTGTCGGCAAACAGTTGCTTTCTGTATTTAGACATCCAGCAGTTACGGAATAACATTATCATTCATTTAGAGTCGCACTTCCGTCCACCTGATGAATATAAGTCCATTATTGACTCTCTTTCAGCTCTGCTTTTGTTTTCTACCAACTCCTGAGGGAACTCTGTTCACCAGCTGGTCTCTAACTGTGTCTGTCAGCTGTTTGGTGAGGAGCAGGTGGGGTACAGTGGGTTTTTGTAGAGTTTTTTCACAGAAAACAGCAGCATGCTGCAGCTGAAAGTTGAAGTTGAAGTTGTGAGCCGGACAGCTAAACACTGAGCTGTAACTCGCTATAAAGCTCCGTACAGCCGAGAGGAGCTGCGCATTCAGGGGTTAATTCTCAAGTTCACCACTACAAGGGACTCCTTTCACATTGTCACATTGTTTTCACATGTTTCTGTCGCATGTCTTCATTTGTTACGTTTTTATTTTGAATTACTGCTTAGCCGTTTAAAGGCTATAGCTTATCCTGTTATCTGGTCTTAAGGTTGTTCACTTTGAACTCAGTGAGTGTCATAGCTGTCTTGAGTAATGAATCAAATGGTGTCCAGTGGTTAAAAGGTAGTGGCAGCAGCATGAACATACAGGATATCTCAGTGTATATTCGGTACATTCAGTGTAGATGGTACAGGATCGTATAATGTTTTTTTTTTTCAGTTTTGAGAAGCAACCTCTGTTCCAGTGTAAGGTTTCAATTTAACATTTTTAAAATTCTATTGTCATAAATACCTGTGACAACATGAGCTTTCAAACCAAAAATAGAGATCATGCCCAGTCCAAAATGAGTCAAGTATTGATGATTTGGACAGTCTCATAGTTAAGGGATAGGGATTTATTGTCTTTTTTCATGGAAGACATTGTGTAGGAAAAGCACAGGTGTAACCAATGACATTAACGATGGCTCTGTTGTATTAAATTGTGCCAGGAAGCCTTGACAGCGTGACAGCGAGCCAGCATGAACAACACCAGGGCCCCTGAAACAGAAGCAGCTTAACGGAATTCAGATATCATTCATTTTATCATTTACACCTGTGCTTCTGTGCTTTTCCTACTGTGGCATATCAAAATGTCTTCAGTGAAAAAGGCCTATATGGTAATATTAGGGAAGTCTTTCAAGTTAACGTGACAAATACATGGGGAAAAGGTTTGAAATGTAAATTTTTTCAATTTCTAAGCTCTAATTTAGGTTTCGGATATATTTTGGATTCGATAAAATTAGATGACTCTGTCAAATAAAATCAACCCTAAGCTTTGATTGCAAATTAAAACACAACGTTTTATTTACTATTACTATTTACTATTTATCCCTTTCTTTAAATACAGTAGGCCTATTTAATCAAAGTACCTTCAGTTGTCAGTCTACTTTGGCAATATTTCCATACTTCATCTTCCATACTGAAAATGAATGGCTCCCTTCTTCTTCCCTCTTTCTTCGTGGCACTGAATAGGTGAGAGTAATTGAAAGGAATGATCACGTGTATGGTAGCAGTTCATCAACACACTGACAACATATTGCAGGAAGTGGCCTAAGGCCATAACATGGCACAATGTTTTAGGCATGTGTGTCCTGAGGCATGTGTGTCCCACATATTATCGCTCTGGCTCTGTTGTACTAGAAGGGGTCGTTCACACACACACACACTCGGGAGGAAAATAGGTTTTTAGCACACTTCTGACGTCACGCCCATTGGTCGGTTTTGGTTTTCCTCCGATGGTTGTTCATTGAGAAGATGAATCACTCTGTAGGTGAAATCCAGGCCCTAAATGCTGGGCGTTAAAGGAGCAGTTCACCCAAATAGAAATAAAAAGGTAGCCTGGTGGTGACATCTAGCGATGCAGAGAGTGTTGGGTTCTTTATACAATAGACGAATGGAGTTTGAAAAAATTAGGCTAAATCTGAAAAACTCAAAAGATCTGTATATTCCGGAAGCATTGTTCTGGTTAAGGCCTTTTCAAGCCAATAATGGGTGCGAATAAATCGCATGTCTACTTTAAAATCCCAGGCAACCTATCTCTATGAGCCTATCCACACCAAGTCCGAAACGTTTGTTTTTTGGCGACGGTGTTTCGATTTCAGTGAATTTCGGATGCCCAAAAATGAGCCAACCAATAAAATCATGACTTTTACTGATGTGATCAATAGATTGTTAACGGTAACGCTTTGCTTTCTCTCTTTTAATAATGGACGTAGCCTACCCAACGTTTCCTCTTTTTGAGAGACTCCATGACAAGGATGAATCGATGGTCATGTGCCCATGCGAAACGTTCATTTTCGGTGGAATGTACGGAAGGCGAATATTCGTTTGCTCCCCAGTTTGAAAAGGCCTTCAGGGTAATCCACAGACCTTTCTGGATTCACCTTCTACTGAAGAAATACATAGGCCTACTCCTAATCAAAATTTCTCACTGCAAGGTCCATAATGTCCAGTAGGCTATAGCAGTGGTTCTTAACCTGGGGGCTGGGAGGGATGGGTGCAGGGATGATTAAAGGGACCGACATTTTTCTAATATTATTATATATTATACGGGAAACTTTCACCACTGCAGCCCGCTGAAAATACTCCAAATGAAACTATCTGAGAAGGAAACATCACTTCATGGCTCAACTGCTCTCAACTCATGATAGTGGAGCCGTTACAATGGCAATACCTGAGTTTAATACTTCAGTACAATACTTTTTATTGTTTTGTTCTTGTTTTGTTTTTTTTGTTATTTGACTAATTTAAGAAAAGAAGCCCACGTTCTCAAATGTTAGGTAAATGTTGTCTCAACACGGGCAGCTGTACAAGGACTTTGCCAAAATAAAATGGTTGGATATTAGCTAAATTAAGATTTTACTTATTAAATATGTCACAAAGAACAAGTGAGCAAGATAACAAATCTGACAAAGGGCGCTGAAGGCACATTTCAGTCCATAAACAAAAAAGTAGGCTAGGCCTCCTAAGGTGTGATACCCAGCCCTAGTCACCTCCAAAACAATGAAGGTGAATGCAATTTGGTTCTTTCATTTCTTTTCTTATCTGTTATTCTTTCTTTCCAAATGTCCCAATTCCTCTGGACTGCACTGTGAACAATCTACAATGAAAACTGTTTAGGCCTACTTCAGCCAAAATAGTCTGTGGATGTTAAAAAGTCGCCATATAAAACTGAAAATACAGTATGGCTAAATAGATGAAGAGTGAGACGTCAGTAAGTTTAAACTAGCTCTTCTCGATATTCTCCTCCACTGCCTGCCACCTGCGGATACTCGTCAAGTTATCGAAAATCTGCCGTATAGCCTATGCCACCAGTGGTTAATATGTTTGTTGTAGGCGATGATTCTACCATTCAAATAAAAGCAATGCTCTTCTGGAAATAACAGTTACAATATTATTTAGGTTGGCACAAATGTTGTTTAAATTGTCCAGTGGAATTTCTGATTGAATAGAAAACAAAAGTGCTGTGAAAGAGTCAAATGTGTTTATTTTGAAAATTTTGACGGGAAATGTTATTGGTTGTTTTGGCTAACTTAGCGGCGGTCACCTGCCGCAGCAGAGCAGAGCTGGAGAAGCGAGTGGATGAGCATCTCTGAGGTGCCCGGGGGTGACTGGAGTAATCCTCTCCCCTGAACACCATATACATTTCCAGGATGAATCTTCGCTCGAAGTTTAATGTCAGCACACAGACAGACAGTCCTGCGCTGGCACAGTTTTTTTGAAGCCCCAAAACAAAGCCCGCATTTTAGGGGCGACCGCGGACAAATCACATTGCGAGGCATCGGCAGCTCATCTCGCCAGGCTATGGAGGTCCGCCGTTAAGGGCTTTGGGGGAACCGGACTCTCGCCAAAATTACGACGGGAATCAAGTACAGCTCGCTGTCTCCCGGCAACGGGAGAGATCACCGGCCGCTCGTGATGTCTCGTGCCAAGGAGCGGCTGAAAGGCGGGAATGAGACCAAGGACAGCGTCACACTGCTGCCGTGCTTTTATTTTGTAGAGGTGAAAAATCTATCTATCAATCAATCAATTAATGAATCTTTCTATCTATCTATCTATCTATTAACTACTTTAATTGTTTTGTGGTGCAAATGTATGGCAAATGGAAGTGACTGGTTGGCAGGCTGGCTGCTTGATTTGGTTGACTGCTATATAATGTTACTGGTTGAACCACTGGTCAGCTGGTTATTAACCACTGACTGACTGGACTGACTGACCAACAGACTGACCAGTGCTGGTGAATCAATGCTCTCAGTCGGGGGGTTGTTGCTGACAGATGATGCTCTTTATCAGAAACATGTTGTGAACTCCTTGTGGCCTGCAGTCTAAGGAAGCAAGCAACCACGCTGGATACCACAATCAGGTTAAGCTAATGATGCAAATAAATAGTACGGTATCATTCTGGATACTTGAACATACCAAAGATGCTGTATGCCTGAGATGCCACATAACAATTAGCTAGCTAATATCAAGAAACCCATGCAGTTTTGCAGTTTGATAGCAGGGATACTGGGAATCTGTATTCTCCTCATCCCTGTTTACCCAGTTCCTTTTGCAGCCAGTGACTGACACTGCAGTCCCAAGAGGCTATTAGGATTCCTTGTGTATATGCACATTTGTGGGGCAGGATGCAAAGATGTATACAGCTTGTCCAATAGGCTGTGTGCAATTATCTCAAGTGTCTCATCGTTCATGTATGATCAGTCAAAACGCTTTGATAGGAAAAGAGTGAAGAGAGCCAGAGTGTTTATAGCCATGAGCATGTACTTCAATGTCATGCCACACTAACACAACTTAGACACAATATCCATTTAATTATCAGTATTAAATGAATGACCACAGTTTAGCCTGTCTCTGACAGATCACTGTGTTCCACTGACTGCCTCACAGTAATTGTTCCTCGCCTCAGGACTAAAGCCTACAGTGATGCTGCATTTAGTTCATACGCCCACAGACTGGGGAACAGCCTTCCTGTAGGCTCGACAATGTGCACTTCTTTCAATGTTTAAAATTATTATTATCATTATTTCTATTAGTAGCAGTAGTAATAGCGGTGGTGGTAATAGTAGTAGTAGTGGCCAATTAATATCGCCTGTTTGAACATAACCTAAATCTCCAGTACTCTAATTCTGTATCACTGCACAGACAGTGACAGGCAGCCCAAGTGTATGAGGGACCCAGGTCAGTGTGATAATAAAATTACTTATTGTGACTATTACTATTATTCTGTGTTACTTAAAGGTTAATTTCAACGAGTGTCAGCCTAATTCTTATGTATGTCATCGACTGAATGCTTATACAATGTACATAATATACAACATAACTCAGTGGCAGGTGAATTCTCCACCTGATGATGCAGGCAACCATGGGCTGAGCAGCATCAAGACAGTTTGTTTTCCTGGAGTCTGACTTCTGTATTCCTGGTCAGAGTTTTTAATGGTATGAATGATCAAAAGTCTTGGTACTGTATTGAGTCCCTGCTGGCATCATCAACTGTTGGATTTGGGGTTGAAGTGGGTTAATAGAGACTTGCTACAACCAACAGAGTATACCTAAAATTGTACCGGCAGGTCACACAGTGACAAATACAAACAGTAGCTTTATATACTAACAAATAACTGAATTACCAGGTAACCTAGATTAATGTAATGTATATAAATCAAGGTGTGGTTTACAGTGAGCACATTTGCCCTGATAACCTGAGTGCTAGTCAAGTAAAAAAGAATCCTTAAGCCATAGTATGGCATTTCCATAGTTTCAGTGATGGTGAAGCAGCAGAAGCTGCGATAGAAGATATAAGATAGATTTATTGATCATTTTACAACACAAGGTTGAATAATGAGATTTTTTATTGTAGTTCCCTTTTTGCTACTCATAAATATACATATATATTAGATTCGTGAATAAATAATAAGTCATAGAAATAGAAGTAAAAATGTATCTGTATCTCTTTCCAGAAGGTAGCAGGGTGAAAAGGCTGTGGCTGGGGTGGGTACTGTCCTCTGCACCTCCTCTCACCAATATTACTGATGCTTGGTAGGTTGGTATCAATGATAATCTGAGCAATTTTAATCCCCCGCTGCAGAGCCCTCCGGTCCTGGCTCGTGCACATCCCTTGCCAGTTTGTGATGTTTCCAGTCAGCATGCTTTCTATTGCTCCTCTGGAAAAGTTAAAGGGGCCCTGTGTAGTTTTCAGTGGCCTCTAGCATTGAGGTTTCAGGTTTCAGAGTATCATAAAATGACTATAAAAGTCTAAACTCAACGTTACGAAGCAAACAATGCCAGACCCATGATAATCTTGCTGGCTGTCCCTGCACTGCATCACTATACTTTACTGCAAAGCATGTGAAATAAACTGTGATTTTGTGCTCGTCAGGTATCTAACGTTAGCTAACTTTAGCCAATAAAGCCCAAAATCACAATACTTTCACATGTTTTGCAGTAAGGTTAGCTTACCTGTCCAGAGATCTCTCCATGCCTCAAATGCCTTTCCAATGTTGACCTGTGTCATCGATGTGATTCTTGTTTGGCCTGAAGGGATTCAGCAGATACAACTTTTTTTGTTTTTTTATCCTTGTGTGGAGTTTATTTTGGTGTCCGTGTTGTGCTGGGAGCCGGTCGTTTTTTGGTGTTAGTGGACTCCATGTCACTAGCTGCAGTGTCGGCAAGAGGCTCGGGAGTGCGCATGAACGTCACAGCCTAGGTAAATCAATGGACTTCGCAGAAATTCTGATCTGATACCTTCTCAATGAAAGAGGCACGCTGGCTGTAAGAGTCGACCGAGAAAGCCGGCGAATGGCTCATTTATATGTGAGATTAAAACCCTGTCACACACAGGCAATAAAAAAGGAAATAAAACCGCTTTATTGACCAGGGTAGAGATGTGAGAGGACCATGTCAGTTTCTCTGTGATGCTGAATCCCAGGAACCTAAAACTATTCACCTGCTCCACCTCAGCTCCACTGATGTGGACAGGAGTGTGTGTCTTAGCTTCCTTTTTTCTAAAATCAACGATCAGCGTTGAGCAGTAGGATGTACTTTGTGCACCACTCTGCAAGATTGTTGATTTCCTCCCAATATGAAGTCTCGTCGTTGTTTGTAATCCTGCCGATGATGGTTGTGTCATCCGCAAACTCCCCAACAGAGTTATCTCAATGTCGGGGGCTGCAGTCGTGAGTGTGCAGCGTGAACAGGAGGGGGCTCAGTACGCAGCCCTGGGGGACTCCAGTGTTGAGCACTTGAGTGGAGGAGGTGTGACCGCCAATCCGAACGGTCTGGGGTCTGTTTGTGAGGAAAACTAATGTGGTACTGAACCCCAGAGTGCTAAGTATTCCATTCAGTTTCATGGGGGAGATTGTGTGGAATGCTGAGCTGAAATCAACAAACAGCATTCTGATATTAGTGTTGTGGTTCTCAAGGTGTGTGAAGACTGAGTGGAGAGCAGTGGAGATGGCATCCTCTGTGGATCTGTTGTAGAGCTGTTCCAATACCCTTTTTCCCTTCCTGATACAGATTCTGATACCTGGGTCAGGGTATCAGCTGATACCGAGTACTGATCCGATACCTGGGTGTGTATCTGTATCTGTCCAAAGACTGACTGTGGCACGACTCATCCTTCTCTGCCTTAGCCTTCGTAATGCAACCAGTAAAAGTCACATATATCTTAGCAGAAAGTTATATATCTTAGAAGAAAATGTTGCGTTTACTTCACACAAGTAAAGCGCCAAGCAGCCAGGAAGAAGCAGCTCACCTACACCGAGGCGTCAACTTCCAAAACAGTTGCTAGGGCTGAAAGAATCAAGGTCAGTAACGTTAGTTTACAAGATTAAACTTGACTTGTATTATACAATTATACAAGACTTGTATAATTACGAAAAGGTTGATAGTTAAATTTAAAACAGATTGAAACAGAGAGACTCTTCACATTAAGGTAGTAACCTAGTGAGAACAGGGTGTTGGGGGAATCACCTTTTTTTCTTTCAAACCGCAGTTTTTGCAAATTCCCGCAATTTCATCGCATAAAATTGCATAAATATCCTGCATATTCCATCGCATTTTTTTAAGAAAACATGCCAAAATGTCTTCTTGTTTAAGAAAATGGTATCGGATTGGTACATGGGTTCAAGCACTCGCCGATACCGATGCCAGAATTTGTTGTGATATTGATGATATTTCCAGTACTAGTATCGGAATCGGAACAACTCTGTTGGTACTAAAAGCAAACTTGTGAGGGTCCAGACTGGCTGGGATGTTGTTCTTAATGTGCTGGAGAAGTAGTTTCTCAAAGAACTTCATCAGAATGGGGGTGAGAGCCACACGGCGGTAGCCATGTAGACTAGACACTGCAGACTTTTTAGGTACAGGGACGATGGTAGCTGTTTTGAAGCAGGTGGGAACAATCTCCTGTGACAGTGATATGTGAAAAATGTCAGTAATAACATCAACTCGCTGATTGGCATATGTACTGAGAACATTGCCAGTGATGTTATCAGGGCCAGCAGCTTTACTCATATTCACCCTCAGCAGGATTCTTCTCACATCCGCTGTGGATACTGACAGTGGCCGGTCCTCTGGAGACGGAGTACACTTTACAGCGGACTCCTTGTTGGGGAGATCAACACGAGCATAACATGTGTTTAGCTCAACTGTTAGCGTGGCCTCACACATGATGGGGGCGCTCCTGCTTTTGTAACCTGTGGTCTTTTAATCACCTGCCACATGTCTTTGGTGTTGTTGGTGTTGAGGTCTCTATCCAGTCTCGCCTGATGTCTCAACTTTGGCTCCTTGATGCCAGGTTTCAGGTTGTAGGGTTCCTTGTCTCCTGACCAAAAAGCAGCTATTTTGGCTCTGAGTATGGCCCTCACCTCTCCATTCATCCAGGCTTTCTGGCTGGGGAATGCTTTTATTGTCTTTGTGATGACAACTTGCTCATGTTTGATGTCACTGATTATGTATATTCCGCAAGGTTGATGTGATTCTCCTGGGTGAATCTCCTGGCATCTCTGAACATGAGCCAGTCTGTGCACTCAAAACAGTCCTGTAAAACGGCTGTAGCTTCATCTGTCCACACTTTAACTGTTTTTACTGATGGTTTGAACCTTTTTATCAGTTGGGTGTAAGTAGGCAGGAGAAGCTGGGAAATATAGTCTGATTGACCAAAATGGGGACAAGGGAGGGCTTTGTAGCTGCCAGAAATGTTCGTGCACACATGGTCCAGCCTTCTCTCCTCTTAACGGAGTCTTGTGTTCTGTCAGCAGGGAACTGATACCAGTATTGGTACCTGGAATTTGGGAACCAATACCCAACGGAACCTTCTTTCGGTACTTTACTCTCTGTAATTAAATTTTATTTGAAATTCCAAACGTATCAATTTCAACATTGGTATTTATTTTAAACATTTTACTTCACTGCCTCAATTAAAGCTAATGTTAGCTGTGGCTGCAGCGGAGCCTTCTGCTAAGTGATGCCACCGTCTACACGGACGTATCATAGTGTTGAGGTGAAATTAATTTCTATACTGAAGTTAAGATACTTTAAATATATTCTTTAGTAATAATCATTTTGCTGTGTGTCAGGCTGCAGCTACATTCCTTTGTGTGTGTAAAGGTAATAAAACCCCCCTTGAAGCAGATCTTTTAAAGATAATAGTGTGCCACATGGCATGAGTGAATATAACTAACATTGAGTAACTTTGTCAGCAAAGGTAGTAAATCAGTTACAAAGACAGAGGCTATTGTGAACTATGGAGGAGATGTTTACATATTCTCAGGATATTCCTTGGTGCAGATGTTGGTGGAGAGGACGTCATCAGGCTGAGGATCAACGGGGAAGCAAGTCTAGTCCATGCCCACTCATTGACCAACCAGACAGCAGCAAATTCACATATATACTTTGTATAATCCTTAAGTTGTTGTTCTTCTTTTTTGGATGGGCTACAGACAGGCCCACCTTCGGGTGGCCGGTGCTGTGAGGCCCGGAGGAGAGAACCCGTGTACACGTATATTTGATATTCTAATGCAAAGTAAATAATCTTAAAAGGAAGATTAAGTTTCTAGTGTTTTTTGTCCTGGAAAAAAGATCACGCTAACAATAGACTGGATATAGTCTATGGGGTGTATGTGTAGCCGACAGAAGCACTTCCGTATGACGGTGACATCACGTACCAATCCGTGGGGTGATGCCTACGATGTTTCTGCTGCAGAGGAATACAGACACGCGAGCTTGAATTTACATTCAGGTGATTCCCAAATAAGCTAGCACAACCATCGCCAAACAAGCTACCCATCACAATTCAGTGCAGTCTGCAAATACCAGCCAGCAACATGTCAACAGCTAACCACTGGCGAGCTACAACTTTTCCTGTTAATAAAATGAATACAATTAAGCGTGGTTGGTTTTGGAGCAGTGAGAGAAGAGAGCACATCTGTTTGACATTTTACTGCGACAGCAGTTACTTGGAATTAAGTTGGTTCAATGTAAAAAAAAAATAGCTTCAATGTAGTTAAGCTACTGATGCAATGTTCCTGTAGCTTAGCTTGCTACATTTCTCTGGGTGTAGCTTCGGTGTAGTGAAACTTCATTTAAGGTAGAGTAACTGGTAGCGCACTACCCTTTCCAAGTAGCTTGCCCAACACTGCAAAAAAGTGTAACCACACGTGCGACCGCTTTCAGCTCACCATTGCCCTGCTCTGTATCTCTTTTTTACAGGGATCCCGCAATACTGCCGAAAAAAAGCGCCCTCATTACGCTACTTTGCTTTTTTACATTGAACCAAACAATGCCGGCAGCGGAAACTACCCCCTCAGGCCGAGCTGATCGTCACAGCGACGCTATTCCAGTAGTTAGGAACAAACACGCAGGAGGTTTACTTTGGTCTTGAGAAGCTGCAGCCTTTATTCACTGACAGAATGTAACCTACACTGTACACGCACTGCTAGATTGACAACTTCACCGCTCACCTTTTCCTCTGCACCGCTCGCATTCACTGTCACTCTCTGCCGCTCGCTCTTCTCTTGTTGAACCACAAACTCACTACGCACACCCGTGTCCCTGTGACTTTAAAGCAGCAGGGGTGACGTAGCCCAGCTCTCTCTCTTCTTCTCTATATTTTACTCTCTCACCCAAATGCGCTCTCAGGTACCGACATTTATTTAATGTGAATCGAAACTCGGTAGTACCGATGTAATTCAGTCGGCAACCTTTAAAGTACAGAGTTCGGTACCTGACCCAAGTAAATATTTCATATTTTGATACATTTCTTATATGATTGATTGAAGTTGCAAATGGAACCTTAACTGTTGATCGTGCCATAAATAATGCCATAGATCTACCTATCCTATGGGTTAAACATGCAGAGTACGACAGCTTTTTCTCATGTATGTTTACCACTTTTCTGGCAGAATGATTGAACTAAGCACAATAGCCATCTTAATTATTAATGTAGAAATGCAGAAAATGCTATTCAAATCCTTTTTTTTCCTGGGGGTGGACCCCCAGAACCCCCACTTTATTGTTGGTTAGCAGTAAGCTGATCATAGAAAAACTAAAGTCTACTATATTACATCTACAGGTAATGCTCCAACAAGGGCATTTGTGGACTAGAAAAAAGATGCCTGGCAGTGCATTTGCTTGGACACAGATCTGACAAAGGGCTGGATGTACACTAACAATGTCAGTTAAAGCAGCAACTGCTATATAACTGTGCCAGTGGTTGCTACTGTACTAGCAACTGAAATCAACTGATGGTGGAAGTATAATGGTACATATGTTGTATTACTATCAGATGTAGCAGTGGCGGCGAAGTTGTGCCTTACTGCTACCCATTCAAAATACAGAAAATTGATGTCACCTGGTGATAGGTGCAGCTGTAACCGACAACTGGTTGGAAACACCATTACTGTCACTTTAGATATTTAAATGACAGTTCACAGCTGTTGGTAATCTTTCAACATTGTAGTGAAATTTGTAAAATGTGTGGCTATCCTGAGTTGTATTAAAAACAGGAGCAACACGGAGGGTCTGGGGAAAATAAGTAGAACTGGAGATGGTGGTAAGTTTGGAAATCAGACTGTCTGAGCTGGCACACACAGAGTCATTATTTATGTAACAGCCCATGTCTGTACCATCAGTCGGGAACTCGTTCATTGGCTGTTTGTGAGCATAAGACACAGACTGCCAAACCAAAACCAGAGGTCAAAGCAAGCTAAAACGGAATGCACCTTAGAGACAACACTGACAGTCTCTTCACAGTGGCCCTGTTCCACACCACCCAGTGTGCAAGCCAGTTGATATTTAGTTGAGGTTTCTCAGCTGCATCCAATCCCAATCCAATCCAACTTTATTTATAAAGCACCTTAAAAACAACACAGTCGACTAAAGGGCTGAACACAGACTCTAAGCATGATACATATTGTCATATTAGTCTGATGTGTTGGTGGGTGATGGAGCGTTTCCCTGCCTACTGCTCAATGCATGTTTCCAACGATTCCAAACCAGTCTTCAAATGGAGACAACATATGATCCAACCGTGATCCCATCAAGCTATAGGCAGCCCTGTATATTATGTGTTTGGCACACTGAATTATGGATGACTAACTAATGAGAGAAAAGCCTTTTGGCACGTAGTTTTTGCTGATTTTATGCTTTTCTTGAAATTTGCAAACAGGGCGCATGATTAAGAATAGTTTCAGCTTGGCCTCGTTTTCCAGAATCAACAATATTGTGAAGTCTGGCGAGAACACAACATTGCACATCAGTATTTATTAGCATTGGGTGATAGGGCTGAATTTGCCTTGCTTTGGGTTATAATTATGGCTCGTTTCTTCTTTCTCTCCCTGACAGAGCTGCTCTGTGTCTCCTACATTTTCTAGCTCACACACTGTCACACCATCCTACCCACTAACTGGCTGCTAGGCAACATGGCCCTCTGAATGCGGTGTATTTTTATATCTCTGTGTTCAGGGCTAGAGACATTAAGAGGAGAAAAACATCCCTATTGCAGCCTGGTTTCCCTAGTGTGTACAGTGGCCACTAAGGCTTTGGTTGATATGTCTTTAAAATTATCGTCACGATGTATTCACTTCATCAGATAGGGATGACATAGTACACCCGGAGGATTTACTTCCTGGAAGTTTAGAAATGTAGTTTTTTGGGGGGGTTTAAGCTAGGCAATTGTAACACCATTGAAACGTACATCAGTAAGCACATCAGCAAATGCATCACAGTTCTTAATGCTGTAACATTATTTGCCTTGTTCCTGGGGGTCTTCAGATCAGTCTTGGATTCTAACACATCTGTTGACCATGACATTAACTGAGAAGGGGCCAAGTGCTGCAAAACTCCCGGGTGAGGGTCCCACTAGCTTTCACTTTTCAATGTATATTGCCAAAGAGGGCATTTTTATTTTCCTTTTTTTATTTCCAATAGCAAATCATAGCATATCATGGGTGGCTGGGGCTTGGTGGCAGAGCGGGTCGTCTACCAATCGGAAGGTCGGCGGTTCAATCCCGGCTTCCCCCATCCATGTGTCGAAGTATCCTTGAGCAAGATGCTGAACCCCAAATTGCTCCCGAAGCTGCGCCTTCGGTGTGTGAGTGTGTGTGAATGATTAGTTTAATTTGTTCTGATGGGCAGTTAGCTCCTGCCATCAGTGTGTCAATGTGTGTGTATGGGTAAATGTGATATGTAATGTGAAAGCGCTTTGAGTAGTCGGACGACTAGAAAGGCGCTATACAAGTACAGTCCACTTACATTTACATTTAGATGGCCTCAGTATGTGTCAAAGAAAGTCCATGTCAGACAGGGATGGGACAATATACGATTTTATCGCAGATCAAAATAGAAAACACTTACGATAACTTGGTCATCATGAATTTCCACTATGGGATAATCATGAATCGGGATAATCAATATCCTTACGAGTAAAAGCCCAATGCCAATGCCATAGGACTTTTTGTTAAAGAATATTTAATGTATTTCTTAAGTCAGGGGTAAATTATATATACTGATGCAATTGATGAAATTGTTGTCTGTACCATTTGACCTGATGGTAGAGAAGTGAAAAATAGAGCCTGGTTTAAAAAAATACAGGGATGATCATGGAAGAAAGAACAGACTCACAGAAGGTTACTATTTTTATGCTTCATGATTTATCATTACCTTATTTAAGATTGTTTGATTGTTTGTTTTTCACTAAAAAGGATGTTCACTAAAATGATGTGTGTCCTATCTGTGATACAATAACAATATATTTCTTAACAAAATGTAAGGTAAAGTGATTCCAGTATGTTTTAGAGCCATTTTCGGAGTTTTAAGTATATTTTGATGATTATTGGGATAATATCGTGAATCGCAATTATTTTGGCCAGGATAATAGCGACATGAAAAATTCATATCATCCCATGCCTATTTTCAGATCATCTAACAGCATCTGAAATCCCCTTTACAACACCAGGTGGGCTGTGTCCAACAAGTTTTGAAACTTTCCGAAAAAAGACAGCCACTTTACGCAACAATTGGTTAGGTGAATGGTCACTTTTCATGTGTACAATCATGTGCAACACAGATGCCTGAGTTTGGCCTTTTAAAACATGAATAAACACTTTTGCCTTTAGACGTAGCATACTGAGGCCTGAAGTTGGTTCAGTCCGTTGCTGGCTCAAACTGTTGAATTCAGTCCAGCACAAAATTAGGCCTATATAAGCACTGTCAATAAGGTTAATAGTTTACCAACCAACCATCTGTCACTGTTTCTGTGTATTTTATGGAGCTTTAACTAGAACCCGACCAATACTGGGTTTTTGAGGCAGATACCAATATCAATATTTGACAGTTGAAAGTTACCAAGATACTGAGCAAGACATTTTACAGTTGGAAAATAAACTTGTGCTCCCTCGTGGACAAACGATGTAACAGAGACACTGTTTCTAAATGGACGTAAACATATCTTTGGTATTTCTGTACTGTACATACTGTATACCACAGCTAAGCTGGCAATGGCACTTTAAGTCACCTGTGAGCACTGATTTGGTCAGTGACACTAATGATTTAGTTCAGCTTGAGGATTCAGTGTTAAACATTCAATTGTTGATGTATGGAACATCTCTGCTTTTTTCATTCCTCAAATTCCTATTCAATCAATATATAGAGTTATATAAATGTTTGAAAACCTTCTGTAAGCGTCTATCTTACAGTAGTTTAAAAATATGTATTTTAAGTGTTTGTTAATTACTCACAAGCTGACGCTTAATGGCTTTATTTGTATGGATACAATACTATTACTTTCTAATTAATTTGATATTATGAGCCAAAGAAAATTCTGTAAAATTGTAAACAAGGTCATGTAACGAGATTGAAAGGGCCATCAGTCCCATCAATGACCTTGATAACACCAGGTAAGTCTGGTGTATTAATGAATGCTCTTCTGTTGGCCTGTTGGTGCACACATCTGTTTGGCATGAAGCTGTGAAAGACAGAGCCAAAGTGCTGCCCCACTTCTAGGGTAGCTTTCCACTAGCTTTCAGTTTTCAATATATTTTTTTAAGAAAGGGTTTTGTATCTTTCTTTGCTAGTTTGAATTATAGTTCATTGAACACATTACTATATTATGTACATAGATTTATAATACTCACCATGCAAGTTTTGCTCAGCAGCTATATACTTAGGTAGAAATGCAATTTGATCTGTCTGGAATGCTGCGGGATCTCATCAAGACTGGTGAATTGAAAATGTCAACGATCTCAAATGAAATAACATTCTACTGTGATAAAGGTTCATAAATATAGAATGTAGCTTATACATGAACAACCCTCCACAGCTAATTAATTTTAATTAGCACCGCGATTAATGTTGGAAACTGGATACTACAGTCTCAGGGTTGTATTGTCCAAACTGTGTTGTAGTTGATGGCCATTGACCAGTATGACCAGCATGGGCCAGTAGCATCTTCAGGTTTCACATGCTAATAATGTGATATTCTATGTAGAGACAGAAATTACAAGTATGAAGTGTTCCCCCAGAGTTTCAAAGGCAGAGTATTGAAATTCTCGTAGGTGGGTGAACAGCTCCTTAGGGCAGGAAGCAGGCTTTACTGCAGGTACTATTGACTGATTCCCATGCAAGTATTTTGTAAACCTTCCCACGCTTGAATGATTTCTTTCATTTTTCACTGGGAATAAATACAGAAATGATTCCTGCATGAAGTGAATCATCAGAATAATTCATTTTAAGCCATTGTACTAGCATATTGATCAAACCCTAGTTTAACTGCTAGGATTTTGTACAGTTTTGCAGGCGTGAGAGTGAGAAAAATTGTTGTAAAAGTTGTGTTGCACTACCTGAGCTACTGAAGATCATGTTGACTGTCATGATGTCATACATGCAGTGGGTTAAAGATGGTGGCAAACATGTAGGAGCATTTGTGCATACTTGTGATTTTGATAATAATAATAATAAGTTTTATTTATATAGCGCCTTTCCCAAGCTCAAGGTCGCTGTACAAGAAAATACATACATATACATTGTATAGGACATAGACATACAAATATGCACCTAGGCAGAGGATGGTTGGAAATACTGTAAGAAAAGATGTGTTTTTAGTTGAGATTCGAAAGAGGATATAGTAGCAGTGTTGCACAGAGATAGAGGGAAGGAGTTCAAGAGTTTCGGGGCCACAGCACTGAATGATCTACCACCCATAGTAGAACGACGGAAACAAGGTATGGTAAGTAGTCTTGAATTAGATGACTGGAGAGAACGAGGAGGAGAATAGTAGTGCAGAAGTTCAGATAAATAATGGGGAGCAAGTCCATGCAGACATTTAAAAGTAAACAATAGAATTTTATACTGGATGCATACAGAAACAGGTAGCCAATGTAGATTATAGAGTAAAGGCGTAATGTTGTCAGATTTCTTGCCTTAATGGATGAGTCTGGCAGCAGAATTTTGTACATATTGAAGTCTAGCGATTGTTTTAGCGGGAAGCCCAATAAGTAGTGAATTACAGTAGTTGAGACATGAGGTTATTAAAACAATGATAAGAGTTTCGGTATCGTTAGTGCTGAAGGCAGGTCGCAATGTTACGTACTTATATGAGCTTGAAATGTAAGTGACGGGTCAAATGTTACCACCAGATTTTTTACAGTGTGAGATGGAGTTAGTGAGGCCTCATCAATAGGAAGATTCAATACAGGAATTGTGGCTGGAAGACAATAACCTCAGTTTTATTGTTATTAAATGTAAGGAAGTTTCTATGTAACCAGGTTCTAATGTCGGCAATACAGGTATTCAATGAGCCCAGGGGGAGTGTGGCGACGGAGTGGGCTGAAATGTAAATTTGCAAGTCATCAGCGTAGCAATGATAGCTGAGACCATGACTACGGATAATGTGACCTAATGGTAGTAGATAAATATTGAACAGAAGTGGTCCAAGAACAGAGCCTTGAGGAACACCCTGAGAGAGGGAACACGGAGAAGATTTGATGAGATATGATATGAACCAAGATAAAGCACTACCCGTGATGCTGATAGCTGATAGACGAGAGGTAAGTATATGATGAGATATAGTATCAAATTCAGCTGTTAAGTCAAGCATGATGAGAACAGTAAGACGACCAGAATCAGCAGACAGTAGCAAGTTATTAGTAATTTTTACCAGCGCTGTTTCAGTGCTGTGGCCTAACCAAAAGTCAGATTGAAAGGGATCAAGAAGATTGTTAGCAGAGAGATGAGCTTTAAGCTGAGAGCCAACTACTTTTTTGAGGAGTTTTGCGACAATAGGAAGATTAGAGATAGGTCTGAAATTACTCATAACTGAAGAATCCAGCCCAGGTTTCTTTAAAATCGGAGTGACCGCAGCTGTTTTTATTGATAGCGGGACAGATCCAGAAGAAAAAGAACAGTTTATCAGATGAGCAATAGGTGAAGAGATTACAGATAGGCAGTTTTTGAGGCAGAAGTGTGGTAGGTGCTGGATCTAACTGACAGGTGGATGAGCTAGTATGAGCAATTAGGTCATTAACAGCCGATAGATTGGTGGAAGTGAAACTAGAGAGGGTGTAATTTATGGGCTCAGGTGGGGACCAGTTAGAGGAGACATCAGATGAGTTTGTTGAAAATGGAGAATGCTTTAAATTTAATGTTGTAGCTTACACAATAGAAACATTTATGAATCCTGTGTATGCTACGCCAAAGGCTCTATGGATGGCAATATCTTGGTCGGTCGCTGGGTCTGTCGCTTTGGTCCAGGCTCAAATGTCAACAACAATTGATTGGATTGGCATGACATTTTGTAGAGACATTCATGGTCCCTAGAGGATGAATCCTAACAACTTTAGTCATCTCCTAATTTTTGATTTAGCGACATCATCAGGTCAGAATTTATATTTGTCCAATACTTTGATTTATGACGAAATACCTGAAAAAACTAGTGAAATTCCCATCATCCTCAGCTCTACTTTGTGTTTAGTGCTAATTAGCAAATGTTAGCATGCTATCTCAATAAAGTAAGATGTTGAACATTGTAAACATTATACCTGATAAACATCAGCATGCTAGAATTGTCAGTGTAAGCATTTTGCCATGCTGATGTTAGCATTAAAATGAAGACGACTGATTTAAGCACAGCCTCACAGAGCTGCTAACATGGCTATAGATGCTTAGCCTTGTTATGACATTGCCATGCCAAATAAAAATGCGTAATTCTAGGTATCATGAGAAACTTATCCCTGGTGCGTAATCCTGACTTGCAGGCTGTGGAAACAGACGGCATTTCACAGTCAATGACAGGTCTTTACGTAATTCTTGCAATCAGATATGTGGGCGCCTCAGGCAGAAAAAGGCAGATTGGGTAGTTGATCATTTGAAAAGCAGGGAAGCAAGGCATGACACAGCCTCTGACTCCAGAAACAGCCACATTTAAGCAATACTATTCAGGATTGTCATGATGCATCTGTGCAGTGGTCTAGGGAAGAGTTTGGTAATAATTGCACCTAACAATTATTTTCTTTTCTTTTTAATTTATTTTCTTCAATTAATGTAGAATTTTTGTTTTGTTTTTATTGTTTAGTCTATGAAATATCAGAAAATAGTAAAACATGGAGCCTGAGGTAAAGTCCTCTAAAGGCTTGTTTTGTCTGACCAACAGTCCAAAATCCAAAAATATTTAATGTACACTAATACAATATAAAACAGAGAAAAGCAGCAAATCCTCACAAATGAGCAAATGGAACCAGAAAACGTTTGGCATTTTTGTAAATAATTTAGTTAAAACTATTTATCTGCTATCAAGATTGTTGCAGATTAATCTTCTGTTGATCGACTAATTTATGAATTGTCTAATCTTTTCAGCTCTACTACCAGTTGTATGAAAGTTCAGATAACATACGTTTCAAGGGTAAGATGTGACATTGCCTGGCTGCATTTAAAGCAGCAAATTGAAAACTTTGCATTATTGCCTCAAGGTTGTCGCACAAGGTTGCTGAGATGAAGTAGTAAATAACTTTTTTAGGGACAAATTAGTTCAGGATAAAGATACAACACTGATATGGCAACAGTGTGTTTGTGCAATACTGTAATAGTAATAGTCCAGATAATTTAACACCAACAAAAAGGCCTGAATAGCTATAGACCTGATATCCACACAACAGCATGTCGCAGTAAATGGTGTCGTTTACCATAGCGACAAGTTGACCATATCTTTGTAGACTCATTAGTGTTAACTAATTGGTGACGAATACTTTGTGTTTCCGGTCGCTACTTCAAAGCCACACTGTT
>CM022487.1:2386993-2406140 GCA_011952105.1 Coreoperca whiteheadi | reverse complement strand
ATTCCCGTCAGGAGGGACCTGCTGAGCTCCCATGGTGCGGAACCGCGTTTCCAAATCACTAAGCCTCGCCTCCAACGCTACAAATAAACAACATTTATTACATGTACTATTATCAGTAAAGGAGGCACAGGAATAGCTAAACATTTGACACACCGAGCAAGAGAGAGCGGGAGAGGAAGAAGGAGAGAGAGGGAGAGAAGCCATTGCTAGCTGCTAAGGTAGAGACTGGTAGCTAGCAACACTGAAGTGCTTAGGCAAAACTAATAAACGTTCAAATGTAACGTTATAGCAGATAGTCAATGTAATGAAGAGTCGCACAAATTAGCTGTGTTGAGCTAGAGCAGCAAACTACACGCTACAGGTAACAAACAAACACCTGTAACCGGAAAGGAGACAAAACGCTTACGTCAGCACGTCGTCAGCACGTCAGGGAGGTTAGGCATTATCTAATCAGTGTTGTCTATCCGCTGATATGATATAGGTCTATTGTGTAGTTTAACTGCTGTATGCAAAGTCCTTAACGTGCTCTAACTTAGACATTTTGATTGGATTCCACGTAATAGTGATGATTTCAATCAAACAACCACCACGCTTGATGTTTGTTTTTTGTTCCAACAGATGTTAGAGTGTCAATAGCTTTTGTCACTACTTCTAATGAACATGTTAGCTGTGTTATTAGCCTGCTGGTATGGCTCTAGGGATGGCAATGTCTGTCTGTCAGTCAGTCTGCCACTTTTGTCCAGACTAAAATATCTCAATATATACAACTAATTAAAGGACTGACACAAAATGTGGTTCACACATTCAGGTTTCCCTCAGGATGAATTGTAATCACTTTGGTGATCCCCTGACTTTTTATCTATTGCCACCATGAGGTCAAAATATAATATTTACTAATTTACCAGTAATAATTTCAACTAATACTGTGCTTGAACACATCCTGTGTAGACACAAACGGAGTACTGAAGCTGCTGCGGCTGCTCTGCTAACATGCTGCATAGACTTGATGTTGTTGTCTTGTCGAAAACTCATGTTCCATTCAAGGCTTATGGTGCTTCAAAAACGTACTTATTTAGAGACATATTTGCCTTGATTGACAGGGGCCCAAGCCTCTCACAGTTAGCCTTAGTGGTTGACACTTGGCTCTATACCTCCTCAGCTCCACCGAGGCACCGTCAGGTTGAACAAATTTGAATCAACAAGAAAAGTGCAATGATATAAACTTCTGTTATGAATTAGGGCTATATAAATACAATTGAATTGAATTGTATTATCCCCAATTAACAAAGTTGTTTGCACAGGTTTAAACCCAAAGTCACAGGCCTCAAAATTTCCCTTAAAAACTGCTATGTTATATCACAGGTACTCTGTTGATGTTTTTGCCTGTGGTGTAAAAAACTCTTGCAGAGCCTTGCTACCTTGACTTATTGGGATACCACAGAATACTTGTCTTATTTTGGTGCAAAAACTGTCAAAATAGCCTTCCTATTTGTTCAGCATACCCCTAAACTTACCCTGGCTTAATGGAAATTGTCTAACTAATACTTTGTTACCCAAGTTAACTGAGTTTTTTACTGTTTTTCATGCGCACCTTTCCATTCAAAAAGGTGTTTCTCGCCTGCCAATGCCAGTGTTTAGCATGCCTAATGGGCTACGTATGAAATCTCAATACTGTTTCAGTGCCGTCCAAAACATATCGGTAGCATGAAGTATTGAAGACTGTCAAGCTCCAAAAATTGGCACCGAATGTCACATCACATTTGTACTCCTTTTACTTGTTCTTTGATTTGACACTTTCTGAATTAAACTGGAATATTTTATTTCAAACTATAATTTTAGACTATTTTATTTAAGGTCTTGTTCAGCTCCTTGTTTTTAGATGTAATTTAAAATTTAAATAAAGATAAAAAATCTGTTTAAATTCCTAGTAGCAAGCATCTAAAAAAGCGATGCTTTGGTATCGGTACTCAGTGGTGGAGGAAGTACTTAATCTCAGAATTTAAGTAAAAGTACAAATAACCAGAGATATATTTACTTTAGTGAAAGTAAAAGTACCACAATGAGAACCCTACTTAAGTAATAAATTAAATGTACCTGATTTTAAATGTACTTTAAGTATTAAAAGTAAAAGTACTTGCATAACAATTTATTCTCTTAATCTATATATTCTATTCTAATAATAATAAAAAACAGTATGGGCTGTGGCATTTTATTTATAGATGACCAGTGGCATAAGAAATATTCATAAACTGTTGATGAGTGCAAATATTGAAAATGTGGCTAATTTAGAAACCTCTACGACTATATTGTAGTACGTTATGTAGCTTTGGACAAAAGCGTCTGCTACATACCATAACCATCCATAACTATGACTAAAGCCCAAAAGAAAATATATATATATGCCCCCCCAATCCCCCCCCCCCACTTTTTCTTTGTTGCTACGACTGCTATATGTCAAGACGCATTTCACAAGCTTGCAGCATAAATAACAAGCAGCAGGGACATAACTATTATAGTACTAGCTAACATTAATGTTAAATAGCAATCTGTTTGCTTAGCTCAACATGCTTCTTCAAATTTAAAGGTGAGTTCTTGAAGGCCAGCAGCTCATTTTTTCGGGGCAGGCATAGTTTGGATATTTAGCTCTTGTAATTTCGAATAGTTCTTGTAAATGCGGCCATGCGTGGCTTATTGCTTCAGGCTCAGACTCCATCTTCTGCTAAGGTCACAGGCACCGTGCCCACACTGACCTGAGCACGACTGACTATGCCGCCGTTGAAAAAGCGAAAGGATCAAAGGATCATTCATACCTGATTGGGTCCAGTCAGAGCCTTATAGGTCTCTGATTGAGTCAAAGACTAGCGTTCTAGAATCTTTGGTAGCGTAGCAACCTGTATTTATGGCAACCAAACTTCACTGGTGAGACAAACGTGTGGCGGACCGTCACGAATACGTTTTGGCAGGGGGAAAACTGAACTGAAAATGTAACGAAAATGTAACGAAACGTTGTAGAAATGTAGTGGAGTAGAAAGTAAAATAATTGCTGCAAAATGTAACGAAGTAAAAAAGGTATGCACTATTGATTCTACTTAAGTAAAGTACTGATACGTGAAAAATGTACTTAAGTAAAGTAACAAAGTATTTGTACTTCGTTACATTCCACCACTGTCAGTACTGAAACTTAGGTGTCCCAAGTATCAAGTATAAACACATTTTGAAACAATACCCAGCCCTAGTGTTTCCATTTGATGGACATTTGAGTTTTTGAAAAATGTCCATAATTCTTTGTTGTGTTGTTGTTTCTTTACTGCAGCTCCCTATCCTGGCCTCCTCTGTTGTCAGTCTTTATTTCCTGGAGCTGACAGATATTTTCCAGCCGGTGCATTCCGGGTACAGTTGCAATGACCGCAGTCTGTCTCTGCCCTACATCCTGCCCAGACAGGAAGTCTGCCCACTGCCTCTGCTCTTCAGCTTGGCTTTCGCCGCCCCCACCGCCACTGTAAGTAAACCGCCACCTCTTCTGTCTCCACACTGGACCTCACAGTAGTATCTACATGTGGCTAACACACTGATTGGGTTTCAGGGACTGTAATTATACATGACGGGAGTGACTCGGCTGTTGTCCACACTAAGTCAAAGGTCTTAAAAAAGCTGTTTCTATGAACTAGTGTTACTCTGTTACCATAGGTAAATCATA
This sequence comes from Coreoperca whiteheadi, assembly GCA_011952105.1. NCBI lineage: Eukaryota > Metazoa > Chordata > Actinopteri > Centrarchiformes > Sinipercidae > Coreoperca > Coreoperca whiteheadi. The sequence continues at coordinate 2,402,443 of CM022487.1, read as the reverse complement.
TATAAACCAGGTGACTGAATATTCCTCCTACGATTGACTAAGAGGAATAGTAAGTGTTGCTAGCTGATAATTACATTAACATGTAGACAAATACATATAATAAATGATGTTTCAATGGGAAAGCCATCTTTTCCCATAGCCAGAAGTGGTCCCCGACACGTTTCAGATTTAAAAATGTGCCCATAATGCTGTGGGAGTCTGACCACACTGAGACAACTACAAGTGAAAGCACTAAGCTGTTTCCATGCAACACTAACATTTGATGGGAATAAGCCAGCCATTTTAACAATGTTGACTAGAATTCTACCAACTGCCAGTTGTTCAGCTTTTAGTAATGACTTTCTCTCTGTTTTCAGTTCAATTTAATAGTGCTATTGTGCTAATTTACACACAAAAAAAAAAAAGGTTCCAAGAGGTTGTAGAATCTAGTATTCAGTTTCTACTCATTCTGTAAACCTTTGCTCCAGGGCTTTTTAAAAAGTGTGTCAATTGCTAACCGCCCAACTATTACAGGATTTTTTAGCTCTAGCATCTATACCAGCATTACTTTATACTTTATCTGTGCATATCTGGCATTACTATATGAGGCAATTGCTTTTCCGTATCAGCACAGTACAATACTGTATCAGGCAACAATGGTAGCACAACAATTGCCACCCTTGCCATCATGATGGCAATGTTGACACAATTTTGGCAATAGAAGCCAACCAATTCTGGATTTTTGAGGCTGATGTTGGGAATTATGAGTTTATAAGATTTGATAACGATATATCAGCCAATAATTATTTTTACATTAACAAATAAAGTAAACAAAAATGTTTTATAAGGATCCCTGAAAATTTTTTTTTGAAATAATTTGACCAAGATACAGCTGGACATTTTACAGTTGAAAAGAAAACTTGTCAGTGACAACTGGTGGACAAACTATGTAATGCAGACAGTTGTGCATAAAAATACCTGAGTGGAAATGCCCGGAATTCGAAAAGAAGTCGAAATATCGCAAAAACGTTTTTACCCGTGGCTGAGGTGGAAAAATTGGCATATAAATAAAAGGAAAATGCAACAAAATGCAATGGAAACAGACTTAGAGAATAAATCGTGACGTACTTACATGAAGCATGTGACTTACTTGTCACTCAAGCTGCCACTGAAGAAGTGAAAGTAGCAGCAGATCTGTGTAAGTAGGTAAAGCTTTGTTTATATAGAACCTTTTTTAACACAGGTTACCAAGTGTTTACATCAACATCAAGCACAAACACAAAAGTGGAAAGCGCATGCAAGAGAATGCTAAGAAAGCAAAATCTGCTGTGCCTTCTTTACCATCCTGTTGCTGGATGGGACTTTTTAGGATTACATCAATAAGGTCATGATCTTCGAAGCAGTAGATTGGCCAAAAAGTAAAATTACCACTAGCCTTTTCCAGAGCTTTCACCCGCATCCTGCAGTCTTCCTCATCTGGGATTGAAAGCTCTGGATTTTCTGGGTCAAAGTTTTACATTTTATGTTCTATCTATTATGTAAATAAACAAACAAAACGATAACCTTTGTACAAATTCAGTTATCAGTCACAACAGTGGGATATTAGCGACAATAAATGGCCCAGTAATATTAAATGTATTTAGCTGATCAGTAAGACAAATTTATCTGGTGATATAAAATCTCCATTGCCAACAATCTTTTCTTTGTCTTTGTCTGTGTGTAGATTCTGATAGGAGAGGCCATTCTGTACTGCTACCTATCCAGGAGGTCATCAGCCACGCAGACAGAGGCCAATATCAACGCCGCAGGCTGTAATTTCAACTCCTACATTCGCAGAGCTGTACGCTTCATAGGTGGGAAGACACATGCATTACACCCACAAGTGATTATATGCATGTTTTGGTGACTGAAACAAACCACAAAAACAGCCATACAGTACAGTAACAGCTATAAAAAAAAATGCACTGCCAGAATATTGTTGAATGGAAACAGAATAAAAACGTAACGGAATACACATTTTAAAATGCAAAGTTGCACAAGGTCACATGTTCTACTAATCCAGTGTTTGCAGTTGTAAAATGTATATATTTTTTTTTACAGGTGTCCATATCTTTGGCCTGTGTGTGACTGCACTGATAACTGATATTCTCCAGCTGTCCACTGGTCAACACACCCCCTACTGGTTGGATGTATGTAAACCCAACTTGACCCACATTAACATGTCCACCTGTGATGAAGCTTTTATTCTGGAGGATATCTGCTCTGGACAAGACATCGGGCTCATCAATGCTGGGAGGTAAGGCTTTGTTTTAATAAGCGAGTGAGTATGTGAGTGAACAGAGTGTGTCAGAGGATGGCGTGTGGGTGTTTGTAAGTGTGCGTTTATGGTGTCATTCGTAATGTTTTGTAATAGCACACTTACACACACACACACTCACCCATGCACAGGCTATAATCTTGTAGCTTGCAGCCCTAAACTAGTTTTTTTTTGCCGTTGTTATGGTTACAAATGTGCTCTCAGGACAAGTACTGAAACAGAGAAAATATGAGCTGAATAGTAGGACACTGTACATCATGAATGGCCACGGTCATGTGCTACAACATTGACTGGTGACAACATGGCTGTTCTGCCATGTTGAGATTACAAACGATATATATAAAGGTTACATTTAGGACATGTGTTGCAGCTTACTTACAGCACCTACACACCCATGGTACACCCCCACAGGTATTTTCACTTATATTGGGCGATCGTTCCAGTCTGTATTCACAAAACATCCCAATGCTAAAAGTAGCTCCTGACTGGCTGAGTTAGTAGAAAGTCTGTGAGAAGTTAGAGGTAGTCCAGTGGACTCCTAGGTCACTAAGACCTGCTCACAGTTAGTCAGATGCAGGTAATGAGCCTTGTTGTGTTAATGTTTTGAAAAAAGAATACAATGATAATGAAGTTTCCGTAACATATTTTGATGGCCGGCGATTACAGTTTTTCTTGATCGCTTTGATGCAGCCGTCAACTCAAACTCCGCGTTTTCAAAACATTTAACACACAGGCCTAAACAGTGGCACTCATGGTCAAAATGACACTTTTTTTTTGCAAAAGGCTCTGCTGAAACTTTTAAAATATGCAACAAAAGCAAATTTTGCCTTCAAACAACACAACCTGCAAACAAGTATATGAGCTCTTTCAGTCAATCATTACACAATGGACAACAAAATACAAAATACAGAACTCTGTGCAAATCAGTGCACCATTGCTTGTCATTGTAGCCTGTTGCCAGTGCCATTTGTTGTCTTTCTATATAGACTGTCATATGTACCTTTTTGCAAAGAATTGGATCCAGAATAAGAAATGCTTTGATGCATTTTTTAATGATTCCATGACATTCATTTTTTTTCAAACCGGGTCTGAAAACTGAAAAACTGTAAATATTACAGAGAATGCATGTAAACCAAAATACAGTCAAATCTATTGGAGTATAAGACATAGCCACTATTGATACTCACGCTCATCTGCCTTAGACCTCCTCAATCCATGCTGGCAAAGAACAACACAGACGTGGCTGCTGACTGACTGCTAATTTAAGATTTTTGAAAAGGAGTTTCAAACAGGTGCTTCAGTGAGTTCATACTGGTCTAGGTAGTTTCTAATAGTTAGGCATGAATGGTTTCTGTTTGGTTACCATAGCTAAAACACTGGAGTGTGGACTGCTTGAATGACATCCGTTTTAACTGTTTTGCAAAAGGGTGGGGGAAATGTGTCAATCCAATGAGAAAGGGTCAAAACATTTGCAAGACGTGTCTTCTGCTCTGTTGAGATAGTGATGATGAAAACCGAGTCGATCCTAGTTTCTTTAACCAGGTCAAAAGAATCAAGAAAAACTGTAATAATAAGGATCCAGTCGGCTCACTAACAAGTTGAAACCAATAACACTGGAGACAATGGTTTGTACAACTCTGCTGAAGTCATTAAGTGTACAAAATGATCACCCCCAAAAAACCACAGCATCAAGATGCAGATGCCAGATACTTTCTGCCTGACACGTCGGTATTTTACTTTGTTTCATGTATGCAATCTGTGACACAGTTTATATAATATCTGTCATGCACAATAATTCAGTCAGCCAACTCACGTGGAATAGATTGTACATGAATGTAGACTATTTCTAACGTTAATATTTGGCGTCCAAGCTCTAATCGTATCACTCCCCTCAAGGAAACATCAAGCTCAGCATAGGAGGGAGTAGGAAGCGACGACACTAAGACGCAGACTCAGGTGGATGTTGGGTTGGAGGTGGGGCTTTTAAAATGCTGTATGAACAGTAGCAGTGGTAGCAGTATGTCATGTTAGTGTAGCAGCAAACTTAAGTTGGGCTGCTTAAAGGGACAGTTCATCCCAAAATCAAAAATACCTATTTCTCCTCTTACCTGTAGTGCTTTATATATACACATCTCGATTGTTTTGGTGTGAGTTGCTGAGTTTTGGAGATATCGGCCATAGAGATGTCTGCATTTTTTGAACATACAGAGAATGAAGCAGACAACACCATTTCTAACAACGTCCTGTATAAGCCATGCCCTCTGCCACATACAGGTATAAATACAGAAAATGCGAGAGAATCATGATTTAAACAGACGTTGGTGGAATGATAGATTGGAAATGAAGATTAAGGTGTGTCACTGTGCTATTGGGTAGATGAGACCAGCTGATGCAACAGCTAATGTCCCGATTTGACGTCCGGATGGTAACAACGGGGATAATAGTGAGAATGCGTGAGAGGAGTGAAAGGCAGAATGAAAATACTAACCCTACGCATGCGGAAGCCTTGTCTTCCTGACTGAACGTACGCTAGAGCTTCATTTGGTTTGATCCCTGGCTGCTCTTGTCCACATTTGTAAGTGTCCTTGAGCAAGATTCTGAGCCCCAAATGGCTCCTAATGACTGCGTATCTAAGAAAAAAAATTATCATCACTTACCAATTTTTTTAAGAAACCCACATATTTTAGCAGGAATTTTAGCCAGCTCAGCAGGTACAAATAACAGCAATCCAATGCTGTTATTGTCCAGCAACATATAGTGTGAGTTGCCGAGTGACTGCATGTAGCAGCTTTCAGATACAGTACATGCATGTGTATATACTGTTATTTGCAGTCTCTCAAGCAATGCTTGAGGCATATGATGAATATATGCAAAAACACTGTGGTTAAGGGGTAACTGTGTTTGCTCCATGCATCCCACTGCTGCTGCCAGTTACATTGCGAGTTGAAGCTGAAGGCTGCTCTCAATATGCAGCGCTCACCATAAATGTCACTTCAACTCTGGAGACTAGACACCCCACAGTGGCAGATTATTTTGGCCATGGCTTCTATTCCGTCCTCACCACATGCATGCACCAAGAATGCAGGAAGCTTGTCTCCGGTGCTTCACTTTAACACGTTTATTGTTTGTTTACTCAGCACAGACCTGCTCTTATCATATGGCAAGCCTTATCAAGGTAAAGCTGCATGAGTGATAAAGCTAAGCTCCTATATACTGCATGCAACCTGCATCATTGTCGTGAACTCATAGATCAAATGTCTACAAATGAGTTAACTATATTTAGCTTATTTATTGCAATAAGTTTTAGCAAGGGCAGTAGAAAAAGTAAATCGTACACAGCGGAATCTTAATTTCAATAGTTATCTGTTTCTGGAAGATGGAGAGAGCAGAGTCTGTCCGGCCGGAGCGACCCCACTCTTCCTGTTGTCAGACCAAGTCTTCGAAGAACATTCCACTGCTCCTTCCAAAGGCCCCAAATTGTTCTTAGAGTCTGTCGTCCAAGTTTGACTGTGAGAAAAGGAACATCTGTCCGAATTTGTGATTCTCTGTCACTGGAGTAAATGGTTGAACCTTCGTGTGCTCAATTTTTCTGACAGTGACAAAGAAATTCTAGAAATTCCTTTTTGTAGATGATACTGCTCACGATCCCTTTCTTATAACTCTTCGGATGAAAAGGCACAAGGAAATGTTTCTCTCTCTGTGTCCGTAATTTATATCACTCTATGTGACACACTCATGTTAACACTTTTGACATCTCATAGCACACACACATTTCTGGACTGTTGCCCCGTTGTTGACACTCACTTGCCCTGACTGTGTCCTTATTTGGGAATCTGGAAGAACCATGAAGGTCATTTTCCACATTCTAACTCATAACATTCACCAGGTCTTATCAGTGCTACATTTCTTTAACTGTGCTTTAGTTTGTTAGACATTTTTAGTCTTCTTAGCTCTAGCAAATAGATTAATCTAGTTAGTAAAACATTCTTACCAACCTTTCTTATGATTAACGTTGATTGTCTTCATTTCTAGTTAACAGTGCAATTTTAACATAACTCGTGTTATGCAATTCACATCAGGGTCTTAGATGTAATTTACTCCTGATTACTCCCAGTTTAAGCAAAGCAGGGGTACAATGATCTCAACACATTTGACAACAGACAACCATCCACACTCAAATTCACACCTAAAGGCAATTTAGAGTCGCCAACTCATCTAACCTGCATGTCTTGGACTGTGGGGAAAAAATCGGAACAGATAGAGGGAACCCACACAGGCGAGGTGGCAGTGCTAACAACTGCACCACTCCCTCAGATCTTCTACTTATCAATAATAGATCAGACATATGCTTGTGATAATTTTGCCTAAAAATTAAGAACTGAGATAGCACAGTATTTATTACTTTTTGATAAGTAATTGCAGAGGAGTAAGTGGCTAGCTGGGTCTCACATACTTCATCTGTAGCCATCTTTTCAGATGTACTGAGAAATGCTGAGGTGTGAAAACATCTTGGCTCCTCATGGCCTTAGATAAAGTATCCTGATAAACTAGGAACTGATGGATGCTCCAGCTGTGCATATAGTTCAGTCAATGCTTGTGAGAGAACATTGTGACAGAATATTTAGTTTATCTACCAAAATATGCTGAATGTTAGACTGGCAAGTAACCATAATATTTTAGTTTTAAAACAAGCTTCACAAGACCGGGGAGAGTAGGCTCTATTTGCTTTCTTTTGTTTTGCACTTGTGCATGATGACTAATTTTGTGGCTTCAGATGAGTTTGTGCATATAGAGATTGAGTAGCACCGTACAGTTTTGTCACCCATTGTTGCTTGTGTTACCACCTACAAAATTATCTCTTGTCGTAAAGTGCACAGAGCAATTTTCATCTCTAAAATCTCATAAATGTGACATTTTACCAAAATACTGCACATTTGGGCACAACCCAAACAGTGTGGATGCTTCAATCAATTCAACCTTCTGAGAGAGCAGCAGGCTTTAGCAAAAATGGTACAGAATGTTCTGTGCTTCTCTAAACACCAGACTGGTGAGCGTTTCCAGACAGATTCTTAGTTTGTACAGTGAAATTATCTGGAGTGTAGCAGGTCCTCAGGATGCAGCCTGAGCTACTTCAAAAATCTCAGGATAGGTTTTTATTACATCTCAAAACACCATGTCCTCTGCATATTTACAGTATTATTTGTTCTGTGAACGATATCATTACAGGGAACTGTCTTTATGCAAATGTGTAAACAGATTACACATTTGTTGCTCTTCTCTTAATGTTTGCCGTTTGCAGTTGTGACCTTCTTGTGCATATTTAATTTAATTTAATTTAATTTGATTGTTGCAATTCTCTGAGGCATAACTTAGTCAATTCTCGGGGAAGATCGGAGAAGATCCATATATAGAAAAAATAGTTACATTAAGGCTACAAAATGTTATTGCGGAGAAATACAATTTGTTCCCACAATTTCATTACATCGTGGCCACGAGATTCTACTTCGATCCTATGTTTTAATTCAAACTCGTGGCCATGAAATAAGCGTATATAAAAAGAGCCAACAGAATGGACCAGCTTTTCTCCCCAAAGCATAGATTGTACAGCACCTTCTCCAGCTGTGACCTGTATATGGCCCTCCTTGGTGATAGCTATAGATGGAGACTATTTGATTAAGCTTTATTTTAATTTAGGGATGAGTTACATTTACATTTAGTCATTTAGCAGACGCTTTTATCCAAAGCGACTTACATATGAGAACATTCACAAACTGAAGGCGCAGCTTCGGGAGCATTTTTTGGGGTTCAGTATCTTGCTCAAGGATACTTATCAAGACATATTGAACACACAAGGGATTATTGGGATTAAAGCACTGTCCTGGCTCTTTTTACATGAACTTATCTCGTGGCCACAAGTTAATTAAAACATGGGAACGAAGTAGTATCTTGTGGCCACGAGGTAATTAAAACGTGCGAACAAACTGTATCTCGTGCACACACAATAGGATTTTCGTGGCCTCAATATAACTGTTTTTCTATCCATGGATCTTCCCGGGCTCCGTACAAATCCCCAGTATATTTTCATCTCTGATATAATAAACGTCCATAAATCTGCTTAGAAATCATAGAAAAAGACGCCCCAGAACTTGCCTGAGAATCATCATATTTTTAAGTTTTCGTCAGTATCAAAGTGATCACAATGATAGCTGTTTGTACATCCATGGGTACATTGCAAACAGGAACTGCTGATAGCTAATTTGTCATACTTTTAATGGACCAGTTATATTGTCCTCTGAAAATCTTTTGAGGGGTGGTGTTGACTCAATGTAGTCTGAGAGGGGGCCCACAGCATCAGACTTTGAAAACCCTAGGTGTAAACCAATACATCCACAAAACTAACTACACCTTAAAACATACTACTGTTGGTACCACTGAAAATTCAAGACTACCAGCAGTGTCAGTGCAAAAGTATTAGTATTAATGTTATCTTTCAAAGCCCCATTTCAAAATGTATAATTAAGCATTAATTAATGCTTCATCGAAATGTTATAAAAACAATGAATAACTGTGCATAATACACTGCATTATCAGCATTATATATAAAACTTTGGTTTATATATAGTACTATTGTAATATTTGGGCTGCAAAGTGGCAAAAGACACATCAGATGTCTAGAGTTGTTGCCCTCCTTGTATCCTTCATAAACTGCATTTATTAAACACCTGCTAGGGCAGAGTTACCACCAGACAAACACACACACACACACACACACACACACAATCAGGCACAGGTTCAAGTTTCTTTGAAAGTCACCTACCTCTTGCAGATGAATATTCAGCATTATCCTTAGCTGTCTGAACATGATGATTAGCAGAAAGAACACTCTGCGTTTGTTTGTTTCTTTCTTTATAGGAAGTCCTTCCCCTCCCAGCATGCAACTCTGGCTGCCTTTGCTGCTGTCTACATTTCAGTAAGTGGTTAATACAAACACTCATATAGAATACACTCGTAGCTGACAATGTCACCTAAAATCTTGCCACAGAATCTAATGTTGTAGGCATTTGTTGCCAGTTGTGGATAATTTCCAATGGGTTAAATATTGAAATAAATATAATTCAATTTGAGGGTATCACTAATCTGAGTTGACTATTACAGGTGTGGGATTATCTGTATCAACATGAAAAGATAATGATTGGCTCATGTGAAATTGTGTGTTTCAGATGTACTTCAACACGGTACTGACAGACTCAGCCAAGCTGCTGAAGCCTCTCCTGGTATTCTCTTTCGTCATGCTGGCCATCCTTGCCGGGTTAACCAGGATCATCCAGTTCAGAAACCATCCTGTAGACGTCTACTGTGGATGGTTGCTGGGAGCTGCCATCGCTGTTTATCTGGTAACAGTCATCCAGACACAAGCATTTTGATAATTTTGGAAAGTTTCTTGTGTAGTTTAAACTTTCAGAAGATTTATTGTAGTAACTCTTACAAATACAATCTTTCCGGTGCATTGAAATAGCCAACAAGGTGGAAGAATCACATCCTCAAAAATGAGCAAAAATTAACCTTATGCAAAGCCATTTGGCCCTTAACAGAAAAGAAAGAAGTCATGTCATAAATTAATTAATATTGCTCCTCAACTGATGGGTAGCGTTAAGTTACTGACAATTAATACCATATTAAAGACATCATGTGTACAAAAACTTAGTAGTTGTAGTCCGGCAATGGGGATTGAACATTCTGTGCCAATATTAATATAATATCTTACTTTCTGGCAGCTCAGGAAAAGCCTGTTGGGTAAACTGAGATGAAATAAAACAAAGTAGCATCTTGTGTTCATTACTAGCTGAGATGTCTCTGCCAACAACCTGTCTGTTCTTTTCCAAGTTGGTTTATTTGTTGAAAATCAGAGGACAGCAGTGGACGATTCTGAATAGAATTAAAATTTGTAACCATCTTAGCTTCGCAACTCTGAGACATGTTGTGGTAAATTTGACCTAAATATGCATTCAATAACTAATATGTGGTGGCATTTAGGCTAATAGTATTTCAGAAAACTTGACTAAGGTGGTTCAACTCATGCCAACTGTAATTGGAGGAAAGTGGCAGATTTAGGATTGGTTGATTTCATCTTGAAATCCCACTTGGTTGTGATATTTTATGGTACAAGTCGCACATTTTATTAGTTTTTAAGAGTTTTAAAAGTTAGAAATAACATTGGTGAATAACAGTGATACATGACAAGGTATGCTGATATAAGAAAATAATGCATGAAGGCTTAGGCATTTCCTCTATTGAGTCTGTTATTTTCTATAGTGGCACGCATATTGTCATTTTTAAATTATGGCCACTTACCAATAGAAGAATGACAGGAAGAAGAAAGAAAGAAAGAAACAGGCTACAGTATGTTTAATTGTTAGCCATTTGTTTGTAGTCAGCTTAACTCATGATATCACCGGAGAGTATCTCACCAGTGATACTATGTGCTACAGTTGCTATAGTTATCGCTATTGTAAATTTACCTTGTATGGAATGCATTAGCCAAGAAGAGTATTTTTCATTCATTGTATGATATTTTCTACTTATTTTGGGCTAGGTCATTTTTGAAAGAGATAACAAGTTCCTATACAGGACATGTTATGCAGATCAGTCAGTCAGTCATTTGGGTGACTGGAGCCTATCCCAGTGGGCCTTAGGCGGGGTACATCCTGGACAGTGGTCAACTCGTCGCAGAGCTGACACATAGACAGACAACCATTCACTCTCACATTCCCCCACTAGGGGCAATTTTGGAGTTATCATTTAACCTACACATGCATGTCTTTGGAGCCACTCTGCCACTGTGCACCCCCATGTCATGTACTATACTGTCATTGCAGTACATGTGTTTCAGTATATTATTCAGTACAGTTTTATGGGCTAAAGGGAGACATGGGTGTTCAACTCTTGTGTAGAAACTGGTGGATATTCGCACAGTATATCTGATACCTCCCACACACCATCACCCTCCAGCCCACACTCACTTGGATAGACATGTCCAGCATACACACAAACAGACACGACCGGAACTAAAGCAGTTACACTTGTGAGCAGGCACACACACACACACACACACACACATACACACACACACCCTCTTCAGCTGCCCACACTTTTGTTGTGCTGCCTTTTCCTGCAGGAAGAAACGTCGGCTACAGATACGTTAGGTTGTGCTCTGGAACATTAACTCTACATCAGATGATGCAGAATCACCTACATTTCACCAATGGCAGTCCCTTATTTTATTAACAGAGAATTATTGACCTGGGAAAAGGATCTCTGATTAATTTAATTTAACTTTTTTATTCCAGTTACACTGTTTTAACAGAATGTTTTCAACTACAAGTCAATCTTACCACATCAGATGCGCTTTGGCTGGACCACAGCAAAGCGTGGCCAGCCCTGTCAATGCGAATGTCTGTCCCTGAGTTACTGAATGAGTGCGTGATGAAGTTATTCCATTGGTCAGTGAGGGATGTAGTTACACCATTAATCGGTCGTGTGTTGGAGTTTCCCCATTGGCCTTTGCTCTTTCATAACAAATAGGTCCCAACAGTCCTGAATTACATTCTTAGTCCCCCAGACATGATCACCAATAAAACCACTCTGTGCTGACTGTGCCATTGATTTCCTATGGGGAGAGTAGTGGCGTCCAACTAGGTGAAAACGTGACACTTGGTGGGGCGCACAGAGCGCTGCCTTTAAAATTCAAATAATTCCGATCAGTTGCCGCTGATCTTTCAAAGCGCAACCAGTGAGATAGCAGCTGTATACAATGTAGCCAGAAGCAACACATGCAAGCAGAGGAGGTAGAGAGTGTCTGCGTTTCATAGTTCCCTGAACTCAATAATACAACATTTAAAAACATGTCAGGATCTCGCCAGGAAAAGTAATGCATGGCAAAATGTCAGCATTCAGATAGGGCTACCACGTTTGTGAATAGGCATATAGCGCAGCGCATAAAGTTAGCTCAGCACACTTTTTGATGATGTCTACTTTGCGCTGTGCTTTTGCCCCTGCACTGTGTGCTGAGCATTATAAGAGCAAATTTCTTATAATGTGAAGGCAGCTTCAGGCTTTTTCAACGAGACACAAAGAGCAAGGAGCAAGGAGGCTTCTGGAGGAGCTTAAAGGAACGAAACACAGGTGTATCCTACGCGGAATTCTTTTATCAAGTGGCGTGACGTATAGCCTAAACGCAGATAATATAATAGAACACAGTTACTTGGTGAGATGTACTGAAATGCGCCATCACCTTGTTTGTGATAAATCTAACACTTTAGAATATTTAGGATAATTGAATTGCAAAGTGTTGTGGCATCACACAACGCAGCAGTTTGTTTTTATGCAGTTTGTTTAATAAAGTCGACATACACACATTCCTACACAGCTATGTGGTGTATTAATGTGCAGATAATTAGACGATTTAGAAGGAATATTAAATGATTATAATTAAGACAGTAATACTACTAACCGGCTATGTTAAACAATTTACATATCTAAATGAATAAATGGTTCTTGTATATGTACATTTACATTACATTTACATTACATTTAGTCATTTAGCAGACGCTTTTATCCAAAGCGACTTACACATATGTAAGGCCTTTATAAGCCTATAAGAGATTTTCATACCTCTATCTGTCTATCTAGCTATAAAAGATACTGTAAGGTTTTGAATTGTTCTTAAATGAAGCTGTTCTGTGGACATTCGTACCTGTCGGGTTTGACAGGTGGTACAGCTGTGCAGCTCGTCATAAGTAACTGACATTGCTTAAGACTGACCCTGTGGAATCAGGGATTTCTCATTTGGCTTTGGCTCTTCCGGCCTTGCGAGGGAGGATGGATGTATAATAAGAACTGGATACGGCACCGCTGCTCAGCCTTGCAGCCAGTTTTTTCTAATGCAATGAAAAATTCCAAAGTAAAGAGACGTCTGTAAATCTGTTGACAGGACACCTCGAACTGCAAACAAGATAAATTATGACTCTTGCTATTATTATTATTTCTGTATTATTATTATTACTATTTCTATGAAGTTTCTATTAAGTTTCACACTCCCGTTGGGGACACTGCGTCGAGCATAAACAAAATCATAGACTGTATAAAACAGTTTACAGGAAGGCACGGCCAGTCCTCAATTATGTCCTCAGGAGCACATTGATCATACAGGTCCATCAATTTACTGGTCTTGTTTTATATTGTTGGTTGGGTCTCTACTCTGGCTCTAACAAGGAAGGGCTGGAGGAGGGAATTGGTAATAATTATTAAGTAAATGTGTATTCAGATTCTTAAAATACGAAAGATACGTAAAGGTAGAAATATCACAATTGAAAATGGTCCATTACAAAATGTGTGTCATAGACGTAAAGCAACAAACATTATTGCATATCGAAAATGTTATGAAAATTCCCCCTCCTTCTCCCCAGAGATGGACTCCATGTGAGTAAGTGATAAATGATCTAAATAAGCTTTTATCTGCTGGCATTTTCTAGTCGGGATGGGTTCTTACCGATGCTGTTATCGGTTTGGTTCTTTATCGATACTCTTATTGGTTCTTTTTCATTATTAAATAATTGCTTTTTAAAAAATATATTATTTAAAAAAAATGAATTCAAAACAAGATTAGAATTGAATATTTTAAATATAACTAAATGTTGTTTTTAGAGCAGCAACTGTATTTACAACAGCAAAGGCACTATATAAACTCCATAATATCTCACTGGAAACAAATCTAAAATGTCCACAAAATAAATCATATTCCTGACATTCAGTCAGTATGTTCAGGTAAGTCACCGCTGCTAGACGAAGGAGGGGCTGGTTTGTCTCAGCCAGCAATAAGTTTAGAAGAATTTACCAAATTTTAAGATTCGTGGCAAACTAAACTAAACAGTTAGACTACATACAGCCAAGTGTCAGATCCCGGTTAACCCCCATACTGGAGGTACTGGACCAGCTCTCCTTTTAAAGGGTCCGATCCTTAGTCTCTCAGAGTATTACCTTAAAGCATTGAATAAGGACTATTTAAGCTGGTGGCGAGGAGACACACCTAGCTTCTAACTGCCTACGTCTGAGCGCCTACCTTGCTTCCTGTGAATCAGCAACCAACCCAATAGCCCTTTTACTTCAGTTACCAACACCAGCCGCGCTCGTTAACGGCAGCTCTCCTCTAAGTGATCTGGGCTCTTGTTATGTTGTGTGATGACCCCAGAGCGGACGGGCTCGTCTGTCTCTGTGGCGGCTATACCTTTTCTTTAGGTTACCTCCTCCTCTCTATTTCTTTGTTTGTCCGTTCCTCTTTGTCTCTTTGTCCTTTCTTAGGTGGAGTGCACCTGGGAGGAATTGTGCGGGGCGTGGCTTGGTGTTTAAAAGCTGGGGCTTCGGTGCAGTGCGGGGCGCTGCCGTTTGTCCGCCACTTCGCTCCCCGGAGTTGTAATAAAATATAATTTGTTATCTGTAACCAGTATATTCTTGCCAAGCCCTTGAGCTGGGGGCTTGACAGAATGGGGGCTCGTCTATAAAGTAACCTGTAATAGTCTGACTTTATTGTACGTTCATGTTGGTTTGGCATGGGTTTGTAGTCACCGTGGAGAGTTAAGGTGAGTAATACTGGGAGTTCCCTGCTAGGCATAGAGATATTTTCTCCTTAGGGGATTTTGTCTTGGAGGGGTTTTGTTAGCGTGGCGGTGAGTGGTTTGTGTTGGTTGGTTTTTTTCCAACCTTCTTGGGAGTAGTGGGGTCGCAGCTCTCTGCAAGCAGACCACTGCGTGTCCTGCTGGTTTTGTGCTTAATCATCCCACTACGAAATCCGCACAGAAGACTGGCCATAAGTTTAGTAAGCTTCTGGGTAGGTAGTCAGAGGGGACGACCTGGGGCAATGCTTGCTAGAAGTGTGTGTCTAATATGTCCGAAACATACTCTCTGGTGACTTGGTGTTTTTGGGTTGTAGGATGGACTTGTCGGGGTTCTCTGAGGCGCCTAGTGCTAAGTTTCTGGAAACGTGTAAACCGAATAATCCATCCATCCATCCATCCATCCATCCATTTTCTACCGCTTATCCGGGGCCGGGTCGCGGGGGCAGCAGTCTAAGCAGAGACGCCCAGACTTCCCTCTCCCCC
>CM022487.1:2375136-2386010 GCA_011952105.1 Coreoperca whiteheadi | reverse complement strand
CGTCGCTTGTTCGGGCTGAGCCCGGCTGGGCCCCATGGGGCAAGACCCGGCCACCAGGCGCTCACGTTCGAGCCCCAACCCCGGGCCTGGCTCCAGGGTGGGGCCCCGGTTGCGCCATACCGGGCGACGTCACGGAGCTAGTTTTTATATTGACCATTAGGGGGGATTCGAACCGCTCTTTGTCTGGCCTGTCACCCAGGACCTGTTTGCCTTGGGAGACCCTACCAGGGGCAATAGCCCCAGACAACATAGCTCCTAGGTTCATTCAGGCACGCAAACCCCTCCACCACAATAAGGTGGCGGTTCTAGGAGGGGTAAACCGAATAAGTTAGTAGAAATAGCTAGGTATTATGCTATTGAACTACGGCATGGAATGCTTAAAGATGAGCTTAAAGCGTTTATTTTGTTGTCATTGTTTGAAATGGGTGTACTAAAGAAGGAGCATGGTGGGGCAGCAGCCTTAGTGAAACCTGTGGCATCAGCTTTGTCAGGGATGCATAGGAGTGAGTTTACCTTTGAGCAGCAGGAGCGGTTGCTTCAGCTGGAATTAGAGCTAGAGCAAATTAAGTTCAGGCGTGTGGCTAGACAGACCGGTATAGACAGACAGCGCGATAGGTAGGTTTGGGTCTGTGGGTGCACGGGAAACCGTTGATTTGACGGCAAATCTCCGGCTGATCCCTAAGTTTAATGAAAGGGATCTGGATACGTTTTTTACTTTGTTTGAGCATGTGTCTGAGGCTAGACAATGGCAAGATGCAGAAAAGACTCTTTTGCTTCAGTGTGTACTTACAGGAAAAGTGCAAGAGGCGTACTCAGCTGTGTGCGCGCAGGATGGTTTGACTTATGAGACGGTAAAGGACACTGTGTTAAAGGCAATTGGTTGCAGAGGCGTATAGGCAGAAATTTAGACAGCGGGCAAAAACAGAGAAGCAAACCTGTGTTGAGTTTCTAAGTGAATTGATGTCACACTTTCAGCGTTGGTGTACCGCGGAGCAAGCGTTAAAAATTGGCCGATGATTTTGTTCTGACGCATCGAGATTATGGGGTATGTTCTGGGTCGGGCTGTGACTCGAGTAGTGCGCGCCCTTGGTTGGTTAAAGTTGGCCTACCTTATAAATATGTTAAGGCTGGGCGTTCTGGCCGGCTGGTGGGGCCAAATGTGTGTCATTATTGTCGTGGCGAGGGGCAAAGAAAGATAAATGTCCTATGGTGAGGAATAAAAGTCGGACGGCTGTTCCAGCACCAGCCTTGTTGTGCGCCACAGCGCGCGACCCGAAAGCGGTAGTTTCACAGGCTATGGACAGTTCAGGTTTTGAGCCTTTTATTACCAATGCGCGTGTTTCACTTGCAGTCAGTGATAAGTGCGTGCATATTAAAGTACTTTGGGATACGGGAGCCAGGCATTCTTTCATTGTTGACTCTACATTACTGTGCCTCAGCATAGTGTGGTTGTGGACTGTACTGTGGTTAATGGCGTTTTCCCGGTTGGTGTGCATCCGGCGTTACTTTTAGAGGGCGTAGCAATGATTCTGGGTAATGACATCTGTTGCAGTGCTGTTTGGGCTGCTGGTCCGCCTTCCCCAGTTGTCGTGTCAAAGCCTTTGTCACCTGATGTGACTGGTGAAAGTTATATTTTTCCTGTTTGTGCTGTAACACACGCTCAAACTAATATCTGTGGTGCTGACCTTGCGCGGGACTCAAAATTCAGTTGAGCCTGTTGTGTTGCCCATGTTGCCTGTGTCTGTGTCAAAGGATGAGTGGGTGAGTGCGCTGAAGGAAGACAACTCACTATCACCATTGTGGGATCAATTAGTGCCAGTTGAGCAGATTGAGAATTCAGCACGTGGGTACTTTGTACAGAATAGTCTGTTGGTGTGTAAGTGGTCGCCTTGTGATGGTGAGATGATGGGTGAGCCTGTGTTTCAACTGGTTGTACCAGTTGTGATTCGGACACTTGTACTTAAGGTTGCACATGATCAAAGTGGTCATGTTGGGGTGCGTAAAACATACTTGCATGTCCTAAAACATTTTTTCTGGCCGCGAGTTAAGAGAGATGTGGCATGTTACATAAAGTCTTGCCATGTATGTCAGCTGACTGGCAAACCCTACCAAAAAATAAAACCTGCACCGTTACAACCAATTCCAGCTATAAATAAACCATTTGAGTATTTGATTATCTATTATGTGGGGCCATTGCCTGTTTCAAAATCAGGTTATAAGTATCTGTTAACGGTAATGTGTCAGCGAACACGTAATCCTGCTGCGTATCCTCTCCATTCTATTACAACAAAGGCTGTGGTTAAGGCACTGGTACAGTTTGTTTCGGTCTTTAGAATTCCAAAGATAATTTAGAGTGACCGTGGGTCCAATTTCTCGTCCCATATGTTCGCTCAGGTTTTGAAATCGCTGGGAGTGAGATATAATCAATCCACAGCTTATCACGCGCAGAGCCAGGGTGCACTGGAGCGCTTCCATCAGTCTCTGAAGTCACTCTTTCGCGCATATTGTACAGAGTTAAACAAGGATTGGGAAGAAGGTCTGCCATGGCTTTTGTTAGCAGCTCGTGAGGCTGTGCAGGACAGTACGGGTTTCTGTCCTAATGAGCTTGTTTTTGGGCACTCAGTGCGTGGTCTGTTGGCTACTTTAAAAAGTGATCTTGTCTCCACTGACATGCCAAAAAACCTTGTTGATTATGTTAATGGTTTTCGACACCGCCTGTATACAGCTGGGTGTGTGGCTAACAAGAAGCTACAATTGGCTCAAAGTAGAATGAAAGCACAGTACGATCGCCGTACAGACCGTCATGAGTTTAGTCGTGGAGAACAGGTCCTCAAAATGACACCTCTTGTTTGTTCGCCTTTTCAAGCGAAGTATTCCGGTCCATTTATTGAGAAAGCAAAAGTTACTGATCTGAACTATTTAATAGCTAGGCCTGGTGGTAAAAAGCCAATATGGCTTTGTCATGTTAATCTTATAAAACCCTACTATCAGTGGTCCGTTGGTGATGGTAACGTGAGTCCAGCTCTTGCTGTAGACACGCTCTCTTTGGGGTGTGAGGGAGATGGGGTCCCTGACCCGGATGACAGTGTGTTGTGTGGCAAGTTAAAGAATTCAGAAACACTTCGTGATTTGGATTCATTGTTGTCCCATTTGTCATCATTTCAGCACTCGGAATTGCTCAATGTAATTAAGAGTTTCCCAGAACTTTTTGGAGATAATTGGATAGTGTATGATATTGATGTGGGAGAGGCGCATCCTATAAAGCAGCGTTTTTATCGTGTGGCTCCGGAAAAGCTTAAGCATTTGGATAGGAGGTTGATTATATGTTACAAAATGGAATTGTGGTTCCATCGTCTTCTAGTTGGGCTTCCCCCTGTATATTGGTACCTAAACATGATAAGACTCCTAGGTTTTGTACGGACATGAGAAAGGTAAATGCAGTAACTAAAACAGATTTGTTTCCCTTATCCCGAATGGACGACTGTATTGATTCAGTTGGCTCTGCCAAGTTTGTGTCTAAGTTTGATCTGCTTAAAAGTTATTGGCAGGTGCCCCTGTCAAGACGTGCACAGGAGATTGCATCGTTTATCACTCCATCAGGCCTCTATTCCTACTGTAATGCCATTCGGGTTAAAGAATGCGCCCTCGACATTTCAGCGGTTAATGAATAAAGTTATATCAGGGTTGGAGGGTTGTTCTGTGTATTTGGATGATTTGGTGGTTTTTAGTGACACCTGGAGTATTCACTTGCAGAGGATTAAGACCCTGTTTGAGCATTTGTCATTGGCTCAGCTCACAGTGAATTTGGCAAAATGTGAAATCGCCAGGGCTACAGTGACCTATTTAGGTCATGTGGTTGGCCAGGGTAGAGTTGCACCTGTTGATGCCAAGGTTACAGCTGTGGCACAATTTTCACAGCCTGCCACAAAGAAGGGGCTTCAACGGTTTTTGGGCCTTGTTGGCTACTACAGGAGTTCTTGCCGACATTTTTCAACTGTAGTTTACCCTCTTACGGAGTTGCTGAACGCTGGGGCCAAATTTGTCTGGTCAGCCAATTGCCAGCAGCTTTTGAGAATTTAAAATCTCTCCTGTGTTCTTCTCCCGTTCCTGTGGCACCCAAATTTGATAAACCTTTTGAAATCCAGGTGGACGCCAGCCAGGTTGGGGCTGATGCCGTTCTCCTCCAGGGGGGCGATGATGGGGTTTTGAGACCAGTTTATTTCTTTTTTAAAAAATGGAACCGTTATCAGAGTAGTTATTTGGTTACAGAAAAGGAGGCGCTTGCATTGATATGGTCACTACAACATTTTGAAGTCTATGTAGGTGGTACAGCATCGCTTCAGGTTTATACAGATCATAATCCTCTGACCTTCTTGAAAAGCCTTAAATCTCCGGCTCCCGGGTATCATGGGTTTTAGTGGCTCTGGCAAGCCCCAAGGGACTGTTCATTTGATTGGCTAGAGTAATCTTTAAGACCCTCTTAAGATGTTATGCACACAACAACCTAAATTTGTACTACCATCAAATAAACTCATAAATTGAATGTCCACTATTTAGACTTTAAATATAGTTTGACTATTTATTGCAATAAGGGTTAGCAAGGGCAGTAGTAAAACAGCTGAATTCAAGTTTCAATCTTAAAACAAATAATTCAAATAAATCAACCAGTAAATACACAGCTGAGTCTAAGTTGTTGATGTTACATCCTTACTTTGTCAGGTATTACCAGTAACTTATGGTGGTTAATGTAAGCTAATGTTAGCTAACATTATCTACGTTTCAATTTTATTATATATAATATTTAATGTTAGCTAATGTTAGCTAACATTAGCTTACATTAACCACCATAAGTTACTGGTAATACCTGACAAAGTAAGGATGTAACAGCAAAAACCCTGAGCATATTAAATTCCGTAAGGATGTGTTTTATCATGTGTGAATTATTTGTAAGAGGAAGAATGTGTTGGTTCTTTTTCAAATGTTGTGCATAGTCTCACTTTATGGAGGGCTTTAAGGGCCAAACATGTTTTCTTCTTAATATTGATGCTTGTAATAATGGATATTAAAATGTAAAATCACAAAATTGATTTAGAATCAACATGACAGATTGTCTCCTGTGAACTACAAATTTTCAATAAAAACATCAAGGTTATAAGCTTGAAAGGCATATTTCTTATCTGCACTAACAGAAATAATAACAAAAAACCCAGGCCAATATGTTAAAGTCCCAGTTGAATTTCAGAACCATCATGGCCATTAAAATATAAAAAGAGGTATGAGGTTGAACAAGACTGTTTGGGAGGGTGGGTTAAAAGATGGATTAAGACACTCTTTTATTCACTATTTATGTGTATATTTTTTGTTGTGCTATGAAGATATGGTGGGTTATTTACTATATGATGGAATTTTGAATGATTGTAAAAGGCGTGGGTAAATAACAAGCTTTTGCTTCATCCCGCTCCTTTTCGGACACACGGATATTGTTGTGTTTGTTGTGTGGTAACACAATTATTGTATGTTCATATTTTACTTTATTATTTTTTTATTGCTTTTTGTTGGTTGTTGTTCGAAATAAAAAAAAAATAAAGATATCTGCTTAGACGGCAATATTTTTTTATATACACCAATATGATATTTTGATAATTAACAACAATAAATGTGTTCCATGTTCAAGTGCCAGTTGAATTTCAACAAGGTCCATAATAGTCCATGCAGATATAAAAAAAGAACCAGGAACGATTCTGACATACCCCACACACATACCCACACATACCCCTTTTCCACCAAAATAAACCAGGTGCTGGTTCAGAGCCAGTGCTAGAGCCAGTTCGGAGTTGGTTCAAATGACGAGCCTTCTAAGAACCCGTTTGTGTTTCCACTGGCTACAGAGCCAGCACAGAGCCAGGTCTCACGTGACTGTATACGTCACATCTTTCCCGGTAACGCTAGCATGGAAGCACCAAACACAAACACCGTCAACAATCGCGGACGCTGCATTGATATTTATGTTTGCCGTACTTTGTACAGACGGAGGTTACGAGCGGGAGTAACGGTATGTAACTATATAGTTATTTTTAACTATAACATGTCAACTTTAGCCTCAGCATTTTGCTACCCTCCTAGCATCAACTCTGCTGATAAACGATCACATTGCAGTTAAATAAAAATTTATTAAGCGTTGGTGTAAGAAGCAGAAGTGAAAACTGTTCGTCTTGTCGGTCACAGTACCCAGCCGCTGACGTAAGCGGTGCTTACTTCTAGACCAGCAACGAGTTGGTGCTACTTAAGAACCACTTTTCCTGGCTCTGAGCTGGTGCTTTGGCTGTGGAAACACAAAGAACTGATTTGAAACTAGGCTCTGGCTCCGAACTAGCACCAGCTCGGCCTTGGTGGAAAAGGGGTAACAGAGTTCAAAAGGACCCCTTTTCCCTTGCCAAAATGTTGCCTAACTTTGGCGAGTTCTGGAGCGCCCTTTTCGACAAGATAGCATGATATGGTACCAGTGAATGACCTAGGTCGTCTAGTTACATATCTTTATTCTAGCTTCAAAACTAAGCATGCTACAGCATCTTAAAAACATTACAGCATTAATCACTGTAATTTGCTTTTAACGTTAAACATTTGAAATTAATCTAAAAAGTTAACGCGTTAATCTTGACATTGTGTTTTGACCCTCAGGGCCAATTGGACATGAGCCATGCTAAAAAAATCTCATCAAATACATTTTTACCCAAAGAAGGTTTCTGACATCTCACAAAACACATAAACATCTCACAAAACACAACATTTTACCAAACACAAAAACATTTCACAAAACACCACAGCATTTCACAAAACACAACGGCATTTCACAAAACAAAACAACATTTCAAAAACACAACAACAATAAAAAAAAAAAAAAAACGACATGTCACAAAACACAGCGACATTTCAGATTACAGAGAAGGAGGCCCCACACTTTGCGATTGGACTGAACCCAAGTCCCTGGAGACAGTTCACTGTCCTTTCCTGTTTGTGTTACCTAGCCTAGCCTACTACTTTCAGCAGTGTCCTTGCACAAATCGCAAGAGAATATTTTAACAAATGACATATGATGTCATGATATGCTTTCAACATATACAAAACTGGCTGAAATATTGTTGTTTCCTAAAATGTCGTTGTGATTTGACCCTCAGGGCCACCGAATGTATCACTTAAGTACAATACTTTAGTAAATGTCCCTAGTTAGTTTCCACAACTGGTAATTAGGGAATTGTTCTTGAGTTTACCTATAAACATTAAAAACCAAATTTGAAAAAGCTTACTTGGTGTATTCTTATAAAGGCTTGATATAATGCCCCATCTTGTTCTGAACCAACACATGTGTTGTGCACAAGAAGGTGTATGACAAATATGGTCTGCAATTCCTGTTCACCATTCATTGTACAGGGGATTTTATGAACAAAATTACTCTAAGTATGTTGTTTTCAATAGTCAAAACAAAAGCAGACACTACTTGAATGAGGCATTTTGCAAGATGGAAGCTAGGCTTCACTTTTTATCCAGTTTTTGTTTTGCCTTGTGGGATATTTTAAGTCCGCTATATATGGTATAATTTTTCTCACTTGAGAATTCATACATCAAAATGCCAGACACATTGTGAATGATTACAACCATGCTTTAATTTTGAAAAACAAAAAATTACTAAATGTAGGAACTTTAATCCATAGGTTATTGCTATCTACCAGTGACTATTCAAATAGAAATGTCAGTTCAAACTGGATCAATCTTCCCTGATTTTAAAAATTAAGATTCGTATTTATCATTACTGAGCCCATTTTTTCCTAACTCTTGTCCGAAATTACATATCCACATAAATGGAGATATCTTAACAACAACAAAGGCTATATGCATAATCTTGGTCTCAAAAGAAAGCTAAGCCATTTCAAAGTGTGATTTGCATATTTTCACGTTTTTGATCATAATGAATATAATTGCCTAGGTTGTAATTGTGTTTCGTTCCGGCTATGGATGCTTGGTACAGGCTTTTAGCGGAGTTTCTCCCCTTGGTGTTGGTGTGTCGCATGTTAGGATTGGTGCTTTCTAGCCTGTGTACTGTTCATTTATACTGTCCAGGACTGTCAGCCCCCTTTAAAGGGGGCTTTCATATGTTTTTGATAATAATTACATAATTGCATCTCTCTACCGGTAAAACAAATCCATTTTAAAGACACCATGTGTTAATTGTTAATTTAACTTTTGTTACATGCTAAATATCTGTGAAGAAAAAAAAGAAGAAAAACACCCCACCTAAAACTGTATTTGCCAAATTCATGTTTTGTGCTTATGTCTTTGCTGCATGCTCCTCTGAGTATCACTGTGTGTGTGTGTGTGTGTGTTTGTATGCAGGGTGTGTATGCAGTGGGGAATTTCCAGCCCAGTGAGGATCGGTCCAGAAGTCGACCACCTCTCCCTACCCTGAGAGAACCCCCCTTCTCCTCCCTACCCAATGTCAGCCAATCAGCAATTAGCAACAACCAACAAGGTAAAACCATGGGCGCGTTCAACCCCAACAAAACGTAGCACAATGTTTATTCAAACGAAAGTGGTTGTGCTTTGTTGTGTACGCAAGCCGTTTTATACAGATTTTTTATATACATGTCACTGATGAATAAGTAACACTTCTGACACACCCACCAAATGAGAGAAAACGTACCTCAAACCGTTGCACACGTTGAGAACCATTTTGAGGAAACATGTCGTTCAACCTGGAAACCGTAGCAAAACAGAAAGCACTGTTTTCAGATTGAATATGCCCCATGTCTGCCAGGTGTATCTTAGAATTACAGTGTACATGGCCCTGACCTGTCAACTACTAGAAGACATTTCCAGAAAAAATGCTACATATAACCTTCATTATGATATGAAGAGAAGATTGTGGTTCAGCTTTGCTCAGTTCCAAAAGTCTGAATTTGGGCATACTAATGAGCACAGTCATACTGTATACCAACAATGCAATTACTTTGAACAAGTTGAAATGCCATAAAAACAAAATCATAGGAGGTCCTGTCATTATCTGAAAGCTAAGCAGAGAGAAAAAGGTGTAAAATTGTAGCTCTTTGCTGACCTTAAAATGTGAATATGTATACAACAGTGCTTTTAGACAGTTCTTTTATACTAAACCAGTCTAAAACATTTTATTCATTCGTTATGACTGAACCTAAAAATTAGTCATAACAAAGTATGACACTCTTGACAGTAGTTTAGCTGTTGTCTCTTTATGCTTAGTGTGCAGCTGGTAGAAGAAAAAATGTTGACATCCATGGAGTTTTTATCTTGGCTGATATACTTCAATTTAAGTGTTGAACCCCTCGTTTTAAACTATGCTTATTGGCCATACTTATTTTCAGTACAAGATTCCTCTACGTCTTTGTTTTCATTGGACATTACTGGTTAAATTAATTAATATTGGTTAAATTCCTCAAGAGAGCAATGTTGATGAAATCTTATTTAAAATTTAGATTTGAATTCATTAAAATTATATCTCGGCAAGGTACCTTGGGGGACTTGCTAGAGATAGTTTCTGTCAGTGGAGCCCTATCTTTTCAGTAATGGAGAAGCTGGTGAAGAGCCTGGGGAAGGCATTCACATGCTCCCGTAATGATAAAGCCCCAATCCAGGAAACCAATCAGGCTCTGGATTCCTGGCTAACATCTGTGGTCAAATCAGGTTTACCTGGCAAGTTCAAAGCCACGATCTCCCAGCATGGAATCCTTTCACGCATCCTCTGGCCTTTTATGATATTATTAACTATAGTGGAGGACTTTGAGAGGAGCGCTAGCCAACATCTTCACAGATGGCTGGGTCTACCCCGGAGTCTCACCAACATTGCCATCTAAAGCCAGCTCAAGCTTCCCTTCAAAAGCCTGAGAGAAGAGTTCCTGGTGGCCCATATGTGAGAAGTGCTAAAGTACAGGAACTCTAATGACCTCAAAGTCTCACAAGGAGGCATTGATTGAGGTGTGAACGGGGAGGAAGTGGGGGGCAGAGGAAGCGGTGGACTAGGTTGAATCCCGACTGCAGAACAGGGCGCTGATGGCTGCTGTGGCAAGAGGAAGTTCTTGGTTAGGCAGTGGTATGATGGTGTGTTATGATCAAGCTCAAGGCAAGGAGAGGCAAAAACATGTACAAGAGGAAATACAGGCAGGAGTTAGAGAGGTACAACCAGCAGGATTGTTGGCATGAGACAGCAATGGTGTGTCACATCAGCTTCCTGGTCCAAGCCATCTCCGATGTACTACCAAGCCCATCCAACCTCTTCACCTGGAGCAAAGTTGAAACACTTGCTCACCCGGTGTGCCAAACGAGAGGGATGTAAGAGCGCATCTTCAGCTGCTGCCCTTAAGCCCTGGGAGAAGGGCACTATCGTTGTCGCCATGACCAGGTGCTGAAGGAAGTAGTGAGGGCCATCGACCATGCCATGAACAACACCAAGCGTCTCCAGCCAGAAAAGAGACCTATCACATTTGTCAGGGAAGGTGAGCAGCATCAACCACAGCCCTTGAAGACCTCACCATCAGGTATTCTCCTTAAAGCTCAAGCAGGTCCTTCAACAAAGTGCTCAGTCTCCTGGGAATGACGGGGTATGAAAACAAAAGCCATCTGGAGTGCTACTGAGGCAATGGAAAGATCCTCTAGATGGCTGTGGATCAAACGGAGCAAGCTGCGGCATGTAAGTGCTACTGGGACTGGGAGTAGTACTCTTATGATCAAGATATGTAAAATTAGTGACATGCCCTTTGAACTTGTAACTAAATACTCCTTATTTGCATAACAAAACTTTTACTTTTTTTTGTTGTTTTTTTTTCAATAATGACTTCCAATAAGTACACCAA
>CM022487.1:2349779-2369360 GCA_011952105.1 Coreoperca whiteheadi | reverse complement strand
CCTTACGGATCAGTTTATTGAGTCTGTTAGTGTCCACTACCCTCAGCCTGCTGCCCCAGCATGCAACAGCATACAGGATAGCACTGACCACCACAGACTCGTAAAACATCCTCAGCATTGTTGAAGGACCTCAGCCTCCTCAGAAAATAGTGGCGGCTCTGGCCCTTCCTGTACAGGGCTTGAGTGTTCTTAGCTCAGTCCACTTTATTGTCTATGTGTACTCCCAGATACTTGTAATCCTCAACGATGTCCACGCTGACCCCCTGGATGGAAACCGGAGTCACTGGTGCCTTGGCCCTTCGTAGGTCTACAACCAGCTCCTTGGACTTTGTTGCATTGAGCTGTAGATTGTTCTGCTCGCACCATGAGACAAAGTTACCCACCACAGCCCTGTACTCAGTCTCATCACCACCACTGATACATCCCACCACAGCAGAGTCATCAGAAAACTTCTGAAGGTGGCAGGACTCTGTGTGGTGGCTGAAGTCTGTGGTGTAGATGGTGAAGAGGAAGGAAGAGAGGACAGTACCCTGAGGGGCCCCAGTGTTGCTGACGCACATACTGTGGTCTGCCAGACAGGTAGTCAACAATCCAGGACACGAGGGGGACATCCACCTGCATCGCTGCCAGCTTCTCACCCAGCAGGGCTGCCCGGAATCAGAGGAAATGGCTTTCACGTAATTTTCTCCATCACAAAATTTTAAAATGCTGTGGTACACAGTGCACTGCTTTTGAAAGAGAAGGCAAGAGGGGATTTGAGTTGTCATGACTGGCGTTCTGCCACACTCCAGATCCCACTTTGTTTCCAACTGTGTTATAGTTGCCACTGGCCTCAAAATTGCCAAAAGTCAGTCCAAATTCAGCCACTCACAGCATGAGTGCACTGAGCAGCACTAATTCACAAGAATAGAGCAAATAATAAATGTTAGGTACTAGCTCTGCACAGACAGAAACAGGCTACAATATATGCTGCTCAAAAAAATAAAGGGAACACTTAAACAACACAATGTAACTCCAAGTGTTCCCTTTATTTTTTTGACCAGTAAGGATAAGCAACTGGATTTGACTACAGTGTGTTTATTGCTTCTTTTTACAGAAAACCTCAAACAAGTCCAGTAATGTGTCACAAATCATATGTGCCCAAAAATGTCTTAATTTAGCTCTAACTTATGTTTGAAAAATTAAAGGTAACAGAATGTTGAAGTTTTCTAAGATTTATTCACTCGGTTTATTCAGTTGAGAGAACAGTTTATTAATTTGAGAGCATGAATTAGTAATTTAATTTAGTCCTGTATTTATTTTTTTATTCATGACACCCACTTTGTATTAATCTTCTGTTGTGGTTGTTGTTAATTTTAGCTAATCACATTGTTGTGTTTAGCATACTGGTAACCTAGCTATGGTCAGTATTGAGCAAATGACAGCATGAGCACTCTTGCCACAATCATCTTCTTTCTTTTTGCTCATAAAGTTTCTTTGCCTCTTCCTCCAGGTCCCACGGAGGCTCCTCATTAGAGGAGGGCCGCATTCCTCGGCGTCACGCCTCCATCCACGCCTCGATGGACTCAACCCGATCCAAACAGCTGCTTAGCCAATGGAAGAATAAGAATGACAACAGGAAGCTGTCCCTACAGGTGATGGATGGAATAAGACCCGCTTCCTCCTCATCTCCTCAGAGGAACATGGAGCTGCGCTGCTCCTCTGAACCTTCTGCCATGGGCCTGGAGGCAGAGCTCCGCGGTGGAACTCACCTGCCTTTAGTCACTGGTCAGGAAACAGAGCTGCGTGCTGGGGCCCACATCCCAGCTCAGTACATGAAACTAGCCGCAAGCTCTGTTCCTATGGCCAATCATAATCACCTGGCCCATAATGGCAGCACCGGATTGGCTGGTGGGGCTAGAGTGTCTATCCAATCCCGGCCTGGATCCTCCCAGCTGGTTCACATTCCTGAAGAGGAAAACCCCAACTGCAGGGATCAGGAGAGTGAATCAGAGGACAGCATTATGGATGGGGGCGGGTCAGTAAGGGAAAAGTGGCTGAGAGTGGCTGAGAAGACCACCATTCCCTGTAGGCCACTCAGTGCTGGAGGACAGCCTCGTCTTATGCAGGTTAATCATTATTTTTCTTTACCTGCCTTGGCAGCTGTATGGTTACAATGCATACCACATAACTGCATCCTGGTACTGCATGTCATACCTCTCTGTCTCCTGTCGTTTCCTGTCTGCCTACTACATACTACCAGCTTTCCACTAAAAAGTTTAAATAAAAAATTAAAGTTTAACAAAAAATTGCATTATGATGATAAACTTTATTCGTAGAACTTTTAATACAAGAGAGTTATTTAGAGAAAAATGATACAATCTGCAATCACGCAACAAAAAGGTTGGAAAACACTGAATAAAAGTTAAATGGAAGGATGGCGGCTCAGTGCTGGCAATCAACCTTGTTTTATGCAGGTAGATAATTCTTTTTCTTTCTTTTACCAACTTTAACTGTTTTTTCTATCTCTCTGTCTGTTGTGAATCTAAAGTTGCTTGTTAGATTACATTACCTTATTTGGAAGAGGCATTTGTCTAGCTTGGGGTGTCAAGGTAAAGTCTGAAAAGGTGGGATTTTAGGATGTAGGCAGCAGTTGGCGTCAATATTATCAATGGTGATGGAGAGGTCTTTAGGAACACAGGCTTTAGCTAATCACTTTAGGTAACGATTTGAGATCCAGTAGAGCTGAAGATCTTTGCCCAAACCCGACGGGACCCGACAGGTTCAGTCTGGCTCGGGCCGGGCTCCGGCTTGTGCGGTATATGAGCAGTCAGGTGATGCGTTTAGATTAGCGCGAAAATGAATGCTAAGGAGGTGAAACGGAGGCTGGCCTCTGGCGATTATGTTTTGGTTGCACCGGCAAAGCGTGTACACAGACCGGTGTAATATCTAGAATATAATTTCGAGAGTCGAGGGCCCACGACGGAGCCTTGTGGAACTCCTGTTCCTGCATAGTTCAGACACCAATCCTTTCCATGGCATCTAATAAGAATGACTTGTCAGGTAGGATACAAACAGAGAGAGTGCAGAACCTAACCCAACATTTTAAGGGTTGAGAGGAGGATCTGGTGGTTCGCTGTGTCGAACACAGCCGACAGGTTCAAAAATGTGATAACAAAGGAGAGGGACTTAACTCTGTCTATAATTGACTTTATTGACTGATAAAGAGAACTTAATTAAAGACAGTTCTGATGGTTGATCTTTTAAGTAATTTATTGAGTAAAGTTCCCAAACATATACATGTAGTAGTTATGCCTTCTTAAATGTAATGTTTCCCTTCTATTCTCTGTTTCATATGATTGGAAATTGAATACCATATGTCTGAACTATTAGTTGTTGTGACTCTCAGAAAAAATAAGCCATTTGAAGGCATTACTTTGGGCTCTAATAACCTACAATGGCCATTATTTTGGACATTTTACAGAGCAAACAATGAATCGATGAATTGATCAAATAAGATACAGTTGATTAATCAATAAATAAAAAAATCTTAAATATAGGTGTACTTACTGGCTTTTTGCGGAGCTTGTAACAGTATCTCACTTCATCAGCAGATGGAGTTTGCCATTGAATTGGCAATTTGTGCTGGTTTGAAAATAATTGTTAGTTACATTAAGTAAAAAGCTCTAATGAGAACAAGAAACTCCAGAGCTGTGAGCAAAACTTGAGCTTACAAACAAATAAACATGTCATTTATGCCATACAATCCATTTTGGTGCACTCACTGGGTGTTAAGACCTGCAAGAACATGACAGTGACAGGAAGTCATTCATTTTCTATTTGAGCAAGCAGCGAGCAGCAGCGCGTCTTCGACGGTGTGGGCATCAAGGGATGTTGGAGTCTGGGCAATTTTGTGGTAACGAGCTATGATCTAGTTCGGCAGCAACAAATGGGAATTTATAAGTCCTGCGATTTTGTTACCAAGCATTTAAACATAATTTGCCTTTTATTTCATCTACGTCAGAGCATCCATGAAACTTTCTACAGCATTATTAGGAGGGCAGCCAGAGCGAATGTTTAAGCTCTCGCCAGAGGTGGTCTGAACGTACGGTTAAAGGTTCTTTTCAGTAATACATGTTGATTAAAAAATATTTGAAAAGACAAGAAAAATAAGTCTGTTATGCTCAAACCTGAAATGGAAACAATTCAATTCAGTTTTATTTATATGCCGCCGATTCATTACAGAAATGATCTCATTGCATTTGTCCTATAGAGCAGAGCATAGAGTATTTGTCCTCAATATTCTTTACAGAGACCAAACAACTCCCACCAACAGCAATCACTTGGAGACAGTGGCAAGGAAAAACGTCCTTTAAAGAGGCAGAAAGCTCATGCAGAACCAGACTCAGGGTGGGCGGCCATCAGCCGCTGCCGGTTGGGTTGAGAGACAGAGAGCAAAGCAAAGCAAATTCCACATAAAATCTTATAATAATAATGTAATGTAGTGGTAATATTAACTATTAAAACAAATAGCTTTTAGTGTTGAAGTATCTCAAGATGTCACATAGATCCTTGATCTCTTATTCAATCATTTGTTTTGTGATAAGATCAGGAATCTATTCTAGTCACCATAACATTTTATAATTTCAATGCAGGCAGTATGTTTTGTAGTCAGCTGCAATCATACCCTTTTTGTTACAATGCTGCTAGCTGTAGCAGTAGACCTCCACCTACAAGAAGAGCAGGTTATACATAAGTATCCCAGCAGCAAAATTTGGAATAGCTTACATTTCACTGTCATCCTCCTATTCCAGGTGATAGCCTTATCCAAACAGCAGGGTCTGCTTCACTCGCCTCGGTCAGAGGATGGTGGCAGCACTGTCAGCTGCACCGGATCCATTCGGTACCGAGCCCTGACGGACCAGGACCCATCACCACCAGCCTCTACCACCGGAGCAGTAGGAGGAGGTCTGTACTGCTAAGAGTGATAAATACAGTATATCCGGTGTGCGGTGAAACATAAGCATTTCAATTTAAATGCACTACATGTAAGATGAATCATTACTACATCAATCATAGTATAATTACTATTAACAAATGAGCAACCACAGAGAAGACCGGCAGCCTTAACAGCCCTCCACCCTCTACACTTTACATTGTGGTATTACGGAACACTATAAGGTGGATTGTTCTATGACACAAAGTGGAAGAGGTCACTGCTCAACCAGTGACATGGATATACAATTTTATGGCAATGGTATACAATAGAAGGCATGAACAGAAGAGGAAAATTATTTTCAAAATATTTCTCCTCTCAGCAGAAAAAAACAATATTCACAGGTAGGAGGAAGGTCTCAGTTTTAACAGAACTGAGTTCTGTAGTGTCATTCTATTATAATTATTATACTGAGTTTTTAACTTTTAATTTCAAGATAAACCAATATTTAAAAGTGATCCATGTAAAACCTTTAATATGAATATGTACATTTTAGCAATTGAGCACATTTCACAGCCTGCAATCCCATTCATTTGCAACAACTGGGCTAGGTATTGCTTAAAAACATTCAATAACTCGAGTCGAGATATAAAACTTGTGTTACTTTTTTCAGTACCATACTTTGAACAATATAAAAAGTAATATGAAAAAATTTCTCATTGAACAAAAGAAGCCAAAGTTCTCAAATGTTACATTTTGCCTAAAGATAAGCATTAGTACAAGAACTTTGCAGATATTAAATAGTCTAAAATTGGAAATAAAATATACTTTGGATTAGGAATTTAAAGAACAGGATTACAAATCTGACCAGACATTTGATGCCAGCTTTTGGTACTTGGTAATTACTTAATTATTGAGGTCCGATACTTAGCATTTCTGCCAACGTAGTATGACTGCTTTTCTAAATTTAAGGCAGACTGAGTTAGATTTAGAATGAACGAATTTATCAACTAACCACTATTGTGTGTGTATCCAAAGCCTGATATCTTATTCCTCTTTGCCATAGAGCTCCATTGTTGTCCAAAAACATATTCCTTCATTACCATGAACACACACACACTGTAGTGTGTTTTGACTCAAAAGACTGGAAGTTGGGAAAGGAGCTATCTTAGTTCTATACAAGACTAAATAAGGTCTGGAAAGGTTGGGAAGGAGTCAGATCTTATGTATCATATTCTGGATTATGCTGATTAGTGGCATTCACAGCAGTATGAGCACTGTGCCTTTAGATTTATGGATTTAAAAAGATGGTGATTATTATTGTTATAGTAGTAGAAGATAATTATTGAGTTGTTCATTTGTCATGTTCTTTTAGGAGGAGGTTTGGAAAGAAGTGGCAGTATAGTCCGTGTTGAAGCCCACCCAGAGTCCAGATCAAACAAACCTGTGGTGAAACCTCCGAGCACCGACGGAAGTGGCTCCTGGCGATGGAAACCAGCAGAACCACGAGCTTCGCTCCGACAGTCAGCTTTCACCCTCAATGACCTGAACAGACATACAGACAGCTGTGATTCGCTAAGGGATGGAGGGTCAGTGGATGGACGGAGGAGTGTGACAGGGACAGAAACGGAGAGCGAAGGGGGAGGAGAAGGGGGAATAGGAGGAGGAGGAGGAGGACAAACCATCCACATGTTGTACACCCGTTACATCCCTTACATCCAAATAATCCAAACAATTTCCAGCACCCAAATTTTAACCCCAACCATCCCAATAACCCCAATAACTTCCAGCACTCCAATTTTAATCCCAACAATCCCAACATTTTCCAGCACCCCAATTTTAACCCAAACAATCCCAATAATCCCAACTTTAATAACACTAACTTTAACTTCAACCCCAACTCTACTAGCTCCAGCATGCCATTCACCCCCACTGCCACTTTTGCTCCTCCCTTCCACCCCCACCCTCAGGCTGTCACCACCATTAGGGTGACCCCAGTGGAGGGAACGGCCACCAGCAGTGACGGCGGCTCAGACTGCCAGTCGGTTGCCTCGTCCAGCCGTGAGTCCACCCTGAGGAGGAAGAGTGGCTCCCACATCGTCCACATTCCTGATCGAGGGCCCACCCCCGACCTCCACAACAACCACCGCCTCTGTGACGACAGTAACCGCCTTGACAACGAAAGCACCAACCGTTTCCACGAAAACCTTCGAAGTTTTCAAGAAAACCCCATCCACCCTAACCATCCCAACCACCCCAACAGGCAGTTACAGGGGATGTTTGGCCGTCCCAGCCCAACCCCCCCGCCCACCTTACCCCGCCCCATCCTGACTCACACTCCACCTCCTACTCTGGGGTTGGCCTATAAAGAATGACACGCTCTGTGTTAAATTAGTTAAGTGCCCTGCTTGACCAGTATAACATTTCAGAGGAGATGCTGCTTGGGCCACATAGGACTTCAGATTGGGCCAAATATTAAAGGAAATTTTGTTAAATCTGTCCACCACCCAGGGTCAGCCAATAGAGGTTGGCCAAAAATGTGTTAGTCCAATCCACAACCTTCACCTGGCCAATTAGAGCACAGTATATGACCAATTGTGTCCCAGCTGGTTTAGTAACCAACTGGATAATTGTTGTGTCTTAACAGGAGACGTACTGTAGGCTTATTTAAACCTATTAGGAATAGGTTCACGATCCACTTTGGGTCAAAAGCCATAAAGAGTACAAACAAAATTAGCCATGCCCCCGATCTCCAACTGGCCAAAAAAAAAGGACAATAGTCAGGGCCCAACATATGAGGGATGAGTTTGATAAAAGATTTTTCCTTGTGTTTTTTAAAATCTTGAACTGCTAGGTACACCAGTCAGTTTTTTGTAAATGTAATAATTTGAGTGCACTTGCTTTCATAGGGACAAGGATAATCGGCTAAATAAACTGCTGTCCCTTTTGATTCACTCAGAAGGAGAGACTCCAGCCTCCTTGGTCTGTCCCATAGCTGCCTGCCAGCGAGGATGGATTCAGCCTAATGACTCTGACTGTCTGGTCAGCTGTAAATGGGATAACATCACAACATTTATACATACAGTATATTCTCAGCTTTCATACTGTTTTCAAACACAAGTAACAACATAGATATATAAACTTTGCAATTTATCACATGCCATTAGATGGAAATTTGCATTCAAAGCCCATAACTGTGCTGTGTTTGTACATATGATTGTGGGTGGCCACGGTGGAAATTAAACCCACAGTCTTAATTGTGTCTGGGCTACAAAGAGTCCCTTTTGGGCAATAACAGTATATCTTAGTTTATGGTGGTATTGTGTTTGTGATGGATAAGAACAATATCATGGGGCATACATTGTGTTTAAATATAGTAAAACAAGCGCTCTATTTTTTACATGCTGTGTTTTAATGATGTGCAGTATATGAATTATCCTTACTGTGTAGTAGCTGTGCTGTATACCGGCACATGCAGCATTTGAGTCATCTGAACAAACCTACACCATACACAAGTCCAAAGACTGAAGGAAGTTAAGTATTTTTTTTCTTTGTTAATTTTTTCTACTCATCAGCATTACAGTATGGGTGTAATTACGATTGAGTTTTAGGGCAACTGTTGGGAAAAAAGAAATCTAATATTATGAGAATAAAGTTGTGATATTTCATATTTTATAAAAAAGTTTGCGATAAAGTTGTAGTTCTATCCTAAAATCTATGATAAAACCTAGAACTTTAGCCTCAACAACCCTCTGTTTGACACGTAGGCAGGCTATACAGGCTGCTCTCACCTGTTTATTACAATTTTTTCATGAAATCACAACATAATTCTCATACTATTAGAATTTTTTTCTTGTACGCTAACAACTTTATTTTTATTTAATTACTTTTTTCTCACTGATTTATTCTCAAAATCAGTTTTCCTCCTTAACAGTGGCCCTATTTCTCAATTGTAGAGTAATATCCCACACAAAATTTGCTTTGGTGTTTTGCATGTGTGGTTGAATTCATAAACATTTCCACTCCATGGATGTTGGAGAAAATGTTTTACTTTTTAAATGTATTGTTTACTGGTTACCAGACACAACACATCATTTGACAATTCAACAGACATTACATATTGCTTTTTCTTAGCCCAGTGTTTACATTCTTGGTTTAACTTAGTGCCCAAGTGCCATCAAACGAAAAGTCATGTGGCTGTGGGCTAGTCACATAGATATACTGTTAGTGCAGGACTGTATTAACTGAGCAGTCAGTGTTTTGATGGAAACCTGCCTGGGAGCACAAAGATCCTCATGTTTGGATTATGTAGAATCTAAGAAAGCACACTTACTGCAGCTTGATGACAATGTCAAAATGATATTTATAGTTGTGTACATACTATAATATCTATATAATTTCTGTGAACT
The DNA here is from genome assembly GCA_011952105.1 of Coreoperca whiteheadi. NCBI lineage: Eukaryota > Metazoa > Chordata > Actinopteri > Centrarchiformes > Sinipercidae > Coreoperca > Coreoperca whiteheadi. The sequence goes on along the minus strand of CM022487.1, from coordinate 2,360,036 downwards.
CCCACTTCCGGTCAAATATCTCTTTGCTAATTGCATTTGTAGGTGCATGGCCATGATAAAGATTTAGGTGATGATGTTGCTGGAGATGATGATGCTGCTGTTAATAGCATTGTAAAGAGCTATTAATGTTTTCATATGTTTTGAATGGAATACAGAATTTCTGAGTGGACAGGATTCATATTTTAATCCTCAAAACATTTATTATAGGGAGTATTTTAACTAAAAAAGCTAGTATATCAAGAGTATATGAGACAGATACTTTAAATTGCTACTCAAGTCCTAAATGCGTTGGTGTGTTTTTCATTTCTACCTATCAAGAAAGAATGGACATAGTTAAATAAGATGTAGAGCTTGCAAGCAAGTACGCTGATTGGTCAACCATAAACACTGACTATGTTTACAAACGGTTTTGGTGCCCATTCCTGTGGTATCCAGTGATCTAGTCTGGTATGTTCTATGCTTTTTGCTTTTGTTACTGTCATAATTAATTTTAGCTTGAAGTTTGGACAGAACAGGCAGTAGCTGGGGTGAACATTGGGAGTGGTATAAAAGCTGTAGATGGTATGAGCCACATCATCATATTACCTGTGAACACCGTAATGAATACTGTATTTGCTGACTTCACAAACAGCCAACAGCTTTGTATTGAGTAATAGAGACAATATTTTGATAGTTTTGTGTTTTTTATGTGTAGAAGGTTTATGTATGTTTGTTGCTAAATCCCATCCTATTGTACTTTTTCAGACTAAGAAATACTTGTGCTACATATAAAAAATTATGTATGCAGGACCAGTGCTGAATGTTAGCCAAGACTGCAGCGAGAGCTGAACGATTAATTAGGCTATAGAACACATTTTTAACAATGTCTTAAGAAGTTCTGCAAAGTGAAATAATTACTGAGTGCCAGCTATAATAACAACTATCATTGGCAAATTTACTCAGCTATAGATAATTAATGTTAATTCCTGGAGTTGAATGACAGCTTTATGGCTAATATGCTTTATGCATGTCAGTGTCTGTATTAACATTCCACCAAACTAACTAATGTTAAAATAGATATGTGTATTTGCTATCAGCCCCATGAACCAGGCATCACTTTCGATATCTTGCTAAGAATTCTTTAGTCAAGTCTTCATATACAGAAAGTCTACACATAACTCACTCGTTAACCAAAGCTGCTTTCCCGGCCTAAACCATCTGCAAAAACGTAAATGGAACAGTCGTGTTATTATTGTAACACAATCTGGAGGAATGTAATGAATATGATAATTCTATAATATTCCCATAAATGTTTGTAATTTTTGCATACAAATCTGTGCGTACATTTTGTGAATGATGATTTGTTCATTTCCACCATGCTCATTTCATGACTTTCAGTGAGACTGTGTTTAACATGAATACTGTGATATAGTAAAACAGTCCCTGTAAAAAGAAATAATCACATACATGAATGTGAATCCCTGTGTATAGTCTAGACACTGACAGAGAAGTATATTTTGATATGATAGATGTTTTGGAATGTGGTTTGTAATCAAAGGCAAAACATTGTATCTAATTTGATGTAAAAGGCATGTAAGTGGAGTAGAATTTAAGTTAAATAAGCTACCCGTACAAATATTTTAAAGTGAATATCTTAGTTAAAAAAAATTGTACATTTGAGTATAGTTTTATGTGCTTTTGCCAAAAGCAACAAAGAAATATGTTTGATGGAAAAGATACATTTGATGGGAAAATTTGCTGAGCCTTATAAGATATGGTTTAGTGAAAATGAGAAATTGATTTTGGATTTGGGTTTGCAAGGGAAACTATTGGATTATAGTTTATTAAGAGGATGTAAAATCAATAGTCAAAGTATTTGCAAAGAATCCTCACAGCATGTTCATTATGGAGGACTGAAAGTGCCAGAATGAAATAAATAAATGCACCATTAAATAATTACTTAAATGTGTCATTAAATAATTAAAATACCAATTATTTCAATATTTACATTTACATTTCACGATTTAATGATTTACATTTACATTTCATGATTTACATTTACATTTCATGGTCCTGTGTTGCAGTGCTTCATGAATTGTCAAACTGTCAAACTCACCCATCAAAGTCAGTGGGTGGGGCTAACTGGTCCATTGCTTTGGTCTGAAGTCTCTTTCCTTTGGGCTGTTCCCTTTCAGGGGTCGCCACAGCGAATCATGCGCCTCCATCTAACCCTGTCCTCTGCGTCCTCTTCACTCACACCTATTAACTTCATGTCCTCTCTCACTACATCCATAAATCTCCTCTTCGGTCTTCCTCTAGACCTCCTGCCTGGCAGCTCCAACCTCAGCATCCTTCTACCAATATATTCACAGTCTCTCCTCTGAACATGTCCAAACCACCTCAATCTGGCCTCTCTGGCTTTATCTCCGAAACATCTAACATGAGCTGTCCATCCTCGTCGATAACAGCACCAGTTGCCTGGCAGCCTCACCGGGAAGTGCCACTACTAGCTGACGCTGAAGCGTCAGGGTTCTGCTGCGACCGAGCCGCCGGAGCTAGAGTAGTTTTGCTCAGAGCTTCTTCTATTAAATTAGCTGCTTCTCGCAGCAGCTCCGGGCAACTTTTAGCCATTTTGTCCTGGCGTTCTCAATGTTAGGGGTTAGCAGGTTCGACTTGGCGGTAAAGTTTAGTTTAATAGTTATCTAAACCAACATTAGAGGCGAAGAGTGCCACCCAGTGTATTGGAAGTAGCTCTGCATCGATCCATTATCTGGAATTGATTTGTCTTGGTTTGATGCGCAGGGTAACCAATCAGGATCCATCTACCAACTTTGATGGGTTTGACAGTTTGACAATTCATGAAGCACGGCAACACAGGACCATGAAATGTAAATGTAAATCGTGAAATGTAAATGTAAATCATGAAATGGACATGTAAATCATGAAATGGAAATGTAAATATTGAAATAATTGGTATTTTAATTATTTAATGACACATTTAAGTAATTATTTAATGGTGTATTTATTTATTTCATATTGGCACGTTTAGTCCTCCATAGTTCATAGCTTATGATGTCTTTATGTGCTGTGGTTTGGTGGCTCACGTGTTGAACTGTCCTTAAGCAAGATGCTGAACCCCAAATTGCTCCCGAGGGCTGTGCCTTTAAGCGTGTGTGAGTGAAAGATTAGGTTACTTTGTACTGATGGGCAGTTAGCCCCTGCCATCAGTGTATGAATGCCTGTCAATGTGAAAGTGCTTTGAGTAGTCGGAAGACCATTTATATATGGTTCTCATCTGAATTCCTATTTTTAGTATTCTCACATAGTATTTTTCCTTTTCCAATTAAGAAGTCAAATTTTTACTTAGTTGCAGTTTTTCTGCATTGGTAAATTTTAAATCATGGTTTTGCTAACAGATGTGTTTTGAATGAAGATAACAGGAAGCTCAACTTACATGAAAGAGGAGTATGTGCTTTTTGAGAGCCTTGTGAGAACTGAATTGAAGCCCCAAACATATCTCAGAAGGCTTGCATCTGTGTTTCGAGTAAAAGGGGGTACATTGTAATATCAATGTCCAAGCAATTTGTGGACACCCATTTTTGGAATTGTGCCAAGTTTCAAGTACAGTAATTACATTGACACTCCCCTTTAATGTGTAATCTGCTCTGCTCGCTGCACATGATGTCATGGTAAACCCAAGAACTTGCATTTTACTGGAAGAATGTCACTGCGCCTGATGATTACTGCCACAAATGTAGGGCTCAGTAGCTGAAATCACGGGCCAAACCTGATTTAGCTACAGGAAACCACTCTTTCTACACTGTCCCATTACTTTGGCTTTTGACTGTATAGTAACGAGATGTTTAAATTTGCAAGTAATTCAAGTAATAGTTGCATTGTATGATTTGCTATTACAGAAGTAAATATTCCATGAAATTCAGATGATATTTAGACCTCCCTGAAGCCCTTCTCACATTGTCGTTAGCTAGCTGCATTGATAACTTCAGCTTCTAAACCCTGGAACACTCGAGCAAAACTTGTTTGCAGCCCTATCAAATTTAAATTTAGCCCTTGGTAGTATTATATGAAATTATTATATTTATATGAAAATAGGTTGAACTAGCTGATGTTGAAGTGAGTCTTTAGCTTGGGAATGTTACTGGTAATAAACTAGTTAAAATGTGGGTAGCAGTTTATTAGCTTACTTGCATACAAAGGATATCTTGGTTGGAGCTGTTTGTTATGCTAGCAGCTATAGCTAGCCTCCATACTACCTATTGTTAAACAATTAATGTCCTCCTGGTTACAACACATGTTCATATATTTAACCAGCTGGTGAAAGTTTGTTATAAAAATATGTATCAGATAGACTGAATGAGAATGATCCACAGATAACTACTTAATAAGTATGTCATATTTCTAATAATCAATGTTATTTTTGTCCTTTTCTTTCATTGAATCTCTATTGATATATCTAGTTTTGATTAGTGTATGTGAAAGATAACTTTTTATATAACGTTTTGGTCTGCTTGTCTATTTGTTGCTAATTTCCATGGCAACCATCTACACTCATATGAGTGCATCGTTGCTATACCTTACAGTTAGTCCTATAGCCAGTCGAGAAGGAAATCGAATACTAACGCTGATGTTGGAAATCTGTAATATTCTGCAACTGTCGCTTGAGGATCCTGAAACCAGTCAAATATGAATAGCACTTTGCATTTCTACTGCAAGTCAGTCAGGAAACCAACTGCTGGAATTCAGTTCATTTTCTATGACTTTCTGTGACTCACCGCTGTTGCCTCAGAGCAGACAGGTCAGATCAGCATTGCTTTATATTTCAGAACACTGACACAACAGAAAGCAGTTTGGTTTTTCTCATCAGACAAAGGACTCTGGTTATAGAACAGTAATGTTTTTGACCAGGCTGATTGCTTTCTCAATCTTGGAATAAGATTCATATAAAAAAATTAGTTTGAAGGAATAAGTCAACTGTTGGGGAACTACAATTTTTTGCATTCTGCCCATGAGTATTATGAGGAGATTGAGCTCATATCTCATATCTGTGCGTTAAGTGTTAAGTCAGGTCATGGTTAGTCTAGCTGAGCATAAAGACTGGAAGCAGAGGAAAAGAGCTAGCCTGTTTCTGTCTCAACAATACACCTAACAACACCTCCAAAGCTCACTACCTAAATCTGTCCACAAAGAGAAATGTAAGAATTACCATTTTCTGGAGAGTTACATGCGCAAACAGTCCTCTTGGAAAGAAAGAAAATTAGTGTATTTTCCAAAATGTTGCACTATTTCTTTAATATCATCAAGACAGTGGAGCAGTTACAAAATATTATACAGAACTGATTGTGTTAAACTGTCTCTGGATTCTTGGTATAGGTTTAGGTTGGTGATTTTGTTTTTTTCTATCAGATTTATAATCAGTTGACATGAGCTACTAGCTGTTTATAATGATCAACAACAGTAACTGTTTGCTGTTTCTATTGCTGTAAATGGACATTTGTATCTTTATACTCATCAGTATATCCTTCATGTGAACCTAGACTGATGTTTGGGTTGTTAGCTCTGTGGAAAATGCTAATGTTTAGCATAGACTAATAGACATTTTCAGCCAGGTCTTGAGCCAATCCACCTACTAGTCCATCAATCCACAACCTGAACAGACACCAGTGTTCAGTCTATAGCCCACTGATTTTTGTTTAGTATTTAGTTGGCTAGAAGACTGTCTCATGCCAGAAATGTTACTGTAACTACATTTTTAACTTTATTTCTAGGTTTCAATGGATTGACCTCAGGCCTCATGTCTGTTTTGGTACTATACAAGACTTCTAACATTTTGATAGAAAGTGGTTATCCAGTTTAGGTGTAATTTTCCACTTTGTTTCATAAACCTGGGATTTAATTTAAAAATGTTTATTTGTATAAAGGCACACCTGTTAATCCTGAAAGCCAGCTGTCTACTTTAGTCCTGAGAAGTAATATTTTTTGGAAGTATGAGGTTTTCACTTTGGACATTTGGGACCTTGGTTATACACCCAATGCATGTATGCTGATAGTTGTAGGAAACTTTGACATCTGCACCAACCGCAGTTATAGCTATAGTCTTTATTATAGCTTCGATCTGCTTTGCTTGCTGCAAGACTCAGAGACAAGTCGATGGTAACCACATTTTTTATGAATGCCAGTGTCCTCTGCAGCTATCAGCATGACTGGTAAATGACGGATAAATGAAAACATTATAAATCCAAAAACCTTAAGAGCAAAAAGCAGAGAGGAAATGTCATTTGATGGAGACAGAACTTATATTCAGTGGGTATTTATGGAATTTAGTATCTGTGGCTATGTTTACGTGTACACTGTTCACACTATTAATATATTTTATTCCGTTGTACAGTATGTTTATTGCATTGCTGGCTGGCTTATATACACCATATCCTATTAGAGTAAGTCTGACAAACTTTCCGGGTTGGCACCATGCTCCAAACAAATTCATATTTGGTATGTTCTTACAGGCAAAATTGCCAACCAACCAAAACCAGTGATTTGGCTTCACAGTGTGCATGAGCTAGCTAGCAGAAAGTTCTCTCGGGGTTACTTGATTGTAACCCTGTTCCCTTTCAAAAGCTTCACGCGATGCTGCATGAAGAATGCATATGGGAATGGCTTTACGTGAACCGGCTTTGAAAAGTGTGTTTAAACACGTCAATGAAATTGACTAGCGAAGAGGACCAGCAGCAGGCTGGTCCGGACACCATCAGCACGGCAGCGTGGGTGTTCTCGTTCCCATATGCATTCTTCATGCAGCATCGAGTGAAGCTTTTGAAAGGGAACCCTAAAATTATTTTGTCCATCTCAATTTTTGTGTTCTTTTTACATGTTAGCTAGCTAATGCTAATTACCATGTAAGTGACTGTCAAAGTTTGCACACTGTGCTTTAACAGGACACCAAGTCAAGACCTTAACTGGAATGCAGATCTGTATCCAAATAATGTGTACATGTAAAGCTATCTACTATTAAGTCGTCTCATACATCCTGTGACTGCAAGACTCTACGTTTCACATGAACCCATAGTCCACTCCTGTTTCCCTTCTCCACAGACTGGACAGATGTGCGGAAAACAGAACTGTTGGGTTGAGGCATGTTTTCAAAAGACATTCTGAAGTATTGATTTGCATTGGGATTAGGATTATCGTGCCATCAAATATGGGCTAGCAGGTCTATGTTGAGGGCTAACTGCAGTGAGGATGAGTGAACTGTGTGACTAATAGACTGAACTGTTACATTTAAATGGGCTCTGTGAACATGTACAACAGTGACAGTGTACTGATAATGACAGACATCCTTAAGTTTCTGTTTTCCAGTGGTGTCTCTGTAACAAAATAAAAGTTTGATATCAAATGTCTCTGTCTCAGTTAATACCTATTTCACTCTATTTTCTGCCTCTGTCATTCTGCATATCTGGTACCTGGTTGTGTCTCTGCTTATATGCCTAATTTTCTGGAGAAAGAAGAAATGTTAAAAGGATGGAAAGGTTTGGAAGAGAGAGATGCCGATTAAAAGCAGAAGGAAGGAGGGTTATGACAAGGGAAGCCAACAAATGTTATCATAGTACATTGATTACCCTGTTAGAGATACTTTAATAAGGAAAGAGAACATATAATTAAAACAGAATTTTCAAAATGCTTTTGAAACCACCTGGGCCCCAGAACTCCAGGGGCCCAGAAAGCTGTGTTAATTGGTTTGGCCTAATTTACTTGAAATTTTGTTGGGGATTATACACAACTAAAGCACAAAATCAACTGACAAGATAAGGGCCTTATGGTGGGCCCTGTTTTTATGAGTCCCTGTTTCAAAACATGATCTCATAACTGTTATTTTATCTGTTTTGTGCTTACATGGAGAGTGTGATTTACATATAATCTGCATACTAAGTAGAGAACATCACTTCGTGAACCAGCCATCACTCTTGTCCTTCTCAGAAGCCTCTGGTATCACCACAAACCTACGGCAATGGCTTCCACGAGTTCACCGGGAACTCTCAAACAACAGGTAAATCTGTTTCTCTCTCTGCCACTTTTTTCGCACATAGAAATGGGCTGATTAAAGTTAACTATTTACTGACGTTTGTCAGGCAGAGGTCTGCTGGAACAAGCGCTAACGTTAGATGACAGCTAGCTAACTTTGTGCTTTATGTGAACAAACAACTGCAGAGAGAAACAGACGGTTTGGGAGTTCCAGGTGAACTCGTGAAAGCCATCAGGTAAGGGATAAAAAACAAGGGTGGATAAACTCCTGGTGCCTGTCATATAATGTGCATGCCAACTAATTTGTATGAAGAAGTATTCAGATCCTTTAATTAAGTATAAGTATTAAAACCACACTGTAAAAATAATCTTGTTACAAATAAAAGTCCTGCATTGAAATGTTACTGTATGTAAGTATTACCTACTATTACATACACTCTGCAGATGATCCAGAACACTGCAGCAAGAGTGGTTTTCAATGAACTGAAGAGAGCTCCTCTCTTCATTAGGTTACGCTGGCTCCCTGTTGTCGCCTGTGTAGTGAGGTGGTCTAATTTCCCATGACACCTGAAGTGTTCCTTTTAGCTCCACCTATTGGTCTGCCCCTCCTGTTAGTGGAACTATTTAAGCCACCTGTGTCCAATATGTCAGTCTGACATTCCTACATTACCGCTATTATCAATAACTCCACCTTGGATGTTTCCTGCAGTGTTCTTGGATTTTTACATGTTAGAAATAATGAAGCTATTTAAAGAATCTGGAAACATTGCAGCTATCGTCGAAAGATAGACTACAAACTGTATATCAAGCATGTACTCCAGTGTATGCTGATGGATCTAAAGTTCATAATACAGGGAGAACAGGTTTTTTTTTTAGTATTCCATCCTTAAACATCTTTATTAATAGAAGAACCTCAGATCACTTATCAGTATACAGAAGAGTAGAAATGATGACAATAGCAACAGCACTACAGTGGATAGAAGACACTGGAATAACAAAGATTATACTTTGTACAGATTCATGTTCAGCATTACAGTCATTGCAATCATTCACATCTCGCAGTAGACAGGATATAGTAAATGAGATATATGAAAGTCTGTATAGATTTAAAAATATGAATATCAGGATAATATTTATGTGGATACCAGCTCACAGGGGGATAAAGGGCAATGAAAAGGTTAATGGATTAGCAATGCAGACGTTGGAAAATGACGACATCGTGAATTAGTGAACTTAGTAAATATGAAGCAAAATGCAACCGCAGGGGGGCACAAGCCAGTGTCTTCTTGTGCCAGTCCCAAGTCTGGATAAATGCAGAGGGTTGTGTCAGGAAGGGCATCCGATGTAAAACACATGCCAAATTAAATGACTTCCATACCGGATCGGTCGGGGCCCGGGTTAACAACGACCGCCACCGGTGCTGTTGACCTACAGGGTACTGGTGGAAATTGGACTACTGTTGGTCAAAGACGAAGAAGGCGAGGAGGAAGGTGTGTTCGTAGGCAGAGAGAGAAGAGGAAAGCTAAGAATGTAGGACTGACAGTAGGGACTTTGAACGTTGGGACTATGACAGGGAAGGCTAGAGAGTTGATTGACATGATGCAGAGAAGGAAGGTGGACATACTGTGTGTCCAGGAGACCAGGTGGAAAGGTAGCAAGGCTAGAAGCTTAGGAGCAGGGTTCAAGTTGTTCTACCATGGGTCAGATAGGAAGAGAAACGAAGTAGGAGTTATCCTGAAAGAGGAGTTTGTGAGGAATGTTCTAGAGGTGAAAAGAGTGTCAGACAGGTTGATGAGCCTGAAGCTGGAAATTGAAGGGGTGATGTTCAATGTTGTGAGTGGGTATGCCCCACAGGTAGGATGTGAGTTAGAAGAGAAGGAGAAATTCTGGAGTGAGTTAGATGAAGTGATGCAGAGCATCCCCAGAGGTGAGAGAGTGGTGATTGGTGCAGATTTCAATGGGCATGTAGGTGAAGGGAACAGAGGTGATGAGAATGTGATGGGCACGTTTGGTCTTCAGGACAGGAACGCAGAAGGACAGATGGTGGTAGCCTTTGCAAAGAGGATGGAAATGGCTGTAGTGAACACTTTCTTCCAGAAGAGGAAGGAACATAGGGTGACATATAAGAGCGAAGGGAGAAGCACTCAGGTGGACTACATCTTGTGTAGACGTTGTAATCTGAAAGAGACCAGTGACTGTAAAGTAGTGGTAGGGGAGAGTGTAGCCAGACAACACAGGATG
>CM022487.1:2338893-2349754 GCA_011952105.1 Coreoperca whiteheadi | reverse complement strand
AGGATCGGCTCTGAGCCCCTTCTTGTTTGCTCTGGTGATGGACAGGCTGACAGATGAGGTTAGACAGGAATCTCCATGGACTATGATGTTTGCGGATGACATTGTGATTTGTAGTGACAGCAGGGAGCGGGTGGAGGAGAATCTAGAGAGATGGAGGTCTGCTCTGGAAAACAGAGGAATGAAGCTTAGCCGCAGTAAGACAGAATACATGTGTGTCAATGAGAGGGACCCAGGTGGAACGGTGAGGTTACAGGGAGCAGAGGTGAAGAAGGTGTTAAGTACTTAGGGTCAACGGTTCAGAGCAATGGAGACTGTGGAAAAAGGGGGAAGAGGCGAGTGCAAGAAGGTTGGAACGGGTGGAGGAAAGTGTCAGGTGTGTTGTGTGATAAAAGAGTATCAGCAAGAATGAAAGGAAAGGTGTTCAAGACGGTGGTGAGACCAGCGATGTTGTACAGCTTAGAGACCGTGGCACTGAAGAAAAGACAAGAGGCAGAGCTGGAGGTGGCAGAGCTTAAGATGTTGAGGTTCTCTTTGGGAGTGACGAGGATGGACAGGATCAGGAACGAGTACATCAGAGGGACAGCTCATGTTAGATGTTTCGGAGATAAAGCCAGAGAGGCCAGATTGAGGTGGTTTGGACATGTTCAGAGGAGAGACTGTGAATATATCGGTAGAAGGATGCTGAGGTTGGAGCTGCCAGGCAGGAGGTCTAGAGGAAGACCAAAGAGGAGATTTATGGATGTAGTGAGAGAGGACATGAAGTTAATTGGTGTGAGTGAAGAGGATGCAGAGGACAGGGTTAGATGGAGGCACATGATTCGCTGTGGCGACCCCTGAAAGGGAACAGCCGAAAGGAAAAGAAGAAGTAAATATGAAGCAAAAGCAATAATTAAAGCATATAACACTAATGAGTGGCAAAAAAAGTGGGATACAGGAAACACAGGACGTCAGCTTTATGAAATACAACAGGAAGTAGGAGGGGAGAGGAAGACAAGAAGAAGTACTAAAAAGGAAACTATTCTAACAAGATTAAGAATTAGACATACCATGCTGAATAAAACTTTAAAATTAATAAATAAACATCCAACAGGATTATGTGAGCAATGTGGAGGAGAGGAATCAGTAGAACATGTTATTTGTGTCTGTCAAAAGTATACTAGTGAACGAGAAACAATGAAGAACAAACTTAGAAAGTTGGGAGTGGATGATCTAAAGCTTAAAAATATATTTATTTTTGTATTAGAGAGGTTATTTGTTTATCTCAAGAGAACAAAACTGATTAAGAGAATTTAGTATTTTTCTTATTTTTTATTTATTCATTTTTAATTATGAAGTGGGTAAACTCTGGTTCACACTCCAATACAGTAGGTGGCGATAATGCACCTTAACATTGGTGCCACCCGCCATAAAAAAGGGAGAAGAAGTATGTCAGTCTGTCTGCTGCTGCTTGTTCTGTAGTTTGGGTGCTATCAGTCTGCCTGGGACAGCTGGTCCATGCTGCATCTTGGTGCAACCTAGGTTCCTGTCAACCTTCAGGGTGGTGAGTTTGGTGTTTCTTTAAAAAACAACTTTACTAAGGTGAGCCTTTTTAACAATTATCCATTGTTCATTTACAGGCTACCCTGCTGTTGTTTGTTTCTGCCTGTTCTGCTCTGCGGTTTTTGTTGTTGTTTTTGGATTGTATTATGATTTTGTATATGTTATGGTACTGTTATTTAGTTTCTGTTGCTGACTGGGTTTGCTCGTGATTAATTTTGGGTTTATGTTTCTTTAGTGATGCTGGGTGCCCTCCTGGTGGGTGAGCTAGGCACGTGGGTGAGGTCTCCTCACTTATGCATGTGAGTTAGTGCACTGGTTCATGAGTTTAGCTTGCACCTTATTTGCTGTGTCGTCTGCTGTGTTCACGGAGGTGAGTAAAGGGTGGCACCCCCGAACATCTCAAAAGAGTAGTCTGCCCCGGGGGCCCCCAGCTAGCTAACTTTAGTTGATTTTGGGGTATTTTAGAGTTAGGCCTATTTTAATTGTTGATGTATATAACTAGGTACTTTTGTTTTGCGTTTGTAGTAAATTTATATTTGCCAAATTAGTGTTGAAACTTCTTCATTTTCAGCTCCTTCCGAGGTTTCCATTATAATTATTTCAATAAATTATTTGTGTCTTTTACATTGGGGAGTCACGTCTGTTTTCCCAAATAAAATACTTGTCTGCGTGCCTTCTTTACTACCAAATTGTACCATATTTCCTGGACCAACTCCCCAGGTGGCGTAGTTGAACCATAACTCATCTTTATCCTGTTTAAAACAAACACAACCTAACTCCCCTTGCCACACCTGCATCAAGTTCAAAGCGATGCTCTTGGCCTACAAGACCACCACTGGTTCTGCACCATCATATCTTCGCTCGCTAATACAGACCTATGTTCCTGCCAGGTCCCTGCGCTCTGCAAACGAACGACGTCTTGTGCTACCATGCCAAAAAGGGAATAAATCACTCTCGCACACCTGGATCCGTTCGAGATTGGTGGAATGATCTGCCTGCTCCTACAAGGTCAGCAGATTCTGTAGCCACCTTTTTAAAAAGCACCTGAAAACACATCTCTTCTGTCAACACCTAACGGACAATCACTAACTTCCTCTTCCTTTCTATCTCTGCTCAAAAAAAAACAAAAAAAACCCTTTCCTATCCTTAGCTTTGTATACTGTGCTGGACTTTAGATTAGTTTCTGGTACACTTGTGCTTTTTGTTACCTTGTGTTGTTATAATTGCTTCCATTGTCTTCCTGATATGCAAGTCACTTTGGATAAAAGCGTCTGCTAAATGACTAAATGTAAGTATTATCAAGAAATGTTCTTTTAAGTATTAAAAGTAAAAGTAGGCCTAGTCAGTACAGAAAAATGGCCCTTTTGACAGGTAAACTATTATACTGTATATTACATAATTAGATTATTACTCATGCATTAATGTTAAAGCAGGATTTTACTGTTGTAGGTTGAGGTGCAGGAAACTTTTTTGCATAGGCCTGAATGTAAGTATTATTTTCATTATGTAATAATCTGCTGATTATTTTCTCGATTAATCTGTTAACAGTCCTATACTCCACATGGTTCAAGAACAGTATGCAATTTATTTTGAGTATGCCTTTTTTTAAACATTTTAGGCAAATCTGACAGGAATGCTAAGGGGTTAATCAATTGTTTGGTTTGGTTTTTAAAAATAAATTGAAATAATTAAAAGGAAAAGCAGCAAATCCTTACAATTCAGAAGCTGGAACCATTAAATGTTTTTTCTTGAACGATTAGCAAAATAGTTGCCAATTCATTTTCTGTCTGGAGTTTAATTTGTAACAACCTATTTTTAAAAGCTCTTTGTATTTTTTGTGCAAAAATCTTAATTTGTTAAGTAACTAAATCTGTCAGATAAACAGATATTTCCCTCTGAGATGTAGTGGAGCAGAAGTATAAGGTAACATGAAAATAAAACTGAAAGTACCTCCAATTTATAATTAAATACAGTACTTGAGTAAATACTTAGTTACATTCCATCACTGCATTTCCATCGGTTTCAAAAATTCAACAATATTATCAACACTTCGAAGATTGAATATGTAAAAGTCTGTCCATTCATAATTAAAAGCTTTGTTTCAGGTGTCTACTTTTCTCTTTTTAGAGCACGCCATGTGAAATAATTTTTCTGACTCTGACTTTGTATTTAGGACTGGCCTTTATTTCTTCGTTGCAACCACACCCCCATTAATATTATTGACTACTATTGCTGAAATACATTTCAGCCGTGCATGAAAATCCAAACGGCAGCTGGCTTGACCGCAGTAATCCTCTGACATGATCGCACACCTACAGCAATAGCCTTCATGGGTTCACCTGGAACCCCCAAACTGCAGTTCCCGGGTGAACTCTTGGAAGCCATTGCCATAGGTTTGTGGTGATGACAGAGGACTGCAGGTTCAGGAGTGACATGATCTCATTAGTATGCAGATTGTATGTAAAATGACGCTTTCCTTGCCCCCTCCGCTCAGACCTCTCCACTCCACACAGAAAGTGAAAACCAGTGACACTGGAAAAAAAAACTGACACTGAAAAAAGAGTGACATGAAGAAAAAATCTGAACATCCATTCATCATCCATCTTCTTCCACTTATCTGGGGCTGGGTCATGGGGGCAGAAGTCTAAGCAGAGACACCCAGACTTCCCTCTTCCTAGACACTTCCTCCAGCTCTTCCGGGGGAAAACCGAGGCGTTCCCAGGCCAGCCGAGAGACATAGTCCCTCCAACGTGTCCTAGGTCTTCCATGGGGCCTCCTCCCGGTTGGACATGCCCGGAACACCTCCCCAGGGAGGCGTCCAGGAGGCATCTGAGACCGATGCCCGAGCCACCTCAGCTGACTCCTCTCGATGTGGAGGAGCAGCGGCTCTACTCTGAGCTCCTCCCAAGTGACCGAGCTCCTCACCCTATCTCTAAGGGAGTGCCCAGCCAGCCTATGGAGGAAACATATTTCGGTCGCCTGTATCCGGGATCTTGTCCTTTCGGTCATGACCATAGGTGTGAGTAGGAAAGTAGCTTGACTGGTAAATAGAGAGCTTCTCCTTGCAGCTCAGCTCTTTCTTCACCACCATCGCCAACTGCAAAAACTGCGTAGGATACGCCGATCTACTTGTCGATCTCCAGTTCCATCCTTCCTTCACTTGTGAACAAGACCCCAAGATACTTAAAGTCCTCCACTTGAGGCAAGCCACCCTTTTCTGGCTGAGAACCATGGCCTCGGACTTGGACGTGCTGATTCTCATCCCAGCCACTTCACACTTGGCTGCAAATCGTCCCATTGCTTGCTGAAGGTCCTGGTTTGATGAAGCCAACAGGACAGCATCATCTGCAAAAAGCAGAGACGAGGTCCTGTGGTCCCTAAAATGGACTCCCTCTGGACCCTGGCTACGCCTAGAAATCCTGTCCATGAAAATAATGAAAAATAACAGGACATTGTCATTGAAAAACACATCAGAATGCAAAAAAAAAATCCAAATAAAATGAAATATATTTTAATGTCTGTTTTATTTTTCAGTTAAACTTTTTTTACTACCAATACAACCTTTTACAATAGAAAAGTTTCAATGCCAATGTTTCCTTTTTCAGTTCCAGTTTTGTTTTCAGTGCCAAATGTTAAAGTCACTGTCCTGGCTCCATAGTTACAGGGATATAGCCAGGATTTTCGAGTTTGGATTTAAAGTTGCCAAGTCAGAAAATCATTGCAAGGAGCGCTCTCAAAGAGGAGGAGGAGAGGGAAGGAAGTGGACTTGTTAATAGGAGCAATTCAGACTATTAATAGCATATTGAGTGACAGTGATAGGGCCTAGTTATAATATTATAAGGTCATGTAAATCTGGATCACTCTTGATCATTAGAGGGAGGGAGAAACACAGGGAAGCAGTGCAACAACATCAGGGTTTTTGGTAGAGAAGCACAAAGGGAAAAAAGGCAACAGACAGGGAGGGACAGAGACTTGTGATCAGCAAGAAAGTCAGATAACTGATGACCTGAATACAGAGACTGAAGAAAAGACAGACACTGAAAGGAAGGGATAGAGTGTGGATGTGGTAATGATTACTTAAACATTCACTGGTTCTGGTTGGTTGATTTAAAATAAAAGATATTACATTCCTTT
Organism: Coreoperca whiteheadi; assembly: GCA_011952105.1. Taxonomy (NCBI): domain Eukaryota; kingdom Metazoa; phylum Chordata; class Actinopteri; order Centrarchiformes; family Sinipercidae; genus Coreoperca; species Coreoperca whiteheadi. Next base: position 2,344,081 of record CM022487.1, on the reverse strand, counting down.
TATAATATTCTTACTATCTCTTTTTACCCCAATTTGCCTCTGCCTCTTCCTTGCTCATTTACCCTAAATCTCTACCTATTCCCCTCATTGCTGCTGCAACCCTGCAATCTCAGTTGAGTTTCCATGGCAATAACACGAAGGAGAGCAGAGAGACCAAACAGACTGGGGGTGGGTAGTTGATAGAGAAGGGGGGGGGTATGTGCTTTATTATACATATCTGAACAGAAATGCAATATCTGTGTGTTTATGTAGTGTGTGTCTTTATGTGCAACATGTTACTTTGTGTCTGTGTGCTTGCAAACACACTGCAGACAAAGCTTTGATTGGCTGGTCAGAAATTCACCATGGCAACTATGCCAGAGAGCTCAGTATGAGTTCAGCACACTGGAGCACACACACACAAAACTGGAAGTGAAATATCCAGTCAGGATTCAGAACAGCAGACCAACCAATCAAAACTGCAGAGAATTCTGTCGTGTCTGACAATGCGATCCACAGACTCTCTGAGGGGCACATCTTTCTTATTTGACAATCTAGTGCTTGTTTACCTTAAAGGTGCATTAATAAATTATAGAATATATTTTTTGTCCACTTGGTGGCAGCGCAACAAGCATTGCATATCACCTCAAGGAGTTGTTGTAATGGCAATCCTTTATCAGTCAAAAGCTGATAAAAATGAATAGCCTGCATGAGGCCTCTGACTCATAAACAAGCTCTGTGAGAACTCAAACATAAAACTTCCCCCTGTCCCCCATCTCAGCAAATGACCATTGCCCTGTTTTACAACAGACCTGGACCCAACAGGTCTGATAACCTACGCATCCCAGTATGTGAGCTAAAATCGCACAATGCAGTGTACTCCGAGAGGATGCCAAGTTAAGTGACAGTGAAGTGACAGCCAATGTAATACCCTCACTAATCCACCCTCAGGATGATATCTGGACTTCATCAATAACCCATACAGGGAACAAACAACTTTGCAATTCAGAGTCAAATGTATTATAATTGATATACCATGTTTAATTAATTTACAGGAGGAATGCAAAGTTTATTTTAACATGCTGAGTTTGATACAGGAACTAAACTAATCCAGAAAGATGTAAAGCACAATGTCAAAGGACAGACCTCATGTGTGCTCGAGGGGGTTCTGCTGTCCCCCTCTTCTTTTCTTCTTTTTAAGAGAAGACATTGATCCCAACAATATTAATACTAACATGTATTTATTTTTATTTACTATTTAATTTGCAGTTATAGAGATGTGTGTGCATATACTGTATATGGGGACATATGGACAGGTTGTGAGCTACAGGGGAGCCAGGGGGTGCTTGGCTCCTCTTACATGAGGTGACTTGCTGTACAGCCATGGTAAGGCAGCGGGCGGCAGGCTGGGTCAACATGAGTCAGCTGGTTAGTGCTGCAACAAATCGATCTCGATAAATGAACAGACACAGAGTAAAGTTAGACAGATGGCTCCTAAAAGAACATTTAGGTGTGGCACTGAAGGAGGGAAGAAGAGAAAATTGGAGATGAAAAAAAGAATACAGGAAAAGGTATCTGACCGTGGTTTTCTTGCTACATTAAAGTCGTGTTTTTGAACGAAATCGAATTAAACGGAACATGGCCACATAGCCTAATAAATGCATTCTAACATTTAGATGCTGATTATGATACATTTTTCCTTAGAACATGCTGGCTTTTTTCACTGCTCACTAACCTTGTTAGCTAACCTGAGTAGGATTGTAAGCATATATATATAAATAACCTCCTTTTTTGTAAGGCTAGCTTTGCTTGTTACCTGCCTACCAATGTTTTCTTGTAACATTAAAGTCGTTTTTTTCAACAAATTAAACTGAACATAGCCATAATAATTTTAACCTGCCAAGCTGGCTTGAAAGTATGAATGTATTATTAATTTTAGCTGAAACATTTGTCATTAGAACAAGCTGGATTTCTTGCCATTTGCTTTCTAGTTATGTTAAATAGTATTTTTAAAAAATCATATTTGGACAGCAGTGGAAGAAGTACTTAAGTAAAACTGACAGTACCGCACTGTTAAAATACTACACTACAAGTAAAAGTCCTGCATTCAAAATCTTAGGCTACTAAGTTGGATGTAAGTATTTTCAGCAAAATTGTACAAAAAGTATCAAAAGTAACAGTACTTATGATGCAGAAAAATGGTCTTGATGTTTCTGGATTAATATTACTGCTGCATTTTACGGCTGTAGATGGCGAAGGATGAGCTCATTTTAAATACTTTATATACTGTTGGGTAGTTTGATCTACAGCAATGCATCATGCTCATAAGATCATCATTTGTTTTCAGCTTTGTGATGATGTATTTTCCAGCTGATCCAAGGGGGGTTTAAAAAGTTTATTTAGCTTAAGAAGTAGCAAAATTTTCTCAACCCATAAAGCAACACTTCATCTTTCGATTTATCACAAACATCTGGAGTTACATGGTTTTCACCTGACAGGAAGGGTGCGAAAAACTGTAATCAGAAAAGTAACTAAAGCTGTGAGACCAATGTAGTGAAGTAAAAAGTACAATATTTCCCGCTGAGATACAGTGGCGTAGCAGTATAAAGCTGCATCAAATGGAAATACTCATGTAAAGTACAAGTACTTTTATTTATATAGCCCAATATCACATATTATATTAATAATATAATATTCAAACAGCTACGGCAGGTAACAACAACGAGCAGGGATGGAGGTGAAACTAATTGGGATAATCAGAGGGGAGATACAAACAGGAAACTAAGCTAGACAAAAGACAACAATGGCAGACAACCCTAAAAGTTAAAATTGGAAACACTCAAGTACACAGAAACACCCGAGGATGAACTAAACAAAATAACACAGAAAACACTAACCAGGTCCATAACTTGAGAAAACCAACATATTCAAGGACAACGAACAAGAACACAGAGCCAGGAAGTGATAAACTAAAACATGAAAAGCAGACCAAAACCACGACACTATCACATCAAAAAGACCAATTGTTTCTTTGTATTGTGTATATCTGTAGGTTCATACGGGAGTTTTTTTTCTCCAACTTGTAATTGAGTGATTTCATATTGACACGTAGACCTTGTTCATTAGTTATTTTTTAGTTATTTTTAAAAAAGACCAATCCTGAGCTAAATCCTTTTTCTCTATGTAGTCTGTGCTTCCTTTAGGTCCAATAATCCGCAAACACGTCTTTACACTGGTACTGATCCATTTATTCTCCAACAAGTGCTACATGGCACACAGGGCCGGACCTAGCCCATTCGGTGCCCTAGGCAAGCGTCCCCCTTTTTTCTGGCGACAATTTTTGCACCCCTCCTCTGGGTTGCACCCTAGTCGGCCATCTATAACACCTATAGGAAACACCCCTATGTGCTCCTGCTGGCTTGCTTTTGTTGTTTTTAGAATTAGTTTTTTGTGCTTTTGCCTGTGTTTTCTGTAAAGCACTTTGGGTTTGAAATGTGCTATATAAATTAATTTGCCTGTGTTGTCTTGCCTTGTGGGATTCCCATGGGATTGGAGTCAATTTCACTATTCATCACAGGACTGGGACGGGACAGGAAAGAGTAAATGGGAGCCAGTCTTTTTGGTCTGTTTTTATATTTAAATATGCAGTTCTGATATAAGAAAAATGCTATATTCAAATATATACTGTATATATATTTTTTTTAATCAGGAACGGGAGTCATTCTTCCAGGATTCGGAGGGAACAGGAATTTTTTTTAACTCTGTCACGAGATTGGGACGGGACAAGGATATTTTTGCGGGAGTAGGATGAGACAGAAGTGAAAATATTTCCACTGTACAGTTTTCCAATGTATTATTAAATGTTAGTCAGTGAACAGATAGATAATGTAGAAATCTTGTGTAATGTAATCCAATACAGTCTTGCTGATTCAATCCTATCTGAGTGAAGCTCATAATGTTGTTTCGAATCAGATGGGAGTGTTTATTCATCTCTACTTGTAAGGCTGTAGTTGTACTAAATTGTGTCAGAGTTTATGTTGGCAAACAGGAAACCGGGAAAAGAGTATGGTTCAGATCCTGCTTGGCGGGCTTCACCTGGAGCTGCTCAGTTGTCCTCTTCCTTATGTTTTACATTCTACACTTTCCATCATAATATACAATACAATTATATCGTTTTTTTTTATCATAATTGAATGTACTATGATTTCTGGATCCGTCCACTACACTTATGGTTTGCAACCTACATTTTGTCATTATAGTTGCAGATACTTTGATCTTTTGTTGTTCGAATCGAGGGTCTAAGGACAGAGGATGTCGTATGTTGTACAGATTGTAAAGCCCTTTGAGGCTAAATTGTGATGTGTGACATTGGGCTATATAAATAATATTGAATTTAATTTAATTGAGATAACAGGTTGGCAAAGAGGTAGTAGGCAGGCATAAATCCAAACCAGACAGGCAGACAGAACCAACACAGTAACGAGGATTTACGAACTGACACAGGACAAAGCAAGAGCAGAGACTAAATACACAGGTAAAGATCACGATAACAGGACCCAGGTGAAACCAATCAACACAGGTGAAAATACTCAAAGCAATCAAGAACAGAAAGCAATACTAGAAGACACATGATGGAAGGAGACTATTTCATAATTCAACAGGAAATAACTAAACACAAACCCAAAACCATGCCACAACTGTATTATGTTGTTATAATATTAAATCCTCCCGTATATGGGGTTGGACAAAATGTGCAGTTTGCCGTAATTCATCCCAAAAAGCAACAAATCTAAGTGCATGACATAATCTGTTAATTGAAAATTCCGTGAAAGTTAATGTTACCTGTATTTTGAAAAGTAAATAGTAAGATATTTTAATGATTCGGTATAATTCTATCAAATCTGAATAAACGTAAACACAAGCCAGTGTATAAAAGACACAGAATTTATAATTGCAAAAAAAAAAAAAAAGTAAAAAGCACTAAGCTAACTACTCATATGTTCTTAAACTTTACTGAATTAAATATACCTCAGCCAGAGAAACATAAATTATTTCATTAACAGTGATAAGGAAGAGTTTAATACTAAATACTAAAAGTTTAGAACATACTACTAGAACAACAATTTAATAAATTACCAAAGACACATTTACATACTGAAATGAGGTAGTGGGCTCTCAGTGCTACAACACAAATAGTAACAAGCGACAA